>CM053560.1:85844283-85966981 GCA_028646485.1 Cryptoprocta ferox | reverse complement strand
TTGGTACAGCTTCTAACTTCTTGAGTTGGATGTTACCTTTCATTTTTCTTGTTTATGTATAAATGAATGTATTTGTAGGTATAAATCTGCCTTTGAGTCCTACATAAAATACCTTTTGTTGTGTGTAATTCTCAGTGTCATTTTTGCTAAATGTTCTTTTTTTTTAATTTTAGAGAAAGAGAGAGCGAGTGAGTAGGGGAAAGGGGCAGAGGGAGAGAGGGAGAGAATCCCAAGCAGGCTCCATGCTCAGCAAAGAGCCCTACGTGGGGCTAGATCCCATGAACCTGGGACCATTACCTGAGCCGAAATCAAGAGTCAGATGCTCGGGGCACCTGAGTGGCTCAGTTGGTTAAGTGTCTGACTTCGGCTCAGGTCGTGATCTCACAGTTGGTGGGTTCAAGCCCTGCATCAGGCCCTGTGCTGACAACTTGCTCAGAGCCTGGAGCCTGCTTCTGATTCTGTGCCTCCTTCTCTCTCTGACCCTCCCTGCTCATGCTCTGTCTCACTCTATCTCTCAAAAAAGAAATAAATGTAAAAAAAAAATTAAAGAAAAAAAAAAGAGTCAGATGCTCAACCAGCTACCCAGACACCCCCATTTTTGCTAAATATTCTAAAACTGCATTCTTTCTTTTTTGAATTGAGATCTTTAAAAGAATTTTCTTTCCCCAATGAGTAAGGTTTCTGATGTTGTTTACATATTTATAAATAATGTTAGTTGGATTGTGATAAAAGTATGATATTCACTATTTCTACATTTGACATTTACTGAGTTATATAATATATAATTTGTTTTAATAAACATCCTATAGATTTCTAAAAGGTAGTGTATTCTCTGTGCACAAGCACTATTATGCCTATTAAATCCATCTTTTAATGTAGTTTGGACTACCTTATCTTTGATCTGTCAAAGGTTGTAATATGGGTGAGCTGTTTCCCAAGAAAACTGATCTTCTGTGACTCTTTTTGGTTCTAACAATTCTTATATTATTTATGTCAATATCATGCTATTTAGATAAAGCTCCATTATCATTATAGTTATATTGTGGCTATATATTTTTTGGAATTGTAAAATGATACTCTCTTGTTCTTCCTAATTCTTTCAGTTTTAAACTTTGAATAATATCTCCAACCCTATTTTTTTGTTTCAATGTTTCTATATATTTTTGTTATTCTTTTGTCTTTAGCCTCTTGATATATAATTTAGAATATGATGCTGGCAGATAGAATAGAGTTTGATTGTATTCTTTGTTAAATTTAAGAGTCTTCATAAAGAAAGATAAACTCATAGGGGCGCCTGAGTGTCTCGGTCAGTTAAGCATCCAATTTCGGCACAGGTCATGATCTCACAGTTTATGAGTTTGAGCCCCACATCAGGCTCACTGCTGTCAGTACAGAGTCTGTGTCTTTCCCCCTCTGTCTCTCTGCCCCTCCCCCACCCGTGCTATCTCTCTCTCTCAAAAATAAACATTAAAAAAATTTTAGAAAAGAAAAATAAACACACTTCTATTTTCTGTTTATTTCTTGTATCTGTGATTTTCTATTCTATTGTATGATCTTATGATTGCTCTCTTTTTTCATGAGAATTTTTTCTGACTTTTATTTCATAAATTATTTTTTCCTATTTTTTATGCCCTTTATGTATTAAAATCTAAAAATTTTAAAAATTCTATTAGAAGACACAGTTTTTCTTTAAAAAAATCAGACCTATAATAATCCAAACTATTAATGCCAATAAAACAATAGTGTCTATTGATTTTCCCTTGTAAGAAACTGCATTGCTAGCTCTTCTGATGGCACTGAAGTCCTTTCATGTGGAAAAGTGGGGACTTCAACTCTGAGTGGAAAGGTGAACAGAAGGACACTGAAATGGAACCTAATTTATTTTACTTCTTTTTCCTTTTCTTTAATATGCACACGAATAGTATGTGTTTTAAAATTCTAGGGGCGCCTGGGTGGCTCAGTTGGTTAAGAGTCCGGCTTCGGCTCAGGTCATGATCTCCCAGTTTGTAAGTTCGAGACCTGTGTCGGGCTCTGTGCTGACAGCTCAGAGCCTGGAGCCTGTTCCGGATTCTGTGTCTCCCTCACTCTGTGCCCCTCCACCACTCGTGTGCGGTCTCTCTTTCTCTCTCTCAAAAATAAACATTAAAATTTTTTAAATTAAATTTTTATGTAAGCCTTAAAAAGGTATTTCCGTTAATATAACAAAAATACCAAGTGATAGAATACCATGTCATATTTAAATGACAGAGACTTTTCTTCCTTAGTGGGACCTAAAATCACGGTGTGTTTAGAATTGTGTCACAGATAAGATGAAATCTTACACGTTTCTTGGAAACGCTTGCTCTGCACAAAAAAGGAAGGCTGACATCATTGTGCCAACATCAGAAATCCTAAAAGAGGTGAGGAAGACTGGCTATGCCTCGCTGAGGAGAGGAGGCTCCACCTGTGGACCAGGGCTAATGGTGCAGCAGAGCTGGCAGCTCTGCAGGGGTACCTGCCTGGGCCACCTGCTGGGGCTGGAGCAAGGTGTGACTTCTTGGCCATTACTGCAGCTAACTGATGGGGGTGTTGCGAGCTGTCAGCAGCTGGGATGCAGTGGCATTAAAGTGACTCACACCCCAAGAGACATTTCTCTTCTCCCCTTGTGGAGTCCAGACAGATATCACCCTCATGTCAGTGTGTCCCTAATCTCTGCAGATGGAAGCAGTAGAAATATCTAGTGACCCGGAGGACAATATCCAGTCAGCAAGGACCCCATGGGGCACTGACTCTTTCTTCTTTTATGTACTTTTGAAAGAGAGAGCGAGCAGGGGAAGAGCAGAGAGAGAGAGGGAGACAGAGAATCTGAAGCAGCTCCACCCTGAAAACAGAAAGCCCCAAGTGGGGCTGGAACCCACAAACTGTGAGATGATGACCTGAGCTGAAGTCAGATGCTTACTGGACCGAGCCACCCAGGTGCCCTGGGTGCTCAGTCTTTTAAACCACACTGATGACAAGCAGATGTGACAGGACTTGTGGTTGACACTGGGACCTCCACCACACCTCTTGGTTATTGTGATAGTCTTTCTATTTAATCTTACTAGGGGCCTGTTTGATATCATCATTCAGGGACAGTGTAGTAACCCAGCAGCCTGAGAACAGTGAGACCCAGGGCCAGGAGGGCCCATACCTGAGAGCTTTCTTCTTTGTATTAGGAGACGTTTTGCACTGAAAGTTGATTTTCTCTTGGGCTCAGCCTCTGTGGCAAGGATGAAACTTTCTGGTACCTTTCCAGGGCATTTGTGAGATGCTCCACTGCAACACCTGTGTCTGCTTCCAGTGCTCAGGTGGCCTTACTGGGTGGTCTTTTCTGAATATTCTTTGTATCCAACAAAATGGATCCCACTCAGTGCTGTACTCTGGCCTACCTCCACTATCTCATCTCCAGATGCAAATTGTGGGACAGGTAAGTGGAAGTCTTTCAGGGTCTCCTGTGATTTTTTTCCTTGGAGTATTGGCTGCAAGCTGACCTTTGATAGCTTCTTTTAATCTTGTCCCAAGTAAACTATAGCTTGTTTTTTTTTTTAAGTTTTTATTTATTTTGAGAGAGAGAGAGAGAGAGAGAGAGTGAGCGCACACACAGGGGAAGGGCAAAGAAAGAGGGAGAGAATCCCAAGAAGGCTCAAAGCTGTCAGTGCAGAGCCTGATGGGAGGCTTGATCCCACGAACCATGAGATCATGATCTGAGCTGAAATCAAGAGTTGGACGCTCAACTGACTGAGCCAGCCAGGTGCCCCTAGCTTGATTGTTTTTTAAAAAATGTTACCATGTGATGGTATCCTCCCTTAGTTTCCTACTGTGATGCAGATCTTTCCTATTTTCATTTCTTTGGTCATTTCAGGGTGGATCTGATAGACCATAGAGAAAGAAAGCCTTTACTCCAGTTGTGTGTTTGGGGTGTTTTTTGTTTTTTTGTTATTCTTTTTGAACACGAGTCTGGTCTTCCTGCATTTAACGTATCTGTAGGACGTACAAAGAGAAACACTATGAAAATTAGTGACTGAATATTTGGATCTGAGACTTCAGGGAGAGGTGGGTGAAAAATACAAAGTTGGGAGACATCAGCCTGTGGTGGCAGTCAGGTCACAGAAATAGGAGAGACTGCCTGGTGCAGGTTCCAAAATCTTACAGATCATCAGTCCCTCTCCCAGATTCTAATTTAGCAGGCCTATAGTAGTCCCCAAGAATCTACAATCTTTTTTTTTAAGCTTCCAAATAAAGATTTCTAGGATTGAGTATTAAGAGAAGAACTTATAAGACAATGCTCCTAGAATGGTCCTATTTAGGTAAGAAAGGTTTATGTCTATCGCACATAGATATGTTGTAGGGATTGTGGCAGGGTCATCAACTGAAAAAGTGATGAAGATTTTGAGTAGACATCATGAGGAAGAAGTGGGGAGGCTGAGGAGAAACGTAGACAAAGCGAGAGGACTGAGAGAGTTTGACACCAATGCAGGTGATTGTGCAACTTTCTCCTTCCTGCTCATAAAGTTGAGTGTAGACACAGAGATGATGAGTGGTTGGCTTAATCGAGGTGAGTGAAGCATGAGACAGGCACAGAGCATTAAGGGCTACAAAAATCTGTTGGTTTCTGACCACTGCCTCCATCCATTCAATTTTCTGTTGCCTTCACCTAACCTACTCTGGATCTCAAAACCTCAGTCCCTACTGCCACCTGACCCCTTTCTCTCTGTCCATGTACCTTCTTTTGTTAACATGGAACCCAGGGATATCAGTCACTATCTCGCCAGGAGCCCTCAGAAAACTAAATAACTGTTTTAAGGTCAAACTACTATAAATGGTGAGATGAAAATTTGAACTCAGGCCAGTCCAAGTTTTGTTTTGTTTTAAGACCACTATTTTAGAGGACCCCTGTGACGGACATGGCCATGTTCCACCAGACCCTGTTTAATAAGGGACTTATTGCCCCAGCCACTGGGAGTGCAGTCAGCAGACAGACTTCAGCTCTCAGTCACCTTGGGGAGGCCTTGGCTGCAGAGAACTGCCTCACCCAAGGTCACACCCCTTCCTGGGCAGCACACATCCAGTGAGGAATCAATACATAAATATAAAGACCTGGCCCTCTCAGCCCTGCTTGGGACTACTCTGAAGGAACTGTCTCTAGAGCACCCTGTGGGGTCAGCTGAGGCTGTTCTTAGGCCTGCACCACAGCCCACCTTTTCCTTCACCCTTCTTGCTTCCTCCCTTCCACAGGTGTTGATCCCAAAGACACTCCTTAATAAACACACACCATGCTAAATGCTCTTTCAGAGTCTGTTTCCCAGGGAACCCAGTGGGCAACAGCCTCTCAAGGATACAAACACCAGACTTTCCTGTTACACAAGTCCTATTACTTCTCACTTTCCCCAGATACCCCCTCTGAAGTGTTTCCAAGAATTGTCAGGTCCAGGTGGAGCTGCATGCTCCCTCCCCTGGTCATAGGGACCACACCTAGTACAGTCTTTGGATTTCAGTTATGTAGGGCTCAAGAGAGATGGTTTAACCTGGGGCTGAGTTAGGCAAATGGTCCTGGGTTTGGAGTGTGGCTAGCCTGCTGCTTAATCTTTGCTGACTGTTTTTCCCTTTTCCTCCCTAGTCATCCTCCTGAGCTGAGTCTGGGCTTGGAATTCCTAATCTTGATTCCCAGTTTCAAACAAGCTTCAGACGAGGCAACTGATTGAATGTTTATGTTTATTTATTTTGAGAGAAAGACAGCGAGAGACAGCGTGAGCTGGGGAGGGGCAGGGAGGGAGAGACAGAATCCCAAGCAGGCTCTGTGCTGTCAGTGCGAAGTCTGATGTGGGACTCAAACTCACAAACCCATGAGATCATGACCTGAGCCAAGATAGTCAGACGCTTAACTGACTGAGTAGCCAGGTGCCCCCACAACTGATTGAATTTTTAATGCTCACATTTGTTATGCCACTGTACCATGATCTTAGTGACTGAAAAGTAAAAACATGACCTAGGCCAAAGCAAACAAATTTCAGTGTTTTTATTTCAGGTTCATTGTTTTCCTTGTATTTTACCAGTTAGAATAAACAGTCAAAACATGTTAGGAAAAAAAATTAAGACATCCATCAGAAAAAAAAATTATTGGGCTGTCAATGTGATTAAGTATAATAGGAATACTAACAAAAATGAAGAAATCAATACTTGCATGTTATATACATTATACAATTTTGTAACTTTATAAGTTTCTCCACATTACATTTTAATTATTCTTTTCAATCAACACAATCACTGTATGGAGTAGCTAAATATGTGATTCAGGATATATTTATTTATAATGGTTTGAAAATTTGTGGTATTTGGTTTTCAATTAGACATCTATGAAGATTTCATCAGTGCTAACCACTTAATCAGAAAAAATATGCAAAGTAATACTAGGATGGATTTCAAAATATTTAGTAGATGAAACAATTAAAGTCTATCTATTAAAATGGAATCTAGTTTATTTAATTGGAATATTGTTGCCTTTTAATCCAGCTAACATACTCTTCAGTCAGCAGCAAATTGAAGCCATATGTTATCAATGATCGCTCAGATCACTGTAAGTATATAAGCTATGTTACATTAAATAACCGTATTTAGGTAACTGCTTTAAACATTTTGTAGACTCAAGTACTTCTTAAAGTTTTCAGTTATTGATTTTCAAATCTTCTTTGTAGGTATAAGCCTCTCAGAAGGCCAAGCATAATCAGAGTTCTTGCCCAGCCAGTCTTTTCCTTTGATAACCACCCATCGTTACTATACCAGCCTGTCAATAAACATTTAATGAAAACCTGCTGTGGGGCTGAGGCCTCTACTGGGGCCTAGAAGCAAACAAAAGATTAAGTTTGCCTGGAGAAGCTTACAATCAAGTTGGTGGCTTTCATAAGCATAAGCCAGCATGGTTTCCTTGGTTTTCTTGTTTATCAACAGCAATAATAAAGATCTTTTTCTAGGGGTAGCATTGTCTTGGACACCCTTTTAAGCTGATAGAAGAAAAAAAATAGCCCCCAGTAACTAAGAAAAAAATAATGACATAATTTATGTGGAATCCTGTATGATTGTCTCCAGACGTTTGCATATCCATAGATCAGATTTATAACATAAAGTACCACAACATGTTTCTTCATTATCTACACATTAAGTTAAGATGTGTTCTTATCCTTCATGTATTAAGAGTAAAATGTGAGCACATTTTTGTGGTTTCCTCTAACTAGTAAAACAGGAGGGAGGTTCTTCGTGAGGATTTCCAACCAAGCCATGTACAACCAATCTGATATAGATCCTTTTCTTGCTACTGGAAGGCTCCTGACAGCATGGAAGAAAAATTTAAAAAGTGACAATTACTACAGGCAGTAACATCACTAGTCATCTGAGCTATTTAATAACCAGTGGTCTGAAACTTTTATAACCCTCCCCACCCCCCCAAAATGAAGGCACTGACATTATTTTGAATACAGATATTAAACTGATGTATTTTTCAGATAACACAAATATCTATAAACCAGAAAAATAGGCTTAGGCATTGTAGAGTTGCAACAAAACATAACTATAAATTTTCACTCCTCTTTAAATAGAAAATTTGATCAAGCAATACCTCTCCTTTTTTGATGGAAATGATATTCCCAGTAGTTTAAAGCTCTTAAATTTGGCAGAAATCTCAGAAAACAGCTATCTGAACTCTCTCACCCAATTTGGGAGACTGTTCTAGGTCTTAGGTGGATAGTTCTCCAGTGTAGACCTTAAAGTCATATTAATCTTCACACACAGGAATCAGATCATGAGGTATAAACATAAAATAGTTGGTTTTCATGTTTAGCTGTCAATGTTTGAGTAAACATTTATATTTACAACAGGTACACCTCTAACATTTGTGGAGTGAAGGGTAAGAGTGGAAATGGGAAAGTCCCCTGCCTTTTTCTCCCACCCCGACCTCTTCCAAAATAGCAAGGAGCTTCCTGCACATGCTGTAGACTCTATCTCAGGAGCACTCCCAGAGGAGAAGCCCATAAGCCTCAGGAGCTGACTCAAGGCCTGTTAGGCAGGGAGGTCCAGGGTCAGGTTCCTGGAGCATGGTCTGAAGGGGGAGCCGGGGTTCTACGTGGGCACAGGCCCTGGCCCCATGGGTAGGGCAGGCCAGATGGAAAGTCCAAGTGGGGCCCTCTAAAGCCCATGGGCTCCAGTTGGCAGGGTATCAGGGTGGCATTTATTTTCCTTCACTGTTTAAAATCCCACACGTTCCAAATTTTTTAAAACTTTCCATCTGAATAGTGATGACTTTTTTAGTTGATTAACCCATTTACTACCTAAGATTTCCCTGTAACATTCTTACATGTCTGCAGTGATACTTACAGGACAATGAGATTAGCAGCTCTTGAGTGTTCCTGTAAGAGTTCATTCAGGCGAACTTGGCGGTAACCCTGTGGACAACATTCAAATTTTGTGGAGGGCAGTTCTACCAGAATTATGAATGAGAATCTATCTTCTTCCCTCAAATTGTGGAGAAATACAAAAGCCTCACTTTAAAAAATTACAATTATTTCATCCATATTTGGAAACTAATGGTGTTTTAAAAACTCATGAGAATTTTTGGAAATATAAAGAATAAGACAAGGTTGTCATTGTGCAATAGTGGCTTATTAAATTCTAAGGGAAAAAACAAGCAAGGAGAAGACATGGATAATAGTAAAGGGAAGATGAGAATGACCAGTTCTGAGAACAGGTTTGAGTTGGAAGAAAACTAACTGAATCTTGATATCTAAGAACATAAATTATATCCTCACCTACATTGTTTAGGCTCTTTGAATATTTTATCAGTCCAGGGGACTGGTTTCTACTAAAAAGTCAACCAAAGACTCACTTAGAAAAATAACTACATTGATGATTTTGCATTGATGAGAGTAATATTTTTTATTATATTTCATTGGTTCAGAAACCAAGGTTTAGATGTATGATTTGCTCAATTATATGAAAAATCTTTGTTGGATCTGGGCAATTTATTATATACAGTTTATAAATTTTAGCTCAGAGGCTCATGGGTGGCTCAGTTGGTTAAGCATCCGACTTCAGCTCACGTCATGATCTCACAGTTTGTGAATTCGAGCCCAGCATTAGGCTCTGTGCTGACAGCTCAGAGCCTGAAGTCTGCTCCAGATTCTGTGTCTCCTTCTCTCTCTGTGCCCCTCCCCAGCTTGTGCTTACTCACTCTCTATCTCTCTCAAAAGTAAGTAAATAAACATTAGGGAAAAAAATTAGCTCAGTATCTTTTCTACTAAATTTGAAAGTCTTTAGTATCTCTTATTCTAATTTGTTTCAAGTTCAGCTCCTAATGTAGTTTATTTAAATTCTGTAGTTTAGAGGTTTCTGCGGTCCTTTTCCTTCAATGTCCAATGCAATTCAAATGTCAGTTCCTCTACTTAACTCTCTTGTCCCAGCCCTTTTCATTATCCTCACTATTACAACTTCATTCAACTCAGGTCACATGGGATAACTTCCATCTTCTGGGTTCTGCAGAAAATTTCCCCGCTTTATATCCATCCTGCAACATGTACCCGATTTAACTTTCACAATCCATGTTCCAATTACATATTTTCTCAGATCCCTTTGTTAGTTTTCATAAGCTCATCAGGTTAAAATTTCTTTGTTACTGTGTTAAATTGTGAGTCAACTACCTTGTTCTGCTTTGCACACATATTGACTTAAATTATTTTAGACTGATGGGTATGTCTCCTGTTCTATAAACTTAAATTTGAGAGGAGAGTTTATAATATATATCAATAATCTGGGTTTTTAAAAATCTTTTTTAAAAAGAATTGATTTCATATTAAAAATGGAAACTACTTCTAAATTCTCATATCTAGTAATATGATTGAAAACCACTTGAAAAATGCAGAAATCTTGGATCTTGAATAATGAAATTCTATAACAGATACTGTTACTTCTTGATCATTAAATCAACTGCTGTTTTCTTTTTCAGCTCGTTAGACAGTAAAGCAAAAATTAAGGAAGACAAGTCCTTACCTTTTCCTTGACTGCTTCCAGTTCTGCATCTGTAATTTTCCATGGGGTTTCTCTCTTTAATTTCTCAGCAGTTGTTAAATCTTTGCAGCTTTCATGGAGACGATATGGTTCAATCATCTCTTCAAAGACTTTCCAGCTGAAATTGGAATTATAAAGGAGGGCTCACAGTGGGAAACTAACTCATTATTTCACAGATACTCCAGGTATGACTGGCTCTGCTGGCTGCAGACTCAGAGCTGAATGTCATGCAAATCTTTTAAGAATTATGTTCGCAGGGGACTTACTGTGAGGAAAGCCATGGATATGGTACTGCCTCCCTACCCAAGGCAAGGCCTCAACATGTCTGAGGCCTTGTTAGCCTACTGGGTATTAGATCCTCAATATAAAAGCACCAACACACAGATAGTAATTATTCTGCAAACACATTTTCTACACGGTACAAAGACACAGTTGTAATGGAGACACGTTAGCCCATAAATAAGTTTCCATCTGCTTAACTGCATTTCCATCTGCTTATTGTACAGACCGTATGGGAGACATTTATGGATTAACGTGGGAGATGGGCTAGGTTCCTTGGGGTGGGAGATGGCGAGGCCTGCCTTCACCTTCAGTCCAAGCGGCCCTCCCCCTGCTGGCAGGGGACCCTGGGCAGCTAGAAGAATAGTAGATTTAATGGTTATAGAGCAGTTTGGATGTTTGCTGCACATAATGGAGCTTTTGTCCTTCTGATGTCTGCTGTTGCTGTCTGAGATTTTTCAAGGACTATTTTTCAGGTGCATGTTAGGGAAAAGAAAACAAAAATCAATAATACTTTAATGTCTAAAAATCCAAGACCATTTGAGAGCAATTAAGACAATGTCATTGAGTAGAAAAGTAGCAGTGGTATCTCACAGCTGTGGACCATTTTAAAACTTGCTGGAAAATCTCATTCTTGTCTTTCGTAAGAACCTCGTAAGATTTTTTAAAACAGTAGTACAAAACAAAGCTTGTAATTTATGAGAGTAGTTGTCCTCATTGTGCTACTTTAAGGTGATATCTAATATAAACAATATCTTTTGGTTTTCTATAATGTAGCTTACTTATAATTTAGTACCTTTGGAATGGGGGGTAGCTAACATCAAAGTGCTATTAGGTTAAAGAATTAAAATATGAAGGGATGAGTTCAATGATCTCATCAGTTGCCCTGATTTAGGATTTGCAGATGAAAGTGCAGAGATTACAAAGGAAAGCGTACCCATGTGCCTTTGTTAGGGATTGAAGAGCTACTTAATGTAGTAGATTTCTGACACTTTGACTTATTTAGAACGGTAGACAACAATAGAGAATGACTGATACTTATTATTCTTTCAACTACACAATACTTTTATTTGCTATTCCTTTCAACAGTGCCATGCCTTCAGAGACCTTTGGCAGTAAGCTGTGCAATGGAAAGATCCTGGCCTGGGAGAGAAGAGCCTGAGTTCTTAGTCCCGCTCTTCCATTGTCCTCCTGGACCTGGATAACCTTGCCTGTAAAAGGAGGTAATGATGGTTGCTCAGAGCTGGCAAGGAGGATTGGTGTGATGGCTAGATGTGATCCGGGTGACAGTGCTCTGAAAAGTGTACAGTGCCCTGTAAAACCAAGGCATTCATTTTACTGAACAGTCACAGGACTGAGGTTAGCAACTGACTATCTGTTTAAGCCCTCCATTTACTTATTTTGATCAGGATAAGTTTCTTTGCAACTCAGCCTGGTGCTTACTAGAAAGACCAGTTCCAAAATAGTTTCCTAAGAAATGGAAGTGGAGTAGAGGTTGCTTGTTGTCTCCCTGGCATTCAAACTATGCCTCCCCCTTGCTCCCAAATGTAGTTTAGATGGGAGTGACTCCATCCTCAGCATAGGCTAATCAGAACAATTCTCTTCCTTCTACCAGAGCGTTTGGCCAGGGTAGACACATAGCCCAGGCAAGGTTGACCAAGAGGTACCTAATATTCAATTGACCAGAGTAAGTGGCTCAGTGGCTCAGGCTGGTACAATCTGAATGGAGTCCATGATCTGAGTTTGATGACTGGAGAAGAGACAAACTTTCTCTCCTACTGAACATAAATGAGCAGTTGCTGGTTGCTACTGGCTGTCATCCTGTTTTTATGAGCTAAATCATCATGATTGATGATTTTATAATGGAAGGTAGGGTACAGATTATAGAAGAGAATTAGTCCTTGATTACAAAATTAACCTTCTAGATGAAACTTTACTTGAAAGCCAAAACATAGTTGGATTTTTCACTTATGTTTGCCAATAATTTCCATTATTCAAGTCATTATTCAGGTCACTTGCATTGAAACATGCTAAGTGACATAATACGTTATAATGGGACTGTATTTGCCTATTTATTTTCTCTGAACTCTTATGGTTCTTCATCTATGTTCATCTTTGACTTCTTCATCCTAAGGCTCATCCCTGAGCTGGCCATTTCCATCCTCCTAGCTAGGTGATGTAAAGGTGTCTCAAGATTTCTATTCTGATTCTCATTAAATCTGATTTTTCTTATAAATGCTTTTTTAATTGACTCTAGAATAGGCCAAGATTTACAGGCTATTGAATGTAAATTACAATGAATTCAATTTTAAAATTAACTTATACCTGCCCTGCCTTCTCCATCCTATTCTTCACAATAACAAAGTTTAAAATTTTTTTAATTGCAAAAAAAAAAAAAGTTTCCCTAAGTTCATAGAAGATTTCTTTTCTCAAATTAATATATCAGTTGTTTTGTGACCAGTCTAGTAGCTTTAAACTAAATTATCCAGTTAATTGCTTTTACTTTCTCTTTAATTTCTATATAAAGATTGTTGTCTTTTTGGACTATGGCTTTTAATTCAGTATATTCAATAAAAAATGAATTTAACCACAAGAGATTTTCAGTTTCTCTAGGCTCAATTATTTTCTCATTAACTTTGCTTTTATATTTCCTTTCACCCCTTCCCAGCCATATTTATAATGTTTCTATGATAAAATATCTCAATCAAGACTTACTGATGCTTTATGGGTAGTTGAAAGATTTATTAGAGGTAACTTAAGGCATTTAACATTAGCCTCCACCATGGGAATCATTGAAAAACTGTTTTTGACATTGTGTGTCACCTGGTGACCAAAAAAGCCCAGTGATGGAGAAATGATTATTAAGTATAGATAGGGGCTGCCTAGTTAAGAAAAGCTGAAGTTGAGCTGGTGCTCTAAGTGTTGGGCACTGGAACCAGGGCTGCTTCAGCCCAGAGGAAGAGTCTTCTTCCTCTAATTGAACCACTCAGAGGAGATGTCTTTTAAAAATTATGACAAAGGCCTCAACAAAGTAGGTTTAGAGGGAACATACCTCAACATACTATAGGCCATAAGTGACAAACTCACAACTAATCATAAACTATTGTGGAAAACTGAAAGCTTTCCCTCTAAGATCAGGAATAAGACAAGGATGTCCACTCTCACCACTTTTATGGAACATGGTACTAGATGTATTAGCCACAGCAATCAGACAAAGAAAAGGAAAAGAAGGTATCCAAACTGGTAAGGAAGAAGTAAACTTTCACTATTTGCAGATGACATGATACTTCATTTCAAAAACTATAAAGATTCCACTAAAAATTACTAGAACTGATAAATTAATTCAGTAAGGTCACAAGATACAAAATTAATGTACTGAAATCCATTGCATTTCTATATACTCATAATGAAGGAACAGAAAGAGAAATTAAGAAAGAAATCCCATTTAAAATTACACCAAAAATAATAAAATATTTAGGAATAAACATAACCAGGAGATGAAAGACTTACGCTCTGAAAACTATAAAACATTAATGAAAGAAACTGAAGATGACACAAACAAATGGAAAGATATTCCATACTCATAAATTAAAAGAACAAACATTGTTAAAATGTCTATACTACTTAGAGCAATCTATAGATTTAATGCAATCCCTATCAAAATACCAACAGCATTTTTCACAGAACTAGAACAAATAATCCTAAAGTTTGTATGGAACCACAAAAGACTCCACATAGCCAGAACAATCTTGAAAAAGGAAAAACAAAGCTGGTGATACTATAATTCTAGATTTCAAGTTATACTACCATTGCTTTAGTAATCAAAATAGTATGGTACTAGCATAAAAATAGACACATAGGTCAATGAAACAGTATAAAAAGCCCAGAAACAAACCCATGATTATATAGTCAATTAATCTTCAACAAAGGAGGTAAAGATTTGCTAAGACTCCCTCTTCAACAAATGGTGCTGGCAAAACTGGACAGCTATATACAAAAGAATGAAACTAGACCACTTTCTTACACCATACACAAAAATAAACTCAAAATGGATTAGAGATGTATATGTGAGATCTGAAACTATAAAAATCCTAGAAGAGAGCACAGGCAGTAATTTGTCTGACATCAGCCATGGCAATATTTCTCTAGATATGTCTCCTGAGGCAAGGGAAATAAACACAAAAATAAACTATTGGGACTACATCAAAATAAAAATCCTCTGCATACTAAAGGAAACAATCAACAAAACTAAATGGGAACCTAATGAATGAGAGATGATATTTGTAAGTGATATATCTGATAAACTGTTAGTATCCAAAATATTTAAAGAACTTACACAACTCCACACCCAAAAAGTAACTAATCCTGATGGACGGAAGACATGAACAGACATTTCTCCAAAGAAGACATACAGATGTCCAATAGACACATGAAAAGATGCTCAATATCACTCATCATCAAGGAAATGCAAATCAAAACTACAATGAGATATTACCTCACATCTATAAGAATGGCTAAAATAAAAAACTCATGAAACAGTAAGTGTGGTGAGGATGTGGAGAAAAAGAAATGTTGTGAACCGTTGGTGGGAATAAAAACTGGTGCAGCCACTCTGGAAAACAGTGTGAAGTTTCCTCAAGAAGTTAAAAAATAGAACTACCCTGTGATCTAGCAATCACACCACTGGGTATTTTACCCAAAGAATACAAAAACACTAATCTGAAAGGATATATGCATCCCTCTGTTGATTGCAGCATTATTTACAATAGTCAAATTATGGAATCAGCCCAGTGTCCATCAACTGATGAGTGGATAAAGAAGAAATGTATATATATGCAATGGAATATTATTCAGCCATAATAAAGAATGAAATCTTGCCATTTGCAGCAACATGGATGAAGCTAGAAACTATAATGCTAAGTGGAAATAAGCCAGTCAGAGAAAGACAAATACTGTATGAATTCACTCCTATGTGGAATTTAAGAAACAAACCAAACAAAAGGAAAAAGAGAGAGAGAAAGAGAGAGAGACAAACCAATAAACTGACTCTTAACTATAGAGAACAACCTGATGACGACCAGAGGGGAGGTGGGTGGGGGATGGGTGAAATAGGTGAAGGAGACTAAAAGTACCCTTATCATGATGAGTACTGAGTAATATATAGAATTGTTGAATTACTGTATTGTACCCCTGAAACTAATATTACACTGTTAACTATACTGGAATTAAAATTTAAAACTTAATAAAAAATTATCACAAAGGTACCAGGTGTGCTACCAGTTGCCATCTGTGATATTTACCGAATGATCATTCTCTGTTTTAAAATAGGGTTACCTTTATATATTTGAACAGATTTGCGAATACCAGATACGTGATTGTTTTACAAAGCAATATGGCATCAGTTATGGTGGAAGGCTGAAGAGAGGAAAATAGCACTTCCAGCACCCCTCTTCTTTGGTGCAGGAGACATTAGCTGCAAAGACTCTTTTATTCCAATATAAAATGGATTTTTTTTTTTGCATCTTCTTCAAGACCTTGAAATATCAGAGAAAAGAGCTCCAAAATTGTGAAATCTAATCCCTTTTTTTTTCCTGAGAAAGGGAAATAGATATCTTCATTGCAGGATGGTGAGGATATGTAAGAAACACCAAATTAAAATGGCACCTAAAATCAAATTTAAGATCCAGGACAAAAGCAAAAATTCCTGGTCCTTTGTTTCTTACTACTCTCCATAATGTTTGCTGTCTGAAAAGAGAAAAAACGTGGCACAAAGTTCAGGGTTTGGTAAAATAGATTATGTCTAGACTATGATGGGCACTCAAAGAATAGAAAGGCATTAGTGGAAGAGGTACACTGATATTCTTCATGATAGGACAGATCGGACAGGTATGCAGGGGGTGACCACAGCAGCTGGGCAGAGACTAGCATGAAAGAAAGGGAAAGAAACAAGGAGTTGAGTAGAGAAAACCAGACTGATGGGTATAGAGGCAAAGGATATAGAACAAATTAACCAGTAAGTACAGATAGTCCTTAGCTACTCCTAAGAGAAACAGCAGCAAGAGGAATTTGGCTACAAGAAATAGATGACTAGTTTGTGCCCAGCATTGAGCCAGGGCCTCTGGAAAATCCAAAGGCAGTAGGGGACACGGTGACTACCCTCCAGACAAGAGTAAATGGCCCTATGCTTGCAGAGCTCTGGCAGGCTCTGGGCTGCTGCAAAGTAGCACATGCTAGGAAATCACTGTATCTGCTGTGTTATGAAATAGAATGCATTTCCACCAAGTAGGGACATAAGATGAGCCTGTTTGATTACATCACTGCAAATGCCAAGAGGCAATGACTTAGGAATTAAAATTCTTCAAATGAAATGTGGGAGGCTACCAGAGATTACTACATGACAACCCAGTTCATATCAGAAAGTTAATTACATTTACCAAGGAGAATTATAACCTCTAGTCTTAATTTTTCTTAAGTATTTAAAGCTGTAGAAATATAGGAATATAAGGCATTAGTGTATATATGATATGAAGACATATTCCATGGTAATTATCAAAATGAACTCTGTCGATTATAGCTTTCTTATCACAATTAAGATGTTTTGGGGTTGCCTGGGTGGCTCAGTCAGTTAATTGTCAGACTCTTGGTTTTGGCTTCAAGTCATGATCTCGAGGTTCATGTGTTCGAGCCCCGCATTGGGCTCTGTGCTGGCAGTCTAGAGCCTGCTTGGGATTCTCTCTCCCTCTCTATCTGATCCTCCCCACCTCTCTCTTTCTCTCTTTCTCTCTCTCTCTCTCTCTCTCAAAATAAATAAAAATTTTTTAAAAACAGATGTTTTGTAAAGCCATTTTAATTGACCCATAGCCTTGGAGATATCATGAATAGACTCAAATAACATGAAGTTCAAGGTTGTTGTTTAGTCAATAAGAATGCATCTTATATCTGGATGTTTTTCTGATTGTTACTAAGCTCATCTAGGATAACAATAAATCAAAAGAAGGGAAGGGCAATAAGACTGGAGTGTAGAACTGGAACCCATCAAGAACTGCAAGCGAAGGGAGAAATGACTGATGGTTAACAGAAATGAAGAAGAGGTCCAACAGGCCACCGAGCACCTAAGCTATACTGAGATCCTCGTGTCCCTTTGTAGTCTCAACCTTGAAGGCCCCACTCCGCACCAAATCAAATGTATCAAAGTGCATCCAAATGTTGATCTCGGGGTGCCTGGGTGGCTCTGTCAGTTGAGCATCTGACTCTTGATTTTGGCTCCCGTCATGACCTTGCAGTTTGTGGGTTTGAGCCCCACATCATTGCACTGAACTGAGCCTGCTTGGGATTCTCTCTCTCCTCTCTCCGCCCCTCCCCTGTGTGCATGTGCACGTGCTTTCAATCTTTCTCAAAATAAATAAATGAACTTAAAAAAATTTAAATTGCATCCAGATGTAATAGTAAATATGATTCTGGACTGTAAACAGTTGAAAACTTCCTATAACTGCTAAATTATCACTAGGTAGTTTATTCAGTATCAGCTATAATTTCCAGGCAATTTTCTTGCACCTCTGGGAACTCCTGTGAGAATCTAACCTACAAACTGTTTTCAAATCCCATGGACTTGACACATTTAACAATTAACAAGGGTTAAAATAATGTCATGATCTGAAGATATTTAAATAATTATTTCAATTTCATCATTTTAAAATTTTGGAGCCAGGCTTCAGTTTTAGAGGACCGCCTCCTCCAACCAAATTTCAGAGCTCGACGTGTTGGGTCCTTAGTGCCTAAAAGTGAAAATGGCCATGGAGGGTGGGTTCTGTCATTGTGCCAAGACTCAAACTGTTCCCATCTTTTCTATCAGAGCTCCCCCTGCAGGATGCCCCACCAGGAATTTTACATGATGAAAGCTTGCCACGACTGCTCTGTTCAAAATAGTCTGAGCCTCTGCTTCCTGCTATTCTTGCCACCACAAAAAGCAAGAACAGGAAGCGCAGTTCTAAAATGCTACCTAACCCGTATTTCAACAGTTCTCCCTCTCAAGCTCAACCTTACCATAAAACCATTTCCTTCTGTTAGAGTTTATTTGATAGCTTTTCTATTGTATCTTTGAAATCCTTTTTTATTATATCTTATTTGGCAGTGACCACAGTGAATAGATAACATCTCTACCCCTTAATAATCAATACAGAAGAAAATGAGAGAGTACCAGGGGTAAACAATGGATCTTGTTAAATGTTTCATACCTCTCTTTGTTTGGCTTAATGTTGATGTCACCAATGATATGGATATCTGCAAATTTTATCCTAAATTTGCTCAGAAGGGAAGCCATTCTGAAAATATAAGAGAGAAATAGTTTAACTTTTCAATCAAAGAGGTTTGTGTGTAAGATATCACAAGCAGTCATGTCTTATTTCAGCGTCACTTTCAGACAAAGGCTGTGGTCAGTGTTTGATTTTCATTGCAGTGTATTAAATGTGGACCAAGCGATTCCACCGAAGGCCAAGAGAAATTCATGCAGGTGCAAACCCTGGAAATAGAAAATCTAACTCTGCATTCTTGTTCTAGGTAAGACAATACAGAGCCGTACATGCTTCCTCATCATTTGGAAAAAAAAGGGGACAAGTTTTAATATTTCTGGTTATTATCTTGCTGATTTTTATAGAGTTACTGACCATGTATCGACGAACCAATAATTATATCATGTATATTGGAGGTACTTTCCCGGGCAGCTGAAATTTTTTTATATAATTTCAAAGTTACAGAAAAATTGCAAGGACGGCACAAAAAAATCCCAGATCCACCAGCTGTTTATCTCTTGCCCTATTTTATTTAACACTTTTTTCCCCTTAAATGTAGCTACCTCTATCTACAACCTTCTTTCCTTCTTTCTTGCCTTCTACCCACCTACCCACCTATCCATCGGCCATTTAAAGGAAGCTGTAGCTCTCAGGTCCCTTTCCCTCTAAATACTTGGATGGATATTTCCTAAAAATAAGGACATTCTCTTATACAAACTGAGTACAATTTTTGAAAGCAGGGCATTTAACACTGATGCCATACTATCCTATAATCCACTGATCAATTTCAAATTTCATTACTTATCCCAATAAGTTACTGGAGGCTTTAAGAAATAAAAATTATTATATAGAAATTATTGTAGCTATCATGTTACTTTCCATTTTAATATGACTCTCTTTAAGAGGAATTAAATCTATATCTATATCTATATCTATATCTATATCTATATCTATATAATATCCTCCCAGGATAGAGGAGAAAACATGAAAAATTACTGACTAAAAGCCTGTCACTATTTTGTGATTTCTGTAAGGGCTCAGGACATAGTCCTACCATAAGAGACCAAGGGCTGCTCACGGTCACTCTCCATATTTCCACCAGAGACCTTTGGATGCACCACATTCTCAATATGCTTGCTGCCTCCGCAGCCACATGTCAGCTGTCTGTGACTAAATTAATGACAAAGCTGCGAACTTAGATGGTGGGCACTTATTTTGTTGAAAAAGCTGTTGAAAGAGTTTTCAACAGCTATTCATTTAAAGTCTTTCAAACAACAGGCGAGAAACTGAGGACCCAGATATGTGCAGTGACTGTGACAAAGTCTTGCAGCTTTTGGTGGCAGGACTGGGACAAGGATTGGGTTCAGTCCTTTAGTTCTATTTTAGGTGTACTGTGCTATAGTGACCACCACAAATCAACAGGTTTGACCCACCCCCAAAGAAACTATTGAACACAAATTCCTTCAGGCTTTTCGTTTCTTGGATACGTTTATTAGTCAAACCAAAACAAACATTATACAAGATAATGATACTCTCGCTCAAGACTTGAGATGAGACTTGTGTGTCAGATTCCCTTTTGAAAGCACTTGTGGCAGGGGATCAAGGGACATGAAGACAGTGATTATAAAATGTATGCAATTTATTGACCAGAAAACCAAGTAGACAGAAGGCCTATCACAGTGGTTTTACCTTTAACTGTTGTGCCTCAAAAGCACTTAAAGTTCTCAAAATTAAAGCATTAAAACAAAAAATGTCCCCAGTGTTCTAACACAAGAGTGATGAGTTACTTACGCAATTTTTTCTTCTTCAATGCGGTTGATCTTCCCTCCAACATAGATCCTTAATTTACAGTCTTTCCATTTTTTTCTGAGAGTCAAGATATAGGGGATAAGGAGTGTTAACCCTGAAGAAAGAGTAAATTATGACAGAAAATATGAGCATATCTCACTGAAAGGAAATGAATAGCCTTATATCTTTATTCATTCCCACATTTGTTGCTCCTAAATAATTTAAAGTCTCTGGAAAACACAGAAATATTATTCTTAAACTGATACCGTTTTTATATACCTTCCCATGCAGTTTTGTTAAATTTATCAACACAGTAATTCTGCTCCCTAGTGTATATTCTGGAATTGTTTTTACCTCCATCATCAAACAACCACCACACATCAATTGTGCCTTTTCCTTGCTTCTTTTTAAATTGGGTGCTGGCTTCTACCAGTTTCTGGTTGAACTCCCCCACATGCATCGACTGGATTGTGCCCATGCTGCTGTCTGTAATGAGAGAAAAAATAGTATACCTATTGGTCCTTTGAAGAAAGAAACAAAATAACTTGCCAATAAATCTGTTCAGGAAAATAGAGAAAGGGTCATGAATTTCTAAGTGTTTTTAATACTTATGGGTAAATGACGAGCTATGAAAAGGGGAGATAAAGGTGAAGTCCCACAATAATTTAGATCATCTTCAATAGTTCAAAAAAAGATAGTTTTGGTTTTATGATTACAGTTTTCATTATAAAGCAGCAGATTATTTTCAAGTTCTTAGTAATCTCCGGGGTGGAATTTATTATTTAGACAGGGAACAATGCTAAGTTATTTGATACATTAGCCAAAATATCCCCATTTTTCAAGATTTCAGATAGAACTCAATCATATTTTCAAATTTACTTGGAAGTAGAAAATGTGGTGATTGGTTTTCTAGAGATAAGCAATAGAATCAGAAGTATTTCTTCATTAGAGCATTCAGTGAGTACAATACGTATAAATTCTATGAATGCTTGCATTATGAAGGTGACTAGGGACCAAATGCATCTCGACTCTATAACGCTTTGGACCTTATGTCGGCCTGACTTGCTCCTCTGTTTTCAAGGAGACTTGTGAAGCTAAGGAAAAGCCATGGAGCTCTCTGAATCTCTGTGAATGAGGTGAAAAGAGCCAGGGAACACAGAAAGACAAAATTCCTTTACTGGAATTATAGATAAGGGTGCACATAAAATACTTAAAAATTTCTTTTGATGCACTTTCCACTCTACCAAGGATACATTGAAAGTCTACTAGGGAAAGAGGCCAGTGTTTGAGCAGGACCTTCACTCCTATTTGCCAGTAGAGGTTTTCATTGCTACACTGTATATATTATTTCTCATTTCCACGTCTTTTAAAGTTGTGACTTTATTGCTCTATTTCAAAGAGATGATGTCAGCCAAGTGCTTAGAGTAAGGCTGACAGCTGCTTCCAAGGCTCCTCTCTGATCTGAGAGGTTCTGAGGATGCTTTGTTCTGTCTTTCGCCGCTTCCAGGTTTTGGGCCTGTCATTTCTGAAGCAATTATCTTACATTGCTTCTATCTCCCTAGGACTGCTGAGGAAGAAAGTAAGTATCTTTACAAAATGGACCAAACTCTGCCCCCACTTACATGCAAATCAAAGCATCCAGAGGACTCATACATTAGTGCCTGGAGGTAGGGTTTGTCCTGATCTAGAACTCAAAAGAGTTGTCAACCAGCAAGAGCCCAGAGCAGTGAAGGGGCCTACTTATAAGCTGCGTTTGAAATTTTAGGTGTTAGAAATAAAACATAACATTATTTTGCTTTTCTGAGCAATGAGACATGTTGACTTTCAGAGGAGTACCTCTTTGCCAAAAGATTTGTGATGCAGAAACAGGCTTCAGAATAAATAATAAGTCCCTTCTCATTAATAAGAACATTGATGCTTCCCTCCTCTCCCATCAGCTGAAGAATAGTATTGGGCTATGACTTCTGAATTTTCCATTGCTTTTCCAGATGGTAACTAACACTGAAAAACTGAAGGGTAGAGCAGATTCAATGAATAGTTAACATGTCTCATGAATAAACCAGATAATTGAAAAGGAAAGAAGATAGCATTTAGATGGTCTTATTCTAATATTTACATTCTGAAAGTCCTGATGTACCTCCAGCTTTAGATTCAAACACAATATTTTCCTAGACAATGTCATGTGAAGGTGCACAATATATAATAGGCTTTCCTGCAGCCCATGGAATATTCCAGAAACCTGAGGGTACTTCTAGTATTTGAAGGGGGGCAATGTTTATATTTCATGTTATTCTATGTAAATATATGAAAATATTTTGTTACGGGTAAAATTTTGTTCTTGGGCTATCGTAGGAAAACAAGCAAACAGGACCAAACTTTTTCCAGGGTATTAGAAGGCCTCACTGAAGGACCTCTTTGAAAGAGGTCAAACTAACCCATAAGCCTGCTAAGTCACAATTTGGATGTTGCTATTTGATTTGAAAAGCCTCCCAAAGAAATGATTTTTTTCCGGGCCTCCTACCAAGTGACTTCAGTTAAGTTTAGGATTATTTGTGTACGTTAACATTACAACTTTCTACCAGCAGAGGCCGCTGTGGACCTCATTAAACTCAAACCCCCAGTGTTTCTGGAAAGAAAGCCATTTTCTATTTTTAAAAAAGTCATATATTTGAATCACCTGTTTATAAATTTTACAAAAATCTCTCATTCCGTGGTCTTCCATTCCTGGGGTGCATACTGGACATTCAGAGGTAAGTGTACCTCTCAGCTGAAATCTACAGGTAATTGGTATTAAGGAAGTTCCTAGTCCAGAATTCTGGTTTGTTAGAAAGATAGTTGCTCTTTTGAAATTAGGGTTCTAGCTAGATCCCTCATTTACCTGTACTTGCCAACTTTCAGTCTCCTTAAATGTCTGCAAGGTGTGCGTGCATGTGTGTGTGTGTGTGTGTGTGTACAGATAAACCCATTTGGGTATTGGTTCTTAGGTTTCTATTCCCCTTTCCATTTTAACTAAGAAACGTCTATTTTATGGCACTTAAATCTGCTTCAGCACTTTAGGACTCCCAAACCAAATATTATTATTTTAAAATCAAGTTTTTACAGTTAGATGGTACAAAGGGCTTAATGTTATTGATAAATGACAACTTCTATATTTTATATGTGCTATTGTCTCAAAAGAAATGTCTTTCAGTCCTTAGCTACACTCAATGCCCCCAACATCTTAGATGCTGACTTCTGACCCCTATAGATACTCAAGCAGTGGCTCATTTCATAGTCTTTCTTGTAAATTTTAAAAGTACTTACCTTTCTTAGGCGTTGGTTTAGTAATGTTCAACTTGCTAGCTTTTTTAAACAAGCCTCGGATGCCTCCACTTCCTTCTTCACATTCGTTATCTTTGATCGTGGCTTCCAAAGCCAGCCTCTCCTGTTCTAATTTCTCTAATTCATCTAATGAAAGAAGACAAAAATCATTTACTTAACTCAGTGACAAAGTTTCTAGGAGCAATCTTACATACTATTTTAATATAAACATAGTGTATATGCAATAAAATTAACATATGATTTTTCCAAATGATTATTAAAAGGTAATGTATATCAGTAAATTATATTCATAAAGTAATAACTAGCTTGGAAAAATAGCTCTACGTGTTGTTATAATACATGAAGTCACTAGGCTTTTATTTGTGAAAGCAAGGGAGGCTATTTAATGACATCTTTATTCACTTCTGGCAAAACCAAAAAGCCAAATCCACTGTACATAAGATACTGTACACTGTATGCCACTGATTTACTGACCTAAACTACTGCGTCAGATATTTTACAAGTAGAGGTGACAAAATTACCAAACTGTACTGGTATATATCAGGCACACGACAATGCCTCCTGAATTGCAACATAAAACTAGACAGCAAGAATTAAGGGAAGGTAACCAAACCTTATAAACGCTTATATGTGCTCCGAATAGAAACTACAGTGAAAAATATCCACTAACAATTCTTTCTGATAGGCAAAATACTTTCTGGAATGAGTGACTAAATGAAAGAAGTAAAAGCTGAGGTTTCTATGTGTCTGAGTTCAAATTGCTAAGAAGGGTCTCACAACACTCGAGTCTGGAACAAGAGTCAAGCTGTGCAGCTTCCTGTCCAGGGCTTAGACCCAGTATCCAAGCTTTGAGGTTGCATCTGACTGCCTTTTATCTTTTTCGGATTCTGATTGTGATGAAAAATTCCTAGCTCCTATGTGATGCCCTGCCTCCCTCTCTGACCTCAACCTACGTTGGGTCAGGGTAAGTAAGACTTTAAAAGCAGTCATGGGACAGTGCTTAAAGAATGATGAGCATTCTTGCTTACAGTGGGCAAGGTAGCCTCTTGTCAGATCCTCTCATCTTCTTGCTTGCTGAGAACAGAGCCTTAGAAAATGAGCAATGTTCCAAGGAACAGAATAGAAAACCTAGATTCAGTGTTACAAAACACTGGTTGGGCTTCTGTAAATGTCAACCCTGGGAGCCTGTTGCCTTATCTATCTGGGAAGCGAAGCTATACAAACTCTAGATTTATCAATTATGTACTAACTAAATCTGTCAGGACGGTCACATCCCTAGACAGTGCTGTTATTCAGCTACACGGAATTGTCTGGCCTCTTTCCAGGTCTTAGCAATTAATCTTTTGCCAGTGGCATGAGATTTAAGGTCAAATCACCCATGTGATTTCCCCAAAGCTTCAAAGGTTCTCAAGATTAGCAGCTATAGAAAATCTGAGAAATTAGACTGATGGTATTAAAGCTCAGACAGGAGTTGCTTACCCCTGACTTTCGAAAGGTGAACATAAGCTGCATTGCACTGGAGGTCATGACTGATTATAGCTGTGCTGCTGGCTTTATGTGACATTAAGCAAGTCATTGACTTTTCCTATGCCTCTGATTTCCTATCTGTGAAATGGAAAATTGTAACCCTTCCCCTTTCCCACTCTTCCAGCTTTGCAAAAAGAATAAAACAACGGTTTCTGCACGGTGCTTTGTTGCTCCTTAAAGACCAAAGCAACGAGTGTGCTCTATAGGCAGTGTATTTATGCAACTTCTGGAAATGGGCTTAGTCATGCAAAGCAAATTGAGTATTTTGAGAAGCCTGGGAGTTATTTTAGCAGTTACCATTTATTGCGCACTCTTTGGGTGCCAGGGATTGTCCTTCACATTATTCCTTCCCAAATGCCTCTTGAGATAGTTGGTGCTATTATTATCCTTGTTTTGTAGATGAAGAGACTGAGGCTCAGAAAAGTTAAGTGACTTGTCTCATGTCACCCAGAAAATAACAGGGTTCAAATGCAAAGAGGTCTGCTTGACTCCAAAAATGCATGCTTCCCTCTATGACGACCTCTTGTTTTTTGCTCATTACTATTATTTCAGACGTGTTCCTTTAACCTCCAACTCTTCATCATCAGGCGAACCCGAACTCTCTCAAGCATGTGGTGTAATGGCGGGTTAATTGCCCTACACTGGTCCCTCAAATGTACCATTTAAAGGGAGGACCCTAAAGATACAGCTACATGTGACAGGCTGCCCCAGAGCAGCAGCAACGGCAGCATCACTGCCCTGGGTAATGGCCTCCTAGCTATCATCTGTAGGGTTTAGGGTGCTGTAGGGGTCAGCTGCGGGGTCACCTACCCCTTTGTAGCCATCCAGAAGGTGCATATTTGTGAGCGTCTTTGGGGACAACTACCAGGGCCACGCTGGGGAAGGGTTTCTTTTGCTTTACTTTTTTGGCAGGCTCCAGCACACCCGGTGATTAGGCACTAGCTGCCACGTTCTTTGTCCTCTAGTTTGGACAAAAGAGGAAAAAAGATAAATCCTCCTTTGTAACCGAGTCAGCTGGCTGAGTGAACTGGGAGCCACTCCAACTATTTGCTCAAAGGTATGTACACAGCCCATCCTGGACAGAGCAAGCTGCAAAATCCCAGGCCCCAGAGACAAAACCAGACTTTGCTTGAATGCATCAGATTCAGCAGTCCCCTCGAAGACAACAGACAGAGACTGACAGAGTCTGTTCTAAAGGCTAAAATCTGCTTGGTTGGCCATCTTGGATTTTCAGATCCACGCAGTGGTTGGCTCACTTGCACAGTGACTTTGCAAATTCTTATTAGAGTTAATTCTTAATTATTCACTTTGTAGGTGACCTGAGGCCGCCTCCTGTGTGGGCCATCCTTTTCTAATTTCAGTGCTAAGCAGAAGTGACAGTTAGCTTATCTGTTCTGGATTATCTATCTGGTGTACAGCTTGCCTCTGTTGGCATGCGAGTCAAAAGTAGACTTTGTCAAAACACTTTAACAAGAGTACTGGCCAGCTGACTTGTGGAAGGGAACCCTTGTACCATTGGCCACAAGGGGGTGAGCCAAGGGACTGTGACTGGAGAGATATAAACGGATTTCCATGAGCACGACAATAAAAATTACTCCTTCCCTCACAACTGCTTCTGTGATGTTCAGGATTCACAAAGCCCTTTCCACATTGTCTTTTATTTGATCCCAACACCAGTATGGGGGTGTAGGCAGAGCTGCTGGCATTCTCCCCATTTTACTGGGAGGGAAACTTGGGCTCAGACAGTTAAAGGTTGCACACTGGTGATGTGAGCCTCCTGCTCCCAATTCTAGCTCCCTTGTTACCATCCTTCCTCAGCAATAGACCCTAACTGCCAATAGCTGCCTGTTGAAGAAATCCACAGTCTGCATTTTTTTAGAGAAGCCATCCCTAAATCTCTCAATTAAAGAAATTTTTATGATGCTCTATATTTCCATGCTACTCTGCTTTAAACTTTATTCCAGCAGCCATAACTGTGTGACCTGGAATAGAGTTTTAAGATGCACTTGTTTTTTATGCCCTGTAGACTGCAAATTCCTGGAGAGTAGCTTATTTCATACTTCATCACCTCCATTTATTGAGAGTTTATTTTGTGCCAGGTACAATGCCAACCACTCTGCAGCCATAATATCCTTTAATACAAAACAATACATCTGTGAGCTACGTGCTATAATTATTTCCATCTGAAAATGTGAAAAGTGGGACACAGAGAAGATGAGTCATTTGACTAAGGTTACACAGCCAGAAAGTGTCAAGCTGGGATTTGAACCTGAGCCCAACTGACTTCAAAGTCTATGCTTAGACTTCACGTACTGCCTCTCACATTCTTAGTGTGCCCAAACCTCCCTGCTAGTGCCTACCACCATGGTAAACACTCAAGAATAGTTCGCTGGAATAAAAGAACAAGTCAGTGCTATTTAACACAATTCAATACAGCTGAAAGTATCTCTAATTTTTTTTATAGTTTTCCATATAAAACCCCAAAAATATGGAACACTTCACAAATTTACGTGTCATCCTTGTGCAGGGGCCATGCTAATCTTCTCTGTGTTGTTCCAATTTTAGCATATGTGCTGCCGCAGTGAGCACTCTAATTTAATGTTTCATTTATTTTTGAGAGAGAGAGAGACAGCATGAGCAGGGGAGAGTCAGAGAGAGAGGGAGACACAGAATCCGAAGACAGACTCCAGGCTCTGTGCTAGCTGTAAGCACAGAGCCCAACGCAGGGCTCGAACCCACGAACCATGAGATCATGACCTGAGCCGAAGTTGGATGCTTAACCAACTGAGCCACCCAGGCGCCCCTGAAAGTATCTCTATAATGGAAGGAAAACAAGCGAACAGTGGTCAGGGATGAGCGGGTGTAAAGAACTGTTTGTGTGTGTAGGGGTACAAAAGTCAATGTTGAAAAGAAGTGGGGTTAATGCCATATACAGAGTTACAGAAAGAGGGCCTAATAGGGGCTGTTGGCACAAACCAGGCTGGAATGTCAAAGACGGTAGGGCAGGCAGGACCAAGAAGAATGAGAGGCAAGGAAATGGATCTTTCCTTGGAAAGGAAATTTCCTTGGAAACGGAATTTGAATCTTCCATAATAGATAATTCTATAGTCTATCACAATTTACAAAACCACAACACGCAGGCGCGCGTGTGGGAGACAGAGAGAGACAGAGAGAGAGACAGCGAGAGAGAGAGAGAGAGAGAGACAATAAGAGCCAGCCTTTCCAATGTTCTAATGATGTTCTAATGATGGAAGAAAAACCTTAGGCCTTTCTTTCTCTCACGTGAGTAGGTTTCTAACCAATTCCTCAGGTATAGTCCCAAACAGTTCTCATGGAGAGAACAAAGTGTGACTCTGTTCCATGTCTTCATGCAAATGCCAAAACCACTTGAACAGTAGTTACCCATTTTCAAGTTCTTTATAAACTGATTGTATGATAACCAACCGGACAGACTATAGTTTGAAATTCAGTTGTCAGATTCCCTCAAATGTTCTTTCCCTGGTCTTTTTTTTTTTTTGTTTATAAAAATGTTTTCAGAAATAGGCATGAGTCTACACATTACGATTCACTTTGAATCTCAAGGATGGAGAACAGTTAATTATCTGACAGCAGAAAAGGGAACAGGGAAACCCACTGAGGAGTCGCATCACCTCCCACTTCACAGCATCCTTTCTCTTTATTAATTATTAAACTATGATTCTTTCCTTGGTCAATCAACTCAAAGCTGTAAATGCTCACATGAATCAACGTAACTTACCCCAGATGAAGTCTCATTGAATTGAAGGCAGGAAGCAATCCTGCAGTGGTCGTCTTCCAATCAAGTAATTATTTACTACCCTGCCATCTGTCTTTATTTTGCTAAGCTACTCCATCAGACACAGCAGAATCCCTATGCTCTGAGATGGTCATAAATCGTGTAGTACTTACATGGAGCACTTGACCGCAATATATTGCGAATCACGTTTCATCATTTTATTCCTACCAGTACAATTTGGACTCTTTGTTGTAGTTGGCAAACTTGCTAAATACCCCTGGGAAGCGAACAATATGAAATATTGCATTTTTTTGTGTTTTCAGGCAGTAAATTAATTTATTAAGAGAAGCTATCAGCTATCAGTATTGGATGAGTTGCTGCAGTGTACAAGTTAGAATGTTATGAGCATCGATCTTATTTATATAAAAAAGTTATTCTCCTCACATAAGCCTGTGACACAGTATAGAAATAATTGTCATTAGCTAGTAAATTACCTATAAAGCTGATTTCTATTCACTGCTTTATTAACTACAGTATATGGGCACTCTGAATTGCTAATATTTCCTTTAAATTATAATCTGTGATGACACCATGGTGCCTGTGTTGGAAAAGCTATGATGATAATCATTAACATAGTGTAATGCAATACTTAAGATTTATCAGGCTCTTATTAAGCCCTATATTACAGTATAATATAATGAAACACAAGCTTACTTCTTCCAATTCAAAATCTAATATGAGGGTGGTGTCATAAATTACATAAACTTCAAAACAATGCATGGAAATGTGGCGTAAAGTTAATTTCTATCATTATGCTGTTGTTTTTCTGCATGTTCTTCATGTATTTGTATAACACTTTTTTGTTTACCGTAGATAATTAGTACTTATAATTATTTTATTAGCATCCAACTGTATTTTCCCCCTCTTGACTAAGAAGCAGAAATATTTCAAACATCAAAGTTGATATAAATTGGATACATCCCTTGGGAAATTAAAAGGGGATGTAGTTCACTGCCAGGATTCTTTCAGAAATACTACAAAATTTGCTTGCTGTATTGCCTTACAGGATGAAATTGATGGTGCATTTTGGTGGATGGAGCAGGAAGGGATGGAAGTGATATTTTCCAGCTACATCACGTCTTTCAGCTTGAGGAGATCAACATAACATACAAAGCAAATGTGTAATCTTAGTCATTGTCCTCTCTAGATCTCCTTCTTAAAAGGTAGACTGGCAGGGGCGCCTGAGTGGCTCAGTCAGTTAAGCATCCGGCTTTGGCTCAGGTTGTGATCTCACGGTTGGTGGGTTCGAGCCCCGCGTCGGGCTCTGTGCTCACAGCTAGCTCAGAGCCTGGAGCCTGTCTTTGGATTCTGTGTCTCCCTCTCTCTCTGACCCTCCCCTGCTCACACTGTCTCTGTCTCTCAAAAATAAATAAAAAACATAAAAAATTTTTTAAAAAGGTAGACTGGCAGTTTCAAACAGATACAGGTTTGAATCTTACCTCTACCAATTGCTAGACTTGTGAATCTTGGGTAAACCTCAATTTATTAACTGTTCAAGAGGGGCAAAGACAGTACTTTCTTCATAGGGTAGTGAGGATGACAAATGTTACAATATATGTGAACATGAAGCATAACATGCTAAAAACGGTTAGGGGTGCCTGGCTGGCTCAGTAGAGCATGCAACTCTTGATCTCAGGGTTGTGAGTTCAAGCCCCACATTGGGCATGGAGCCTACTTAATAAAATGTTGGTTCTTATTGCTACTAATGTATTAAATTCTACTAGAAAAAAATATAAATTAATTATTAACACTGAGTAAGAATTAGTATATCCTTCTGCAGTAAAAGATCCATAAAAGAAAATAGGGGCATAAAAAAACTGAAGGCACCAAAGATCTCTTTGCTACAGTTTTGCACAGGACACATTCTCAGTTTTATCTTTCAAATCTCTTCATACATAATCATAGAGTATACAATCACACAGAGGTTCTCTATACTATATAAATGCTTGATCTTCAATTTCTTCTTCTTTCTCCTATCCCTTCTAATACACCAGAATGGCTGCATCAGGAAGTTCACCTAATCCTCTTACATTGCCTTCTGTTATGTGGGACACAATCATACATGGCCAAATAGAATCTTGACCATCAGGCACTGGCACTCTCAAATCCCTAGCAGGCTTTTCTTTCCTGCTGAATCAACCCAGCAAAGTCCTGGTCCTCCTCTACCTGGAGACCAAATGCCATGAGAGAAAAACAGGACAACTAGAGAGCTTGCTCAACCTTCAAAGAGAATTGAGACCATTGTGCACAATCTTTCTCAATTTATCACTCTACCCTTACAAATCTACATACCTAATCATCATTCCTCAACCCTTTTACTCTAATTTTAGAAGATGAAGGATTTTTTTTTTTTGTTTTCTTTCAGACCAATTCTTCCATCCATGGCCTTCCCTTGATTCATCCTATTCCTCCAGAATCTTACTTTATGGGTCATCCTTTTTTTCACTTCCATCTTCAATCTCTACCATTATCTTGGGCCCATTTCCTCAGTCTGAAAACATGACCCTCTCTTCCATCCTAAGGTCGATGGGTCTTCCTCTGGTAAATCTCAATCTCATTCCTCTTCTTTGCATCCAAACTTCTCGAAGTGGTGGGCCACGTCCATGTTCTCTGCTTTGTCATCTCTGATTCTCTCCTCAACTCACTCCAACCCGGATCTTTCCAACACCACTCTACAGATATTATTTTCACTAAGATTATCTGTGCTGTGTCAGTTGTATTTCATTCACAATCTCACTGGTATTTCCTGCTGTATTTGACAATGTTGATGATTCTTATTTTGAGCACTCTGTTCCCATGGCTTGACACCACAGATTCCTGGTGCCTTTATCTTTCTGAGTGCTCCTTTCCTGCTTCTTCTTTGGGGTCGTTTTCCCTGTGCCTCAGGGCTCTTGACTACACGCACTCTTTGGATTATATTTTCCAGTGTCACTGTTTCAAGTTTTACCTGAACTATGATGTCTCCTATATCAATCCATTCAGGTTGCCATAACACATACCACAGACTGGGTGTTTAAACAATAGACATCTACTTTCTTATAGTTCTAGAGACTAGAAGTCCAAGATAAAGATTTTGGAAGGGTGGTTTCATTCTGAGGCCTCATTTCCTGGATTGTAGATGGCTATCTTCTTCCTTTCCTCTGTGCTTATCTGTGTCCTAATCTCTTTTCATAAGGACACCAGCCATATTGGATTAAGGCCCACCCTAGTGATCTTATTTTATCTGACTTATCTCCTATTTCTAAATACAGTCATGTCTGAGAAATTAATTCACCACAGAACTCTGGGGGAACATAATTTGGCCCATAACATCTTCTAAATCTGCATCTCCAGCTCAAACTTCTCCTTTAAGACCAGGACTATCTAACTGCCTATTGGACATTTCTGGTAGAATTTCCCACAGGAGACTGTTTAAAACTGAACCAGGATACTGACTTCATTAAGCCCACTCTTCCTCTTGTGTTTCCCATTTCCAGAGGCAGTACCACCATTCATGCAGTCAGCCACGGGGTCCTTTTTCATTCCTCCCTTTTTCACATCCAACCAACCCCCAAATGTTGCTCTCCATGTCTTCAAAGTACTCCTGTCCTTTCCTCTCCATCCCTAGCCTAGCTCTAGTTCAGGCTGTTTCCTTCTCTGCCTTTGATTATTACAGAAATCTTTTTGTCTGTTTCCATTCTAGCCCCTGTAACCGAAAGAGTATGAGATGTAAACCCTAATTTGGCCACATTACTCCGTCACTTAAATCTCTTCAATGGTTCTGCACTGTCTGCAGAATATTTCCACACTTTTTAATATGAAAAATGAGGCTTTTAAAATCAGGATCTTATATCAGCAGCCTCAAATTTCACTATTATCTGCTTCCTACTTCCTACTTCAGTAACCTGAATCCGCTTTGAGTAGCCCATATACCCCATTCTTCCATAATCCTGTGTATTCACACCTTTAATTTATGCTCTCCTCTTTGCCAGGAATGATGTTTCCCAAACTCATTTCTCTCTCACCCAACGTTGCCTAGTTAACTCTACTCATCCACTAGATCTCAAATCTAAGGTAATTTCTTCCAGAAAGACCTCTTGGAGTAAGATGCTCCTCTCTCTTCCCTATTATACTCTACTAATATACTTACTAGCACACTAATTAGTTTTGGTCTACCCAGCACCACCATTTACACCATGCCTGGTACACAAGAGAAACCCAAAAAGTATCTCTTTAAGTGTTGATCATCAGGGGACTCTATTGTGAAGTTCATCTGAAGAGGTAAGTCATGAATTAGTGCCCTGTCCTAATATTTCAATGACTATGCAGATGTGTCCTTTATTTCATTCATAAGTTTAAACATAAGTTATAACATAAACCTAAGTTTAAACATAAGGGGGTGTGTTTAACATCTTAAGATTAGACAAGTGTACTGGGGTGCTTGGGTGGCTCAGGTGGTTGAGCGTCCACCTTCACCTCAGTTCATGATCTTGTGGTTCGTGAGTTTGAGTCCCGCATCGGGCTCTGTGCTTGACAGCTCAGGGCCTGGAGCCTGCTTTGGATTCTGTGTCTCCCTCTCTCTCTCTGCCCCTCCCCCAGTAACACTCTGTCTCTCTCAAAAATAAATAAACATTAAAAAATTTTTTTAAAAATCAAGTATATCAAATCCTCTAAAGGGAAAAAGCAGAGTTACTACTCCGAATTAGTGTTTCTGCCTCGGACTTAGATTAGTGATTCACAGCATGATACATTCAGGCTCATTTCCATGTTGGCTGCAAACCAGATCATAGACTCTTAAAAACAAAATACATGGTTTTTCAAGGAAAGAATTAATCTCTATTTTCTCAAACATCTTGCAGAAATTAATTCAGCACTTTATTTTCCCAAAGGTGTTTATTTTCAGGGATGCTGGCTTTGTAGTTTTGTGATAAGAAGAATAATTTATGACTGCCCTGGATTATTCTATATTTCTGTTTAGCAGGACAAAGGTCATTTGTGTTAGCAATGGCGAAAACACTGGGGAAGTGTATACACCTCAGGTCAGCACAAGAACGTAAACTCCATCATTAGGGGGTTTTGTCTGTATTGTGCACTGCTCTACCCTCAGCACCTAGAAAAATACCAGGCATGCAGTAGGTGCTCAGTAAATATTTGTGGCTTGAATAAAGAAAGTACATACCTTGCACTTGAAGAACCTGAGAGATGTCAAACCCTTGGCTGATTCTGACTATGACCACACCAATCTCAAAATCAAACGCATCACTGAAAATGGAAGCAAAGTGGTTAGTGATTTAAATGACTCCTTTAATCCTGAGGTTTTGCACTAATAATAGGAGAATCTAAGATTCTCAATTCTAAGATTGTAACATAACTAAACTATGAAAATTCACTTTAGAATACAGCCAAGAGCTGATGCCTTTTCTGTTAGTTTGTTTTTCTCCCTTTATGCCTTTTAAAAATGTATGGATAAAGGTAACTAATTCATTTACTCTGGAACCAATTATTCAAATAATACTGTCACCGAGAATTTTGATTAAGAGCTTGTTACATGCTTTTAAAATAATTGTTTCTTTTCTAATGTAAACAAAACAATCACTGAAATATTTAGAACAGAGAGTTTCCAGGCTGAAAAGACCCTTTGAAATTATCAGCCAAATCCCTACTTATGGAGAAAGAATCCTACAACATTTCTGACATCAAGTTCCCAGTAAAAAATATCTCCAGTTCCTCTAAGGAACTTTCACCATTTACTTTGGGGAGACTGTTTGAAGCAATGCTTTTACATGACAACCCAATGCCGTTGGCTGTTGTGACTTCTCTACACTCAATCCAATAGAATTAGATTATCTAGAAGGAAAAGAAAGGCTCTCTTTCTTTTATTTCTGTTCTTATAGAATATTTTTCTTTCTGCTCCTAAATATGGAGCAAATCAATTAGTACTTTGAGTTCATTAAAAATTTTCTACTTGGGGATTCCTTTGTTCAGTCTCAAATGTATCTGAAGCCTAGGACCCTTTCCATTTATGGTCATCCTCTACCAGAAATCATGCAGTTCGTGATTGTCTTACCATAGGCAAGCAGATTTCTAATAGCCAAAGTGAACCTGAATTTTCAAAAAATGATATGAATTCAATGTAATATGAATATCCATTCAAAATTCAATCTGTAAATGATCTTCACTTAGCAACATAGACCTAGCAAAAGTTGCCACAAAATAAATTCCTGATAAATCTGGTTTCTAATTGTCCTTCATTGTAAAAAGGAGATAGTGTGTTCCACAAAAAATATTTAAGTTCTGTGCTAGGCAGAATAATTTTAGACACACACACACACCCCAAGACCCCCAAGACATTCCATTCTAAACCCTGGAACCTGTGAATATGTTACGTTGGATGGCAAAAGGGACTTGGAAGATATGATTAGCTTAAAGACCTTGAGATGAGATTAACCTGGATTATCTGTGAGGGTCCAGTGTAATCACCAGGGACCTTAAAGTGCATTTGGGAAGCAGAAGAGGAGGTCAAGGCAATGTGGTATGACCCATCAAGAGCTTTGAAGATGGAGGAAGAGGGCCATGAGGAGTGGACTGATCTAGAACCTAGAAAGGGCAAGGCTAGGGATTCTCTTCTAGAGCTTCCAAAAGGGAATACAGCCTAGCCTACACCTCAATTTTAGCCCAATGAAAGTGTCAGACTTTTAGCTTACACATCTGTAGGCTATTAAATTTGTGTTATTTTAAGCCACTAAGTTTGAGGTAGTTTTTATGGCAGCCAATGAACATTAATACAGATTTGAATTAAAATTAAGCCATACCTAAGAATATTATAAACATTTAAAATCTTTTATCCAAAGAAAAATGATAAAAGTCTATATTATTGTAATACTACCCCCCATGCTAACAATAATACTATGCTTTTCTCTAACTCACAAAACCAAACAAAATAGAAAGGGAAATATAATACACTATGGATGTATGATTGTCTTCCCTTCTATGTCGACCTCACTGCTGTGGTAGTAAGGTCATTTAACTTTACTAAGTCAGCTAAGTTTTATACTAGTACAAATTTGAGCCACCTTAACACTGAACTTTACTACCAAGAAGACCAATTATTAACTTGGGATAAAATCCAGAAGTCTCCTTGGCCTAATATTAGTGGGTTTGATTATTTTGGTCCCTTTGGATTTCTAGAATGCTTGGGGTGGTGGGTACGTTGGAAGGTGACCCCAGATAATTTTGTATCAATTAATGGACACTTAACGACTGATGGTTTCATATGTCTTCTATTTGCTTCAACATTTTTCTTCCCAAAGATGAAGATTAAATTTCTTTCCCCTCCATCCCCCTTTTTTCCCCAGTGGTAAAGATGAAATTTTACTTTAGAATCTGGGTAACAGAGAGCAGATCTAATCTATTTCCAAGAATGGTCAGCAACTGACTGGGTTTCTAAATATATAAGAATGCTGGTTGGTGAACATGGTAAAATTCCACCCTGATCATCTGTTTTAGCCTTAACCTACTGAACTTCGGGTACCACCAGGGGCTACGTGGCAACATGTGGCATCCAGGCTTCATACCTCTGGGAAACACAATTCAGGAGAGTGCATTTAATACACAAGCTCCCCATGTTAGGAGGACTGTTAAGTGAATTTGTTTGGTCAGTAAATGCATAAAAATTTCAGAAGATGAAAATTATTTTTTATGCTTCTTTTCAATACACTACAACTAGAATGCTTTTATAATGTTCCTTAAATCTCCCCCAAATAATGATAAATACAATGCTCATTCTAGCAGGGGCCAGGACATAGCCTGGTATAAGAAGCCCTGTCTATATATATGCTTGTTTTGAAGAGGTGAGGATTTCGTTCCTGTGTATTACAGACTTTCAAAGTTCAGCCAAACTTCTCAAGCACATTCTCTCCCCTGTTGTATGGAATCAGAGCAAAGCCAGACTCCAGACAGGATATCTTCCATTTTCAGAGCTGTTGACAAAAGATGGCTGTTAGCATAGCTAACATTGCCCCCCTCGAGACAAATCTGGCTAAATATTTTCAAGACTGGGAAGAAAGGCTCAGTTTTCTAGCATGGTCACTGAGGATACTCTGAGCCTTTCCGTATGTGTAGAATTCATTTTCACTTGCAAAAGAAGGAACCAAGCCAGGTAATACTTCCGCTATGTGTGTACTATTAAAGGCAGCATAGTGTTGTGGTCATGAGCTTAAACTTTGAATTTGGATAGTCCTGGGTTGGAATTCCGGCTGTGTCACAACTGTCATTTTCTGCATGTTACTTAATTTTTAATGTCTGCATCTCTACTTATAAAATGGGAACAGTATTAGCACTTATTTCAAATTCTTCTTGTGAGAATTAAATGGGATAATTCTTGTTAAGGACATTAGCCTGGTGCCTGCTAGTCTTTTAAAGACTATCATTATTACCTTGGTCCCAAGACTTTTCCAATGTGTAGGTATTAGATGTCACATCTCATTTAAAACTCACTTTTTGTCTTTAAACCAACCCAGAGACACTGATATATGAAAGCCTCATATCAGCAAAGAGGGATCTGAGGCTCAGGGGTAGTAAACTCCTTATCCAGGGCTCAGAGAAGACAATGGCTGAATTGGGCACACCAGCCAATCCAAGATTCCAGGTGTTTTGAAGGAACACTTCGTTCCTTACCTAGCTGTCCTTTGCTTTTAATCTTATGAATAGGTTTTAAGGCTGCAACTCTTAATAATTACCTTTTTCTTTGACACCGAGTTTCCTCCACCCTGCTTCCTCTGACCCTATGATCTCCTCAAGTTCTATTACTGGCAGTGTTTCTTTCACTTTGGTAAAGAATTCAGAGTACCATGGGAACGTCTTCGTCTCAGGCAATTTAATCTGGTACAACAGCACCTGTTATGTACTGCCCTGGTTAGTGGTTTGTAAACAAGAACACGTCTTGAAAGCCATCACTTACTGTATGATTCCCACATAGTTCTCAATCTCTGTCAAGGGAGCTTTCCTCCAGTTTTTTTTATATCCAATCACCAGAGTGTTGGGTTTCATTCTTCCTAAGCCCGAGGCCTAAACAGAGGAGATAAACACATGGGCAAGCCTTTCCATACCAGGAAACTACCACCACAAATGAAAAATAGTGTCCAAAAGAGCACTGAAGTAATGTTCTGAAGATTCTGAAGATTAGATTACATTTTAGTGCATGTCCTTCATGCCCGTACCCAAGCATAAAATAGAAAGATTAGTTCTAAATCATCTCAGCCATAAATGGATTTTAGATGACAGAAATGTAGCTTTTCTAAATTAGCAGTCATTTGCATTTCTTCTGACACACTCATTAAAATGGTTCAATAATTTAAAATCAAGTGAGGGTCGGCTTAACTGTTGGCATGCATGTTGTAACTTAGTGGTTCAAAGCTCATTTCCACCTGTTTTATCCATAATGTCATTAGCAATAAAATCCATGTTTGGAAAATTCTTAGATACAAGGATCACTGAAACTTGTACTTCTATTATTTATTGAAGAGTAACGGAGCTATGTCTCTAGGACCTAATCCTCTTACATGACAGTATCATTAATAGCCATCTTCCATATCAGGTTTTACTCCCCCGCCCCCTTTAGATGACAGGATATGGCTTCCAGTTAAACTTAATTTGGCAATATTATTGAGCACCTATTAATTGCAAAGTGTTTTGTCAGGTGCTGTGGAAGAGCAGTGAAGCATATTCTTTGCCTTAAGGAGCTTGGAATAAGGTGAAGGAGGCAAGGTACACACAAATAATTATAATTCAAGTGCACACGCAGTAGGAACTCCTATGGAAGCCTAAAGGAAGAAAACTTTAATTCCAGCTGCGTCTTCATGGATGGCTTCAAGGAAAAGGTGACATTCATTCCGGATCTTGCAGGTCAGTTACAGGTTGACAAGCATGGAAAAGAGAGCAGTGGGAGTGAAGGAGGAACACCCTGGGTCACAGAAGAGTAAAACCAATGACCAGAGCAGAACACATTAAAGGGGACAGTGGCGAGTAGAAGGAGACAGGCATTGATGGAGGGTTCCTGAAATAAGCTTTGCCTCCACATCTGTTGTGTTTCTCCTAGAAATGTCCAGCTGGCAGGACAACTCCTTAGAGCCATCGCTTGATGCTCAGCAGATACACGGAAAGATGGAGGTAGTCTTTTCTGGGACTACAGTTTGGAGATATGGTCATTTGTACCATAAATTCTTAGATGCAAAGAAGGCTTGATCCAAAATGGTATAATGGCCAGTGCTTCCCTTTAATACCACCCTGTCTTGCCCTTTGTACCCCACTTTTCTTTAAGGAAATTCAAGTGAACAACTTTCTGCATTGTCAAATGTTTTGTGGTTTCTTGTGGATTAATTTAAGAGTTGTTTTCCAGGCCTGTGTCTTTTCTCTCTCTGTTTATTCCATGTCAGACCACCTGTTTCTTATTGAAAATTTTATTATTTCACCAATCTTCCATGATAATGTTACCTTTAATGTGTAACCTTCCCAACATATTTCACTCCAGGGCTCCTGAAAAGTAACTCACTACAGACAATCAGCTTCTTGAAATGACACCTATTTCCACAGTTTAGCAAATTAATAACAGGTGAAAAGAGGGGCACCTGGGTGGCTCAGTCGGTTAAGCATCCAACTTCGGCTCAGGTCATGACCTTGTGGTTTGTGGGTTTGGGCCCCGCATGGGGTTCTGTGCTGACAGCTCAGAGCCTGGAGCCTGTTTCAGATTCTCCCTCTCTCTCTCTCTGCCCCTCTCCCACCCGTGCTCTGTCTCTCTCTGTCTCAAAAATAAATAAACTATAAAAAAAAAAACAGGTGAAAAGATGCTCATTTGGGGTAATAGGTCTTTCAGAAATGGTTTCTCTGTATGTGCCGCTACTTTGCAAGAGTTCTTCCAGAATATTAGGGACAGGAATGTACCAAATAGTACTAATCTCCAAAATAGTACAGTTTATTTTTCTTTCCTGCCTGCATAGACATCAGTGTCACCTGGATGCCGTCCTGAATTTTGACATTCCTGTAAATTGTAACTCTGAAAGCAAATACATCATTTGGTACATATAGAAACAGGGCTTTTCAATTGTATTAAAGCCAAAATGATTAGAAAGCCAAGCCCTACAGTTTCTTGGGGTCTCTTGGATTGTTTTAAGAATACTTCACCATTCTATTATGATCAGAACTCGGGAAAGAGTCTGTGTACTTATTATGGAAGGGGAGAAAAGAAGGAAAGAATAAGGGAGAAAAAGATAAGAGAACAGAGGGCTTCGGTGTTGAGCCACAGAGATTATTACATTTTATTCAACATTCTGGAAATAATTTAGGAGGATAGGGAGATTTTACGCCCAGATCACCATGCATTTATTTAGTGGAGTCTAGCAGCTTGCCCTCACGCCATTCGCAGAAGAAAAAAGGAGCACAATGCCTGACTTGAGCACTGTGGTATGCAGTACGAGATGCAAAAATAGTTTGAAGTTTTAATAGGATCCTGAATGTCGTCAACCATCAGAACAAATTTGCATTTCAATAAGTGTGGGGACAGAATGTATGCTGGTGGCCAAAGGCAACCTCATTTTCCATTTGCAGCGTATCATCCATAGTTCATTGTAATAGAACCTCTCTGCCTTTGTTTTAGTTTTGCCTCTCCTCAGGAATTCACAATGAATTCCTTAACCATCTGCATTGATCTCTGATGCTGAGCTGCCTAACTGGAGCCATTCACTTTGGGAGCCTCATAACAGGGAGTGCTAATTGTCTTTTGCCTCTGTACTCCTTCCCTCAATGCCAGGCTTACCTGAAGGAGACTTCGGACACCATCTCTGAAACAGTCTGCCGCTACTGCAGCATAAAAAGCCTTGATTTTGTTCTTGATAAGCCAGGCCTGCTTTTTTGCCATGCCACTGTTCATCTCTTTAACACACAGCTTGCGTGGTCCCTGTACGACACGATGAAATATTGGTTAGAAGCCTTGCTATTATCCATTGCACTGCTGTTGTTTTCTAAAGGACAAAAATAGCCAGCAATGCCCCATGGAGTTAAGCAGTGGGAAAGTGGGAGAAACACCTCACTAAACAGGGTTCACGCAGACTCAACCTTTTGGAGCAGGCCTATGCTTCTCCCATCATTCACTTTCCACCCAGAATGTCCAGATGCATTAACACCTGCTTAATTAACTGCCTCATGCCAATGAAAGAAAGAGCTGAGGGCATCATGGCACAGGAGGAAAGTACTGAAAATGCGACTGAAGAAATTCAGGACAAATACACAATCAACCTCTGACTCAATAGCAAGAGGTATGTTTAGGAATACTAGGGAAATCTCAGGTAGATCCTGATCTGAAGAAAGGGGTAGAGCTCTTGGGAGCCAGAGCATGGTGGGTTGCCACTTTCCTTGTTTAATGGTGACATACTCCCATACAAATAAATTATGATTTCACCCTCACTCAATGAATTTTGTGGGAACAGAAGTTCACATACTGTGGCATAGGAAGAATAGGGGAGCTTAAGAGAGAAGAAGGCAGGTATTGTGGTGGCAGATGAAACATTTCACAATTTTAAGATTTGCGTTCTGGAAATTCATTTTAACTAAAAACTTGATTCTTTGTCTTCTTCCTTAAAGGTGCAAGCCAAGTCTTTTCCTTGCAAATTTCAAATCACCCCCAAAGTATTTCTGATGATCTATAATGTGCCTGATAGGATACGAATCTATTTTCCTAGGAAATTCTTTCAGCTCATGGACAGATTAGGTATTTTGTTGAATCGTCTTAGATTTCTTACAAGCCACCTAGGATCTGGATGAAATGCAGTGTGTTGGTCTGGAATGAGGTTTAAGACTCTGCATTTCTAACCAACCCCCAGGTGACATGGTGCTGCTGGTCCTCAGGCCATGCTTGGAGTCACAGTCTTAGAGGGTCTTCTATTAGAGAGAAAGGGCTTGGGATAGATGAAAAAGATACGAGGCTTTGTGGTCTGCAGAAGTGGTTTCAAATCTAAACTTGGCCATTTGGAAGAAATTAATTATTTCTGAGCTTTGCTATTTTTTTCTGAAAACAGGATAAAATCTCTATCCTGCAAGGTTGTTTTGAGCAGTAATGATAAAGTGCCTAGTCTGATGTCTGGAATATAGTAGGTGCTCATTCAAAATTGGATGCTTTTTATAATCTTAAATGATTTCTCACAATCTAGTTGGAGCCCCAGACCTATTTCTACCCCTGTATTTGTTCTACGACAGAGTGCTGAACTGGGAGCTGGCTCTGGCACTGACTGGCTGACACCCTGGTGTGTCATGCACCCTTTCCTTGTGTGGCTCCTACATTTATAAAAATAAGGGAATTGTCTAGTTCCTCACTGTCCAGTATGATAGCCCTTACCCATTTGCTCTTGAACATCTGCAATGTATCTGTTCCATATTGAGTGCTAAAAATGTAAAATACACACTAGATTTTGAAGCCTTAGGATGGAAAAAAAAAGAACGCAAAATATCTCATTAATATTTTTTATATTGTGCATACTGAAATAATAATATTTAGGATGCATTACATTAAATAAAATATGTTAAACTTAACTTTTGTCTCCTTTTACTTTTTTGATGGCTACTAGAAAATTTTAAATTACATATGTGGCACATATTATGTTTCTATTATGCAATACTAGATGACCTCCAGTCACTTCCATTTTGATATTCTATTTGAATTGGATCAGATTCTTTATGTACTAATTTTAGTATTTTTTCTAGAACCTGCCAACTTCTCAGAAGATGTGTCAAGAACTTTTGAAAACAGTTTGGATGACTTACGTTAAAGTTAAAAAACAAGAGCCTTAAAGGATGATGGGTAAGTAAAGATATAGGAAGGGTAGTTATTAAACCAGAAGACCTAAACTACAGAAAGCTATGCCATTATGGATAAAATTCTGCTTAGCATTCTAGAATGTCCATGCATTTTGAACCATTAGTTCTCCTTGGGCATTCTAGACTCCATCAACTGCAAAGAAAGAAGAAATATTTTTTCAGGGAACCTCAATAGTAACAATATCCATGCGACAGAACAACCAACAGCTAGAAAAGGTACTGGGCCATCAGTATATTGAGTTGTACCACAATGACTGCGACCCCTGGGGAAAGTGGCATTGATTTAAATAAATACAGTCTAATGTATGTCTATTATTGTTACAAAAATCCAGATTAAGCATTAATTGTGACAGAAAGATTTACTTTAATGCCTAAATTTGCCATATTGAGAAGTCATAAAAATATTTCAGACAGAATCTCTCTTTGCTAAAAGCGATTATAGTGTCATTGTAGCACACTTACTAATGTGAGGCAAGGCTGCAATACAAATGTAGTAAGGAAAAATAAGCTAACAAAGAGGGAAGACATACTGGAATATAATTATTCAACATTCAAATATGTCATAGTCCCAAAAATGGATTTTACCACTCAATTAAAATATTATAGAGATTAGCTCAGTTAGGATCCAAAATATGAATGCATAAATTAATTCAGGGTTTGAACAAAGAAGCCCTAAAAGTCTTGTATATATTATAACTTTGACATTGATTGAGAAAAGGGTAAAGAAATTCTAATTATTTAGTCTGGAGAAATAGTTGATGGGATGCTACTTCAAATAAATGATTATTATGAAAAGAATTTGCGAATGAGTTCCAACATCATTAAGAACAAATAGGGAAATTTGGGCCAAAAGCAATGTTCTTTCCAACTTTCATTTTTCAAGACACTGAGAGTCTTACTGCTCTGTCTTTGCTTTCATTGCCACTCTGGTTGGAACTGTGAGAAAGAGAATTTTTCCTTTCTGATTTGGTCCATATTTCATCTCACCATGTGCCTAGTGCCCATTCTCAGGTCATTTCATTTTTCCTGCATTGTGCCATGTCACTCTCTTATGAATGTCATGACAGAGACTCGATGACTAAAGAATAATAGATGCATCTATAAAAAGTCACCAGCTTGGTGGTTGTGAATGTTGAGATGAAGAAGAGGTTGAAGATAGAAGAAAAAACAAAAACTTTAGTTTCAGCTGGCTCATCTGTGCTTGAATTGCCCTCTACTGTGCCAGAGTTAGGAGTTGGTTGTGTTTCCTGAGTTTTCTGAAGAGGGTCTTTGAGTTCAAATCGAGCTTTAGGTTTTATTAAGATGTTTTCTAAATTTTAAGGGAAAAAAAGAGAATGGGAAGCAGCAAGGGTGAAATTTTGTTAAAAGGGAATCTACATAAGGATGCTGGTCAAAAGCTATCTGTCATCTCCTATACCATGAGGGGAGAGAACAGGACAATCAAGGCTTAAAGAATGTGAAAGAGTAGGCAAACATTAATCAAAATAGATCTACATCTTGGCACGCTATGTGAAATGAGTAGAAGAATACCAACACACCTCAGGTAACATTGCCTTTGGAGAGGGAGAGAGCTGGTGAGCTAAGTGGTTTTAACAGGGACTTCAGCTCAAGCTGCGGTTTATTTCATTTTAAAAACAAGTAGAAACATTTATGACAAAAATGTTAACAGTCATTAATTAAAGGAAGTAGAATATGAATGTCATTTTATTTCATATAATCTAATCATATGAAATTGCCTGTATTCAACAGTTTTGACCAACAAAAATGTAAATTTCATGTGCTTCAACCTAATATTTTTCTTAATGTTTCAAAATAAAAAATAGAAGCAATCTAAAAAAAAATCTTTCTTTTTCAGCCACCAGAACAGCACAATGTACTTAATAAAAGATGCCACTGTACACTTGAAAGCCTTTTGCAGTTTTAAGACAAACAAAATTTAGAAAAGACCTAAGTATTGCATTTGGGGGACAATAAAGGCTTTATCTGATTTGCATGCTAAATCCCAGATCAATTGGATCAAGTTTCCATCTTTATAGTATATTTGTCTTTGATTTGTTTTAATAAAAAAATACCCTGCCTTTAAACTAAAGCCGAGAAGTATGAGTGAGTGACTGTTGTGGCATGCATGATGCCTTCTCCCATGGGGAAGGTAAATGTGAGCTGGCAGCATCTGATTTTTAGAACTGAGCATAGTGTACCCAGAGAACTACAGGTATATAAATCCAAACTAAGTTATTATAATGATTGATTCTATTATCACTCTCACTCCTATGAATAAGCAAGAAGACTAATTGACAAAGAAGGACAGTGTGTTTTTATGTCAGGCACACAGGGTAGAATTAGAGAAGACTGCAACCCCAGACTTAATACTTGCCCATTGCTGAACCCCCTGAATTAGACTATGCTTGACAATATGAGAAGATACTAGAAGGTGGAGTCCGACTCCCTCTGAACTTTCTATGGTGATAAGAATGAAGCGCAGAAGAAGAAAAAGAGAATGACTTTTGTTCAATATAAAGCCTCCTGATAGAAGTATGTCAATGATTTATCATGTGGCAATTCAAAGGAGAAGAATAGCCAATATTTTAAGTTACCAAGTTGGATTCCTTAAAAGAGATGTCCATATTTATTTTGATGAAGGTACCTCTGAAATCTTAAGGCTGGGTAGGAAAGAGGCAAGAAGGAGAAGAGACTCTGATGGATGAGTGTAAGAGTTAGTTGAATATTTGGAAGAATACAGTGGAGGCTTGGGGTCCAGCAAAAAGAATAACTCTTTTGATTCAATTTCAACAGCTTTGAGGGCTATGATATCTAGCTCTTTAAAAATGTTTCTGTTGTAGGGGCGCCCGGGTGGCTCAGTGGGTTAAGCGTCCAGCTTCAGCCCAGGTCATGATCTCACAGTTCATGGGTTCGAGCCTGGCATCGGGCTCTGTGCTGACGGCTCAGAGCCTGGAGCTGCTTTGGATTCTGTGTCCCCCTCTCTCTCTCTGTCTCTCCCCCACTCACACTTTCTCTCTCTCAAAAATAATTAACATTAAAAAAAATTTAAAAAGTCTCTGTTGTAGAAAATGGCAGCTGGGGCCACACGCTTTCATTAACCCACCAGCATCGAAATACCAGTAAGCTTTGAGTCTTGCTCCTTCCTTGTAGTACATATAACCACATTTCAAGTTAGCTCTTAAATAACTGAAGGCCAGCAGAGGGATGCACAGAGCCTGCTGTCCTATGATTAGTCGGCGGGAATACACATCTCACTGTTCTATCATGTCATGCTGGATACCTAAAAAATCTAAAAATCCAGTGTCTGGATCTGGTTTCCTAAGAAAGGATGCTTCCAGTTTTTGTTGAAAGGGATATATTTTTGGGATGAAATGGCAACTATGGTATACAAAAAATAATGATGATGAAAATAACAATACCAACAGTAACAATTACAGTTAATTGAGCATTTCCTATTTGACAGATGCTGAGCTGAGCACTGGAAAGCTCATCTGATAGAATTCTCAAAACAGCTCTGCAACATAGGTGCTATTATTGTTATTATTATTCTCATTTTCTAAAAAAAGAGAGAATTTCAAGGCACTGTAAGACTAAATTATGTACCTAAGGGACCCATAGCTAAGAGGTGGCACAACAGTGATTCAGAACTTGACCGTGTGTCTCAATAGCCCATGAGCACCAGCTTCCCAGTGTTAAAAACTGCACTGTCACCTCTCATCATCATCTTTCCTATTTGACCTTTCCCATAGGCTGGACTAACCACCAATAACCGTGCTCTTGGAAAAGGTTTTCTAATGGTATGCTGACTTCCCCCATAGCCCCTTCAGACTGTTTCTTTGCAAAGATGATCGACGACTGAGTCTAGAGTTGAAAAATGCTGACAGCATCAGCAGCCCCAGGAGCTCACAGAAAGTAACTAACTGGAAAGTCATTAACTGATGCAGTAACTATTTTTTGTCCCCGAGAGAAACTCAGGACCTGGGAGCATGACTCGCGGGCCTTCCTCAGAGAGACCAGCACAGTGATATATAATGTGGTCCAATATACCTGTCAGACAACAAGGCCATTGGAGGCACAGACATGGGTGCCTGCTTCACGTGATACTCCACATTCACGTTCTTTTATTAGCGTGAAAGCAGCAAAGGGTTAATTAAAAGCAGTATCTCTTGTCTCTTTTAGAAGACCTTTCCTCCCTTGCCAATATAGGACTGTTTATACTCTCAGTTCATTTCTCCTGTCCTCAAGATATTTTATTGCCTGCTAAACTAAGTTTTCTCTAAATTGCTGGAGAAGAGAAACACCCCAAACTGCTTATTCCATGAAAACCAGCTCCTGTATTATATTGAACAAAATGAAATTCAGTAATCCAGGGCACCAAAGTTGATAATATGAGAGAAGGGTGCTTGATAAGATTTTTAAAAATCCTCTGGAGTCACAGTTGGTCATTACTTAATCTGTCAATCTTATGTAATCGGTAGGGTGACTTCCATTCCCCTTCTGGATAATTGCATTGAGTTACATTGTCTCAGTTACTAGCATATGAGCACTTAGAGGAAGGAGAATGTGACCAACTTGCTTCATATAGCAAGTACTAGAGTATTGCAAATATAAAAAGATGCCTAAGTGCTGGTCATGATGACATGTGGTAAATTTGTCCCTGCATCATGGCACAGCCATCTGGCCCCAGAGTGACACAGCTTCCTGACAGCCCTATTCCCTGGCAAGTCCTGGAAGTTTGGGGAGTGGCACCTGATTCTATCAGCACTCCCAGGGACACGAGTCTGCTAAGGCTTTCTCCTCATGAGGTAACAGAGAGCACAATCAGGTGGCCTGGACTGACATCCTGGTTCTGCCACTTTGTCATGTGACCCTATGCAATAATTCAATTTTCTTGAATCTCACTTTTCCAACCAATAAAATGAAAACAGGATTCTTTTTTCCTTTCTACCTCACTAAACTATTATATAGAGCAAATAAGAAAAACTGTAGGAAAATGCTTCAAGGAATAGATATGCACTATAAAAATGTTGAAGTAGCTAAGAATTTTGAATGGTGTGTGTGTGTGTGTGTGTGTGTGAGAGAGAGAGAGACAGAGAGAGACAGAGACAGAGTTAAAGGTAGAGACAGAGATAGAAGGTGTGAGATTGTTATGGGAACACAAGTAGAGATAAGCTGGTTTGGAGAACTTAGACTTATCATTTTGTTTTGATTTTCATGCTTTCTCTTCATTTTAGAGACTGATAATTGGTGAAGAATTATGGTTAAATGTTTAGCATCTACTTTTAATACCTCCTGGGAAAACCGTAAGTTATCATTAGTCTACCACATACTTCTTGAACAAAAAGGAACTCATTCAGCTCTGAATGTTTATCTAAGGCATGGGAAACTTGGTTTAATTCCCTAGATATCTGTAGTGTCATCAATTTTATCCAAATATTTAATCTAAATTCTATGTGCTGTCATTTCAGGACATTATGTCTGGTTTTCTCCTCATCAGTTAATCTATATAATAGCACTCTCTGGCTCATCCCATGCTTTCATATTTCTGTGGACAGTTACCAACCCAAATGCCTTCATTTTATTTCTGAGCCAGGTCTCTTTTTCTTGTCTCAAAGGCCATCATTTGGAAATATTTATCACTTTTAGTTGGTCTCCTATGAAATCCGAAACACTTTTTATCCACTCGTTTAAATTCAGGATCACGGCCCTTGCCAGTCCTTGCTCTATGAATCAAGGAAAAGGGCTCTTGTCCAAACTGCCTTGCAATTTTCTTATCACTGCCTGTACCCACTTGGCTCACCTAAAACAACACAACGTGAGCAGGGAGGGAAAGCACCTTCCTGGGATAAAGTGGCTCTTACCACAAAAACTTCACAGCAGATGCAAAGGCCACTGTTCTTTGTAAAGGCATGAGTAATGTCCAAGAGAGCAGGTCTTGTCATAGGTCCCCCTGTTAAGACAATGCACTGGGGCCTGGAAATGGAGGAAAGAAGATGTGAGAATTGGACATTTCAAGAAGCCTATGAGCCAGAAAACCTCAGTAGAAATGGCAAGAACAGAGGGTTTGGCAAAATGGGATGGCCTCTCCCCTAAATATTTCCTGGGTTTTTTCATCAGAATTCTTGTATCACCCTACCTGTTCATCTTACCATCTTTGTATTCTTGGTTCATTAGTGATGGCAAAATGTGAAGTACAAAAAGGTGGTCTTGAGTTCCCCCTGTTTTTTTTACCCCCAGGTACTACCCTATCCTAAATCCCCAATATAACCTGTTACTCTCCAGCTAGCATTTTCATGCTGCTTTCCCTCATCTTCTTTGCAAAGCTCATTTTTTAAGGTTCCATTAAAAATAATATATAACTAATGAAGAGTTTAAAATGTTACTTTGGGGCACCTGGGTGGCTCAGTGGGTTAGGCGTCCAACCAGCTCAGGTCATGACCTCACAGCTTGTGAGTTCAAGCCCCACGTCGGACTCTGTGCTGACAGCTTAGAGCCTGGAGCCTGCTTCAGAATCTGTGTCTCCCTGTCCCTCTGCCCCTCCTGACTCACACTCTGTCTCTCTCAAAAATAAATAAATGTTAAAAAAATTAAAAATAAATACATAAAATAAAATGTTACTTTTTCTAAGAGAATTCAGTAAGCCTCAAAGCCTTAAGCTGAATGAAGACAGCACCAATGATTAAGGTTTTGGGGATTTGGAAATATCTCTCTGAAATCACACCCTTAGATCACCTCTCTATTTCTGTGCATGGAAGGTGACACCCAGCGTTATGATGGTTTATAGTTGGGAGTGGGCATAGCTCAGGGTGGAAGAGAAGACACACTCATTCATAGAGGTGTTGTTGTGAAAATGAGGCAGTTTTGTACGACTGCCTCTTCTTAGAATATGCCCCTAAATTGTATCACTACTCTAGTGCATTTGTCTCCCATAAAGGAAAACCACTTCTAATGTGGAGCAACACGAGGATGCCTGAGAAGTTAATTTTACCTGAAATTTTTCACATGGTCTTCCACAGTTGTTAATTCCAGGGCATTGTCTAATGCGCTCACATAAGAAAGAGCCTGTGTGGAGGAGCCCCAGTTCACGTCTGTGGACAACGGAAGAGTTGGCATTAAAAGCATTGACCTTCCCTCTGTATAAGCTGTTTGTTGTCTTCTATGATTCTCCTTGGCTATATATATCATCAGTGAGGAGTGCCCAAATTAGAGAAAACACTGTAGTATGTCCTAGAGAGAGCATTGTGTTCTTTTATGCACACTTTATGAATTCTTAGAAGTGAGATCTCTCTTTCCAGCTAAGGATCAGACTTTAAAGATTCAGCCCCAGAAATTTTGCTTGGTGAGAGACGCTATGTGATAACCACACTGCAAGTGGATAGACTTGGAAAAATGGTTAGCCCCTAAGTAAATTCAACAGGTCTTTGGGGCACCTGGGTGGCTCAGTCGGTTGGGCATCCAACTTCGGCTCAGGTCATGATCTCACGCTTTACAGGTTCAAGCCCCACATTGGGTTCTGTGCTGACAGCTCAGAGCCTAGAGCCTGTTTTAGATTCGGTGTCTGCCTCTCTCCCTGCCCCTCCCTTGTTCGCACTCTGTCTCTGTCTCAAAAATAAATAAACATAAAAAAAAGCAATAAAAAACAAAAGGTCTTCACAAATTCTTGAACTGAAAAGAGGCATTTCTGTGAACACAGATAGTGTGCAGCAATCTTTATATTTTGAATAGTAAAACTGAATAGCTCAGGGATTCTCTTCCTTTTGGGTATCCATAAAGAGAGTTCAGCAAGCATTTTAGTTTTATCTTTTAGGACCTAATCTTCATAATAAGGGAGGTAAGCCCTACCATCTCCTACCATTTAAAAAAGTAATAAATTAAATATTAGATGGGACCTCTAAACTTTATAAGAGATAGTCCTGATGGGAATGTATAGATTTACTCCAGATGGCAGATAGAGTCATCTCCCTAGTCTTGCTTGGAAGAGGGAGGGAGATGGTGGGGAATAATTTTCTAGAGAAAAAAAAGTTTAATATTGATTTAGTATTGATTATGCACCAGGTATTTAGCAAACATTAGGTTATTTTGTTCTTATAAAAATCCTACTAGTCAACTGGATATTTATAAGTAAAAAGTGAACCTTGAACCATTCCTCATACTATGTATAAAAATTAACTCAAACTGTATAATGGGCATAGATTTAAGATCTGAAGCATTAAAACTTTTAGAAGTTTGTGACCTTAGATTGGGGAAAGATATTTTAGATTAGAAGCAAAAAGCCAAATCATAAAAAAAAAAAATGATAAATCAGACTTTATAGAAATAAAGAGGGGCGCCTGGGTGGCTCAGTCGGTTAAGTGTCCAACTTTGGCTCAGGTCATGATCTCACAGTTAGTGCAAGCCCCTGTGTCGGGGTCTGGGCTGACAGCTCAGTACCTGGAGCCGGCTTTAGATTCTGTGTGTGTGTCTCTCTCTGCTCCTCCCCCACTAGTACTCTGTCTCTCTGTCTCTCAAAAATAAATAAACATTAAAAAAAATTGAAACAACAACAACAAAAAGGTAAGGTGACTCGGTTAAAAGCAGGGAGTGGACTAGAGTTTGAAATCAGGCTCCGCACTGACAGCACAAAACCTGGTTCAGATTCTCTGTCTCCCGCTCTCTCCCTCTGCCCCTCCCCGGCTTGTGTGCTCTCTCTCAAAAATAAATAAATAATTTTTTTAAAAAAAAGACATTAAGAATATCTGCTCTTCAAAACAAACTGTAAGGAAAACGAAAAGGCAAGTTGTAGCCCTGTAGAAAATATTTGCAAAACACGTACCGCTAAAGGATTTGCATCTGGAATATATAAAGAACTCTCACAACTGAATAAGAAGAAAACAAACAACTCAAAAAACTGGGCACACGATTTAAACAGGCATTTGACTGAAGAAGATAGGTGGATGGCAAATAAGATGTTCAACATCATTAGTCATTAGGAAAGTGCAAAGCAAAGCAAAATGATAGGACTCTACATCTATTAGAATGTTTTTTTTTTTTTAAATCAACTGACAATATTAAGTGCTGACAAGGATGTGGAGCAATGAGGACTTTCATCCCTTGCTAGTAGGAATAGAAGATGATACTGCTTCTGTAGAAAACAGTTTGGCAGTTTCTTGTGAAAAAAATATATATACACTCTTACTATATAATCAGAAGTCCCACTCTTAGATATCCCACTCCTAGATAAATGAAAATAGAGGTCCACATAAAGTCCTGTGTATGCATGTTTATAACAGCTTTACATATAATCATCCCAAGCTGGAAACAACCCAAATGTCCATCAGCTGGTGGACACAGTTTTTAAATTTTTCAGATATATTCATACAACAAAATACTACTCAACATAAATGAACAATCCACTTACACATGCAATAACATGGCATACCTGCTAAGTAAAAGGAAGCATACACAAAGGCTCATACTACATGATTCTATGTAATACTCTGAAAAGGCAAAGCTATAGCAACCGAAATCAGAACAGTGGTTGCTAGGGGCTGAGTCAGGAAGGAAGAGATCATATACATCAGAGTGTGAAGGAACTTTGGGTGATTATGGAAATGTCCTCTGTCTTGATCATGGTGGTGGTTACAAGACTGTGTAAATTTCTCAAAACCTATAGACTGTGCATCTAAAAGGGATGTATTTTACCATATGTAAATTATGCCTGATACATAAAGTAATAAAGAAAAACAGCAAACAAATCCCTCTGAGGTAGTTGCTGCCTCTCTACTTTCCTTGTGCAGTACAGGTAGGGGACATAGGAGGGTGACTGGGGGCTGTCTGGCTCCTGAGACTGGGCCTCTCTGTACCACACTCTGGTCTCTAGCTTCTCCCAGCTTCAGCCTATCCTCCTCATTGACTCAAAAGTTAACACCCAAAGTTCAGATGTAATTGAATGATCTATTGTAGACTCTTTTTGCTCACAGAATCCTTAGCATGACATTGTTTCATATTTATTTGGCCCAATCTACTCTTCCGCCCCTTCTCCTCAGCACCCAAGAATTCCATCTGTGTCACAGGCCTTGAAGCTTCTCTATATTCCATGTCCCTGCCTGCCTCCTAACTTCACTCATGCTTTTCCTTCTGCCCAGAAGAATCTTCCCTGGCTCTATCTGATCTGTTCATTCGACAAATATTTATTAAGCGCCTACTGAGTGTTGGCCCTGGGAATGCAAGCCGTGAACCAGAAGAGTCTTCCTGGACAACTCTAATCAGAGCTAATCACACTCTCTCCTTCTCTCAGTAGTTTGCTCATGTCATCGCATGGTACTTACTATACTGTATTATGGCTAGTTGCTTGTAGGAGGATCCATGAACTCCTTGAGGATAGGGACTATATCTTATTTCTCAGAATTTTTAGAAGTTGATATAGTGTGGTTTGGTATCACACACTCTACTTAAAATGTCAGCTCCATCTCATCCTGTCACCTTGACAAATGGTCAGCTCTTTGAACTTCAGTTTCTTCATCTGTAAAATGGGTCTAATGATACCTAATATATAGCATCATTGGGAGGATTCAATGAGTGCACGGTGTATACACGGTTAACAATAATGTTATGCTATATTTTTAATATCCTCTCTTCACATAGCACACCCAAGCACATAGGAGGTGTTCAAATAACCATTTATTGAATGAATGGTTAGTTAGGAAGTACTTTCAAAACCCCCTCCTATACAGTCCTTGTCTTACCTGGCTTCTTATAAGTCACGTAGATATAGAGGAAGAACTCAATGACATAGGTGATGACAGCTGCCCACCAGTTGATGACAAACATAACTGCACAGCACAAAACAGCTCCAAAAAGAGATACCCACATGTTGTAAATTCCATATGCAGGTCTCCATCCTGAAAAAAAAAAATCTCAATGCATAAGAAAAACTTTCACACTATTACTTTATACCACTACATATGATTAGAATGCAGGTTGGGGGGCCTGGGTAGCTCAGTTGGTTGAATGTCCAACTTTGGTTCAGGTGATGATCTCACAGTTCATGGGTTCAGGCCCCACATAAGGCTTTGCGCTGACAATGCAGAGCCTGTTTCAGATTCTGTCTTCCCCTCTCTCTGCCACCCCCTCACTCAAGCTTGTTCTTTCTCTCTCAAAAAAAAAAAAACTTAAAAAAATTTTTTAGATGTAGGCAACAGTTTTTCCTAGCATAAAAATCAGAACTTTAAGGTCAAGTTCCCAATTCTGTTATTAGTTTTCTGTGACCTTGGGTCCCTGGCCTACGAAAGTATACCAAATAAGAATGCTATAAATATAGAAAATATTTACTCATGGCTTCTTCGTATTTCCAGCAAGCCCCAATTGTTTTCCCAAACTATGAAACCTTAAGCCTCTGATATCTATGCCATCAGGAGTTAAAAGGAGGCAGGAGAGATGAAAAGAGTGAAGTCTAGTGGGGGAGGAAGGGGGAGAAACTACTTGGTGGCCCAAGAAAGAGGAGGTTAAGACAATGGGCTTATTGTTGTTCCTACGGAGAAGGTAGAACTTCATCAAGAGTCAAGCCAGTAACTTCTGTTAGCTCTGTCTTTAACTTCTTTATGTTAAGAGGATAGTGCTTGCCCTTTCAGAAATAATAATCTATGGGGAAAGGGAGAAGTTTTTCTGTAATGCCTTTTTAAACCTGATGCATTAATGTTTTACATTTTACAGTTAAAATATTTCTCATGGTTCATATATGCACTGGAGTTTCCCATGTTCCTTGCAGTGAAGAAGCTGGGAGACAGTATGGTCAGGCTGGGGAAGTCCTGATTTGAAGGGCATTTGGTCTATGGGTGAAGTACATTTTAAATGTGGAGTTGCCAAAACACAACAGAGCATTCAAAGTCTTCAGGAGCAATTTCTGAAATGGCCACCAGATGGAAATAGCACTTTGAGAACATCACTGGAAATGTTTTTAGTTTTCCAAATCCGACTGTGTGTGTGTGTGTGTGTGTGTGTGTGTGTGTGTGGCAGAGGCAGTGTGTACGTCATTTTGTGGGTTTGTGTGTCCATGTGTCTCTTTTTTATTTTTCCTCTTTTTCTCTCTTCCTCTCTCACTCCTTTCTTTCTACTCTTCCTTCCCACCTCTATGATTTCACCTTGCTTTTCAAAGATGACCATAACATGGCATGGAGGCACACATTTCTATTCTTGTATTCACTGACTAGAACCTTCTGTTCTTTGCTTAAACGAAGACAACACAACAGAAACAAAAGTTCCTCAGTTGTCCTCTGGAGCCTAGGGGTCTTGGATAGATGAAGGCTCTCGTTCCATCCATATCTTGTCTTATTGGCAGCGGGTTTTCCAAAGGCAGCTTGAGACCACTGCAGGCTCTAATAGAGTGGAAATGTGTTTACATCCCTGATAAAGGCTCTCATGGTGAAGAACTTTCTGAAGGTCAACAGTGACGAGTATCTATTTTGGTAGAAAAGGTAGAGAGAATTCTAATAGCCAATGAAAGCAAGGAAGAGGTGAGAGGTGACTAGACAGGGAAGGTTCTTTGGCATGAAATTTTGCACCACTTTCAACCACAGTTGGAGGAGGGCAGGGATGCCACTGGTTTCAATGCGAATCTGCATTGACTGTTCTCAGCAGGTAATTATGGGAACTACTCATCCTTCTCTTCTGCACCATGGGCAGGAAACAAATTGATAGTAAGAAGTTTCAAATATATACATTTATTCCACTTCTGTGGTCACTTTCACCCTGGAAATAAATAGTGGTGTTTTTCTACTGCTGAAATAAATGTGGTTTCTCTTGCAATGAATAATTTATTGCCGCAGGAGAAAATTGACTTTACGGTTGGTCAAAAAGGCCATTGCTCAAATGATTCTTTTTCTATTTCAGAAGTCACCCCCCAACTCACCAAAATAAAGTGGATTACGCTGCCCACTAGGATATAAGGAAATATATAAACATAGATTGAGCACTTTTCACTGACTTATTTCATCTTATTGAGATAAACTAACTGCCTTCTTAGGCTTATTTTAGTTACAAAAAGTCAACTTACCCGGAGATTTGGCATAAGAGGCATGGAAGCAGGAGAAATTAATAAGTGCGTACGAGGCCAGGAAAAAGTTGGAGATGATGGGGGCGATGGTGTTCAGTTCCGCTGTGAACGAAGCAGAAGTGAGCATGTATGTATGAGTGATGAGACCAGGGGCTGAACAGCTGTCACAGCCTGGAAGCTTGACTTTATTTGGAAATTGAAAACATAGCTAGCATCTGTCAAAGTTTAAGAAGTTAGTGATTTTTCTTTGGGGTTGCATTCACTTAAAAATCTAGTCTCAGCTGGGGTTTCCACAAAGTAAGACGCAAGAAAACCTACCAATGAGAAAATAGACAATAGGCAAGACCTCTATCTAGCAAACACTCAAGTGGGCGTGGGTAGAGGGTTTGGAGACTGGGCAGATGATAGACTTCCCTGTAGGTATTCCAGAGGTAGCAAATCTTGCATTCTTTCTCTGCTGTGGATACAAGCATTATTTTTCTGCTGTGTCACCAAGCTCTGCAGTGTGACAGATTAAATACCAGGGCACCAGCAATGCCCAATTGGAAATCTCTATACCCAATCTTCTCTTCCTGACTCTCAAAACTCTTGCTAGTCATTTGAGCCTCCCCTCTTTTTTAAACACTTCTAGAGAGTTCCACCTCTGAAGGTTTGCCAGAAAATTTTTATCCCAGTACCTAAATATCCAGTATGATTTAATCCTAGCTGAATTGTTTATTGTATGATATAGGAAATAATTCAGAGACATTGTCACTTATCTATCAACCTCAGTGATGCAAATTGGGTGTGATTCTAGACCACAGATGCCAGCAAGAAATAGGCAAAAATGGCAGCCGTGAAGCTTGTGCCCTGAAGCTCGTCTACATTGTTTTGAGTGATTTTTAAGGATATTATTTAATTTATACAATTGTTTAACACTTAGGCTATTAGATCACATAAATGCATTATAGGGCAATTATTTGAGGTCTTATGCTTAAGTTACATAATGGAAAGTTTTCTGTAAATAATTGCTTTTTATTTAATCTTTTAAAAATCTAACAAACACAGACTGTCATATTTCCACCTCTTCAACCTTGTAGAAATCTTATCAGAATTCAGGAGTTACAGTCACTTCCTGAGTTTATGTGATGATGAGGAACCTTTATTGTATAGGGCCACTGTGCTGAGGAAGGCTCTGCCCTTCTAGGCAGAGTTATCATGGTCTTGCTTTTTTCTTCATTTCCTCTGATACGCTCATCAGCAAAGGTGGCACCTTAGGGAGGAACGAGGAACATGCAGGCTAAGGTTGATGAATGTGCCTCTCCAAGATTATGCAGCTGTTCCTGTATTGCTTAGGGGAGGAAGCTGAGATTATAGTCTGGGTAAGTAGTTCTGAAACCTTAGTGTTCTACAAATCTCCTGAGGAACTTGTAAACATGCAGATTCCTTATCCCTGGAGACTCTGATTCTAACTCTGGGGTTGGGTCTCAAATTTCGGCACATTAACAAACTCCACGTGATCCTGATTCTGATATAGGAGGTCAATGGACCAGATTCTAAAAAAGACACTTCACTTCTCCTGCTAGCTGCCAAGCCAGGAGACGTAGAGATAGGTGGTAGCTGGGGAAGAATCTGGAATTACACAATATCAGGGAGCTTGGAGGAAGGATTCACTTGTGTTTGGTTGGATGAATTTCCAAAATTCAGATTCAAAGAAGATTCAAAGTCTACCTCAAGTCCTCAAAGGCTCTCTACACACAAGGATTCCTTGGATTAGACAGACTCTAATATTCTCAATTGGGATATTAAACATAAAACAGGCAATTCATCAAATTAAAAGGAAAACCCTATCAGTAATCAGAAGAATTCCCTGGTTTTCGGGAAGCAAGAGAAAATTACACACCAATAAGAATGAATGCCATGGCTATCACAAAAGTGAGAATGTATCCTCTCAGGGGTTCATTGTTTTTCCCATATCCCTTTGCAAAGAACTGCAGGGCTTTGTAGATGTTGTCCTTGCACAGCGCCTAATGGAAGAGAAGAGGGGAGATTCGTCATTTATATCTATGCACAGTCATTTTCCCTAGGGGATTCAAACAAGAAGATTTGGGGAAAGATGAAGTGGTACACGATATAGGCACAAGTTAACACTGCAGTTTATCATTCTTTATAATATTTGAATCGATCTTGACTATGTGGCAGACAGCATTTGAGCCAGATGCAAACGTTAAACTGTTTCAGAAAATGATGGAAGATGATTGCTGGCAAGAATGAGTATTTCAGCTTGATCCATGTTCAGTGGAAACAGACATAGGGAGAGGCATGTGCTCTTGTGCTCGTGTCACCTGGAACACTTTGGGTGCGCTGACGAGGGAGGCCAGGGCTGAGGACAGCGTTGCAGAAAAGATGCCAGCAGTGATGAGGGGGCCGAACCCTGACACCATGCTCATGACCTTGAGAAAAGAGGTTTTAGTAAGGAGACTCATCCATCAGACAATTAAAAAAGAAAGTCAAAATTCTATGCAAATGCTTTCACTTCTACTTTCTGTAATTTGGAATCTCCTTTATAAGTTAATTGCTTCTAACCAGAGTGCCCACCCCCCACTTCATTCTCAAGTTTCTTAATATTTGTTTTTTCAAAATGGACATGGCCATTTTTTGTCATTGTTTATAATAATAAGAAATGATCACCACAATACATCCAGAAGATATTGGAAAAAATAAAAAAGGAAAGGATTTCAAGGACTTTGAGAACATTACCTCTGTCTTTTGTGGGCATATGTTTCCTTGATGATGGAAAAATCCTATCCAGCAGAAAGTGGTGTTTTAATAAGTTTTGGGGAGGGTTCAGTGTTTATTGGTCTTCTGAAAAGCTTTAGACTTTCTTGTTCTTCCTGAACATAGAGGCTTTTGAAACCTTTGCTTTCTATGTGTTCATTAAATATAATTTTAGATCTGAGACATGATGAGAGTCTATCAATTTAAGTCATATTTTGGAATAATGACTTCAGATGAATTAATTTCTCTTTGTTGGTTGTTAAAATGGATGAATGAGGCCTTCACAACAAATTTGCCTCTCCCTCTGCTCACCAATCATTCAGACAAATGATGTTTCAAGTTCTACAGCTTCCCCAACTTCCTTTGTTCCTGCCCCCTCATTTACCTCCCTTTCTGGCACTCACAATTTCTCTCTTGGCCTTGTTTTCCAGGCACCCCAGAACCACATTGGGGCCCTTTCCTGAACTGAAGTCCATACACAAAATGTATTCCAAGTGCTAACTATCTAAGTCTCTCCTTCTCCCCGCCATGAAATCTTTCACAATTGTTTGGAAGATGCATAATGTCAGGTGATAATCTTTCTCTGGTGATGCAATTCATACAAGGGCCCATTCTCTCCTCACCACAGTAAATATAACTGCAGGATTTGCCACCACATAATATAGCCTATAGGGTTCCCTTCCCTCACACACGAACTGCTCCTTGCTGAATTCAAATGGATCAACAATTAATCAGTTGCAAAGTCAGAAGTTTCATTATACTCTGCATGACATTCTACAAATGAAAACAATGGCAATCAACATTTTGGGGGGGAAGGCTTTCAGACCTGGAAATTGTTCATCAGCCCATATTGACATGGTTCGTGTCGACATCTTGAGAAGTCGTAGCCCAACCCACAGGCCGCTGAACCATTGCAGTTCATCCCAGAAATGATGGTGTCATTCATGCTTCCAGTGGCATCTCGGACCACACAGGCCCCTGGGGAAACAACCATGGCTCGTCATTGCTTTATAAGTGCCCCCATAGGGTTTTCTTCTGAAATCATAGTTTACTTTGAGTCTAGGCAGGCCAATTACCATCCTCTCTTGTCAATCGGGGACTAGGTACCAGGAGGATCCCGTCCTCAGAGGCTTGAGAGCACCCCCTGTCTCTAACAAGCTGCCACTTCTACTGCCTTGGGTGCTTTAAGTCCAAGCTCTCACCTACCTCTGTAAGACACTTGGGGTTGGAACTCTCTTACTTTCTGAAATGCACATGGCAGTGCTTGCACATAGTATGTATTCAATTCATGTATCTGGTTTGGTGCTACTGATTAGGTGTTTTGCAGGTAGTAGGATTTATTTCCTCATCTGTGAGAGAACCAAGGGGCAGCACTGTTGAATTCCGGTAATTAAGAAAACTGAGCCCTTGTTTTCAACTAATGATAGTCCTTTCATAGTTATTTAAACATAGATATAATACTTTATATAGAATTTTAATGGTTTAAGGGATGAAATATTAAGATTTCATTGGTACTATTAATAATCAAATAATATTCTACCAAATATCAGTATATTCCATTATTTTTATACATTTTGGTATTTCTGTTGTTTTCTACTATAAACATTCTATGATGAAGGATCTTTGTGCACAAAATTTTCCATCCGTATTCCAAAATATTTCTCTAGGACAGATTCCTAGAAATGGAGTTATCAACTTTTTAAAGATCCTTGATAGATATTTTAATCACTGACTTTCCTTATGAATTTTATAACTAAAATCTCTGCCACTATGTATTTGATAGGATTATTGAAATATATGAATATATCTGGGAAATATGTAGAAACTTTCCTGAACTACCTGAAGGATACATATTTTGCAAACTGAATCCCAACCAATGAAACTGTTCGTTTTACTCCTTCAGCTCTAGCCAGTATAAGTTGTCATCCCTTCCTAATAACTTTAAGAGAGGTCCCAGTGGCAGGTACAAATGGGAACCCTCAAGTTTATCCATGGAATTCATATCCTGTGAATGTGTGAAAGATGTAAAAATAATAGAATCTTCAAGTTGAGTCACTGAAAATAATCAGTACAGGAATCTTGTTGATGTAGCCTGAGGAGGGGGGGCTGCCAGCCTCACCTTAAACCGTTGAAATCTTGAGTGCTGGTTACCAAGCAAAACTACCCATTCCAGATTTTCCTTTTTGCTTTGTTCTTTTATGTTAAGCTGACTTTTCTGAATCATATATTTTGGCTTCTGCATTATACAACTCCCCATATTTCAATGAAGCCAAGCCATGGACCATAACTAATGACAGGCTATAGACCTCATGACTATCCTCCTCTCCAGGGAAAAGTATAGAAACAGATTCTTCCCCCAGGCAAAAACTGGAAGAATCTCTGAAATCAGGTCTATAACTTTACTCATTCCTTCATTTTTACTTTGTGTGAGATAGAAAACCATTTGGGAAATTTAACTTAAGATGATTTCAATGTCATTTAAAAATGTGTCAATTTTCTAAAGTATTGGAATAAAATCTCTTTACATGTAACTAAACTTGAAAATGCCACAGTAATATACCTAACATTATCCAATTTCCTCAAATAAGAGACGAGAGGAGCAAGAATCTATGTTAACTGTTTTGCTTTTTTCTCCAGAAACCAACGTAAGATAAATGCATTTTCCCAATTTCCTTTAAGCCGAGGACAACTGGCATGTGTCCTTCGGTAAAATGGTCATCTGGGCTTCTGCAGTGGGGAACTGTATTTCCTAGTATGCACAGAAAAGAGATTGCTTCTCTGAATGTTCCACATTTCTTCCTCTCCTACTATGGTATAAGCAGGAGGTGACCCCCAACCAGGAGGAGGTGTGGCTGCAGGCGCCAGGTGGAATGAAAGTCAGCTTAGGAATAGCAGGTGCATCCACAGATCTTCTGCTCACTGAGCAATCTGGGGGCTGGCCACCCACACTGCTGGCAGCTGGGTCTTGTTCTGATCTCCTGCCAACTAGTGACAGTGACATTTCCATATTAGGGACAGTTAGTGCAAGGAGGAGATACAGTCATCAATTCTATACCTTTCATATTTTCCAATGCCTTTTTGTTTCTGTCTTATTTTGCTTTTGGCTTCTTTTCTCTAGCTCTGTTTCTCACCTGCCTCCCAAGGCAAGGGAGGTGGGTGCTAGGGGCGATGATTTCTTTGGCAGTGGGATTATCACCTCAAGTAGCTAAATGGGATTCTCTTTGTGTTCAGGTAGAATAACAATCTGATTAACTCTATCCTAGCCCTGACTCAGATAAACCTATATTATAGCTTAATTGCATTCAAATCCCTAGAGTATCCAGAAGAGGAATAAAATTGTTGTCTTTTAAAAAAAACTTTCTACTTATGATCCATTAGAAAGCCCACTGGGCATGAAGAATAACTAGACTCTTTATAATTCTGGCATTCTGACACCAGAGACATACAACTTACCTACACAAATCGCAACTCCTATGTAGGCAACAGTGGTGATGAAAATGGCCAGCATGGTTCCTCTGGGGATGGCATCTTGGGGATCCTTTGAAAAAATAATGTGGTGGGATGAAGAGACAGATGTAATAAGAAACAGAAATGACTTGAGTTATTACTGTGTTTCAAATTTTTCATCTACCCTTCCTGAGGTACATTATAAAGAAAAGATCAACCAAATGGCAAAATGGTGAGCTTGAGTTCTTTTCTGGAGGTGCTCAGGTGTTCAGAGTAAAAAAAGAAATCTCTAGAACTTTGTGCTGAGTGAAAGAGATCTCTAACTGTCCAGGATGGAGCTTTTATAGAAAAGTAAATTAGTTAGCTCACTCACTACTACGTCTCCCTCCCCTTCATCTCCTGTGAATTCCATGCAGATATATCAGACCTTAAAATATTAAAGACCCCAAACGCACCCTGCACATTGATACACATTGACAATGTGTGTGTGTGTGTGTGTGTGTGTGTGTGTGTGTGTGTGTTAGTTTTAGTTTTGTACCAAGCTTAGGCTTGTTTTTTTAAAAAAAAATAACATTTAAGCAAAAAGGATGATCCACTCAATTCTCCAATCCCTCAAATTTCCCATTTGGAATCTAGTTTAGGAATGACTACAATGGGAGATATTTCATTTCCATAAGCAAGCATAAAGAAAGAGGCAAATTTAAGCTTATAACAGAAAATGGGCTTTTCTCTTGCTTATGAATGTATATAAATTCACTGAGCTGAGCTCACATCATATATAATATACCATTTTATATCCCATTTGGGGGGCTAAATCATATCATAATCAATTTCCACACAGCATAACTTCTAAATAATTGAATTCACCTTAACAGGGATTATTAAATAGAGATTTTAATGTATTTGTTGCTTATACAGGACAGTGCCTGGCATATAGTTGGAGTCAATAAATATTGAATTGAGGGAGGCACAATCTCAGTAGATATTAGTTCCCCCACCAAAGGACCTGAGATTTATCAATACAAATAAGCAATAAATGCAGTCAAAGTTTGAGATTTTTTAGTTTTGTTTTTAACTTAAATCTGCTGATCAAATCCATCAGAGAGAAAAAAGAAAAAAAAGGGTAGACTCATGGGTGGCTCAGTCGGTTAGGCGTCGACTTTGGCTCAGGCCATAATCTCACAGTCTGTGGGTTCGAGCCCTGCATCAGGCTCTGTGCTGACAGGTTGGAGCCTGGATCCTGCTTCTGATTCTGTGTCTCCCTCTCTGTCTGCCCCTCCCCTGCTCATGCTCTCTCTCTCTCTCTCTCTCAAAAAATAAACAAACATTAAAAAGAAAATCCATCAGAGAGGCCAAGTCATGGTAACTGTAGACCTAACCTGACAGCTGGAAATAAATATACAAGCAAATTTTCCCCTACTGGGAGTATGCCAGTCCTGTGGAGCCCCTATGTGATCATTAATTCCTCCTCATTCTTTTAGGAATGTCTGCAAAGGGGAGTTAAGGTGGAGAAGTAGTATGGGGACCCTGAGCTTGTCTTGTCCCTGAAATGCAGCTAGATCAGCATTAAGCCATTTTGAACACCCAGGAAATTGATCTGAGGATTAATGTAACAACCTGTATAACTGGAGCCAGTGAACTTGGCAGGTACACGGTGTGGAGAGGTGAACTGGGGGAGAGAAAAGCTGTAGAGCCACAGAGGGTAGGGAGTCATTTTCATAGAGAAATGACAGAGAAAGCAAAAGGGGGAGAGTGCAGCACATGGAGATCACACAAGAAAAGCACTCCTCCTGAAAGTACCTGGAGAGAAAGAGAGAGAGAAAGAGTGAAAACACTCGCAGGGGATTGTACAAGAAATCTGTTCCCCAAAACCATTGACGGAGAGAAAGGAGAGAGTTTCAATACCACCAAGATTGTATTAACAGTGGAGCTCAGAGTCTAAAGTTTCAAGCCCAGTGCCTGGCAGAGCTCTGGTGAAGAAGTAGGGTGAATCCCAAGGAGCAGGCTGCATGGTCTGAAGGGTCACATGGGGAGAAGAATTTCCCTGATTGGAGAGCATTTGGTAGAAGCCATATGGGCTCCCCACAGGGAAAGGTCCCAACAGACCCCAGGCAGTGGCCAAGTTTACCGATATTAGAACAAAGACTCCAGAGGGCAGCAAAACCTGGCACCAGCTGTGTGTTGTGATTTGCCATAAAATCTAGGCCTCTGCCGCTGCACAATGGCAGGAAAGTTTTCTGGGGCAAGCCAGCACACAGCCATTGTTCAGTGAGACCCTCCCCAAGAGTCCCCCAGAAAGCCGTGGGGGTTTCTGAAGTGTGGGGTTTTGAAACACAGCCCCATTTGTGATAAAACTCTGGAGGGAAGTGCCACCTGGCAGGCAGGCAGCTTGGACATGGACAGGATAGAGGCAAGGATCAGATGGAAGCCTGAGACAAAGGAGGGTGCTTGACTGAGGATCGGCGAGGGCATGGGCTTCCTGTGCCAGAGACAAAAGAGTTGGCTGAAGTCATTTTCACTTCTGGCATGCACACATGTATCAACCTCAGTAAGCTAAGCAACACCACTGAGTGAAGAATAGAGCTATGACACCAAGCCCTGTCCACCTGCACCCTCCAGGATATACCCCAAAAGACCAACACAAATCCCTTCTACCTGTTTATTAATTTATGAACTACAGTGTGCTGCAAAATTTCAGTTCTAGGGGAAGCTGGATGTTACTTCATTTGGGCTTCATTCTGTTTGCTGGTTTATTTGTTTCATTTTTAATTTTTTAACATTTTTTCTTTGTCTTTTCCCAGACAAACAAAAAATAAGAGTTCATGACCGCTAAACCAGCCCTGCAAGATATTTTAAGAGGGACTCTGAGTGGAGAAAAGAAAAAAACAAAACAAAAAAGAATAAAAGCAGCAAAGACTAGAAAGGACCAGAGAACATCACCTGAAACACACAGGCAAAACACTGGCAATAAATTCATAACTTTCAATAATCACTCTAAATGTAAATGAACTAAGTGATCCAAAAAAAAGATATAGGGTATCAGAAAGATAAAAAAAAAATAAGACCCATCTATATGCTGCCTCCAAGAGACTCATTTTAGACTTAAAGACATTTGCAGATTGAAAGTAAGGCGATGGAGAACCATCTATCATGATAATGGAGGTCAAAATAAAACCAGAGTAGCCATACTTACATCAGACAAACTAGATTTTAAAACAAAGACTGGAACAAGAGATGAAGAAGGGCATTATATCATAATTAAGGAGTCTATACACCAGGAAGATCTAACAATTATAAATATTTATGCCCCAAACCTGAAGCACCCAAATATATAAATCAATTAATCACAAACAAAAAAAAAACCTCATTGATAGTAATACCATAATAGTAGGGGACTTCAACACCCCACTTATAGCAATGGAAAGATCATCTAAGCAGAAAATCAAGGAAACAGTGGCTTTGAATGACACACTGGACTGCATGGACTTAATAGGTATATTCAGAACATTTCATCCTAAAGCAGTAGAATACACATTCTTCTTGAGTTCACAAGGAACATTCTCCAAAATAGATGACATACTGGGTCACAAATCAGCCCTCAACAAGCACAGAAATACTGATATGCATATTTTCAGACCACAATGCTATGAAACTTGAAACTAATTACAAGGAAAATTTTGAAAAGACCATGAATACTTGGAGATTAAAGAACATCCTACTAAAGAATGAATGGGTAAACCAAAAAATTAAAGAGGAAATTAAAAAGTATATCAAAGCCAATGAAAAGGAAAACACGACCATCTAAAACTTTTGGGATGCAGCAAAGGCAGTCATAAGATGGAAGTATACAGCAATCCAGGGCTTCCTAAAGAAGGAATAAAGGTCTTAAGTACACAACCTAACCTTACACCTAAGAGAGCTGGAAAAAGAACAGCAAATACAGCCCAAAACCAGCAGAAGAGGGAAATAATAAAGATTAGAGCAGAAATCAATGATTTCAAAAAAATATATAGTAGAATAGATCAACAAAACCAGGAGCTGGTTCTCTGAAAGAATTAACAAAACTGATAAACTCCTAGCTAGATTTACAAGAAGAAAAAGGAAAGGACCCGAGTAAATAAAATCATGAATGAAAGAGGAGAGGGGTGCCTGGGTGGTGCAGTTGGTTAAGTGTACAACTCTTGATCTCAGCTCAGGCCATAATCTCACAGTTGGTGAGTTCGAGCCCCATGTCAGGCTCTGCGCTGATGATGTGGAGCCTGCTTGGAATGCTGTCTCTACTTCTCTCTCCTCCTCCTCCTCCTCCTCCTCTTCTTCTTCTCTCTCTCTCTCAAAATAAAGTTTTTAAAAAAGCAGAGATCACAACCAACACCATTGAAATACAAACAATAATAAGAGAATATTATGAGCAATTATATGTCAAAAAACTGGGCAATCTGGAAGAAAAGGACAAATTCCTAGACATATAAACTACTAAAACTGAAACAAGAAGAAGTAGAAAATTTAAACAGACCCACAACCAGTAAAGAAATTGAATCAGTAATCAAAAATCTCCCAGCAAACAAGGGTGCAGGGCCAGATGGCTTTCCAAGAGCATTCTAACAAACATTTAAGGAAGAGTTAACACCTATTCTCTTGAAGCTGTTCCAAAAATAAGAAATGGAAGGAAAACTTCCAAAGTCATTCTTTGAGACCAGCATTACCTTGACTTCAAAACCAGACAAAATCCCCAATAAAATGGAGAATTACAGGCCAATCTCCTTGATGGACATGTATGCAAAAATTCTCAAAAAGATACTAGCAAGTGGAATTCAACAATACATTGAAAGCAGTATTCATGATCCAGTGGGGTTTATTCCTGGGCTTCAGGAGTGGTTCAACATCCACAAGTCAATACATCACATTAATAAAAGAAAGAACAAGAATCACATGATCCTCTCAATAGACACAAAAAAGTATTTGACAAAATACAGCATCCTTTCTTGATATAAACCCTCAAGAAAGTAGGGATAGAAGGAACATACCTCAAGATCATAAAGGCCATATGTGAAAGACCTGCCGCTAATATCATCCTAAATGGGGAAAAACCGACAGCTTTCCCTGTAAGGTCAGGAACACAATATGGATGTCTATTCTCACCACTGTTGTTCAACATAGTGTTGAAAGTCTTAACCTCAGCAATCAGACAACAAAAAGAAATAGAAGATACCCAAATTGGAAGGATTTTCTCTTTGCAGAGACATGATAGTCTATGTGGAAAACCCAAAAGACTCCACCAAACAACTGCTAGAACTGATACATGAATTCAGCAATGTCACAAGATATAAAATCAACACACAGAAATCAGTTGCATTTCTATACACCAATAATGAAGGAGCAGAAAGAGAAATCAAGGAATTGATTCCATTTACAATTGCTCCAAAAACCATAAAATATCTAGGAATAAACCTAACCAAAAAGATAAAAGATCTATTCATTGAAAACTATAAAAAGCTTATGAAAGGAACTGAAGAAAACACAAGAAATGGAAAAATATTCCATGTTCATGGATCAGAAGAATAAATATAGTTAAAATGTTAATACTGTCCACAGCAATCTACACATTCAATGCAATCCCTATCAAAATAACACCAGCATTCTTCACAGAGCTAGAACAAACAATTCTAAAATTTGTATCAAATCAGGAAAGACCCCAGATAATTAAAATCATGTTGCAAAAGAAAACCAAAGCTGGAGGTATCACAATTCTGGATTTCAATCTGTATTACAAAGCTGTAATCACCAAGGCAGTATAGTGCACATAGATCAATGGAACAGAATAGAGAACCCAGAATTGGACCCATAAATATATAGCCAACTAATCTTCGACAAAGCAAGAAAGAATATCCGATGGAAAAACGAGTCTCTTCAGCCAGTGATGTTGGGAAAACTGGACAGCAACATGCAAAAGAATGAGCCTGGACCGCTTTATTACACCATACACAAAAATAAATTCAAAATAGATGAAAGACCTAAATGTAAGACAGGAAACCATCAAAATTCTAGAGGAGAAAACAGGCAGCAACCTCTTTGACCTTGGCCACAGCAACTTCTTACTAGACATGTCTCTGGAGTCAAGGGAAACAAAAGCAAAAATAAACTGTTGGGAACTCATCAAGATAAAAACCTCTGCATAGTGAAGGAAACAATCAACAAAACTAAAAGGCAACCAACAGAATGGGAAAAGACACTTGAAATTGACATATCTGATAAAGGGTTAGTATATGAAATCTATAACAAATTTATCAAATTCAACACCACAAAACAAATATTCCAGTGAAGAAATGGACAGAAGACATGAATAGACACTTTTACAAGGAAGATATCCAGATGGCTAACAGACACATGAAAAGACGCTCAACACCACTCATCATCAGGGGAAATAACAAATCAAAACAATATTGAGATAGCACCTGGCAATGGTCAGAGTGACTAAAATTAACAACTTGGGAAACAACAGATGTTGGTGAGGATGTAGAGAAAGGGGAACACTTTTGTGTCATTGGTGGGAATGCAAACTGGTGCAGCCACTATGGAAAACAGTATGGAGGTTCCTCAAAAAATTAAAAATAGGCTACCCTACAACCCAACAATTGCACTGTGAGGTATTTATCCAAAGATACAAAAATGCTGATTTGAAGGGGCACATGCACCCCAATGTTTATAGCAGCACTATCAACAATAGCCAAATTGTGTAAAGAGCCCAAATGTCCATCGACTGATGAGTGGATAAAGAAGAGGTGGTATATATATACAATGGAGTATTACTCAGCAATCAAAAAGAATGAAATCTTGCTATTTGCAAGACAATGTGGAAGGAACCAGAATGTATTATGCTAAGTGAACTAAGTCAATCAGAGAATAATAAATATAATATGAATAAATATAATATGATTTCACTCATATGTGGAATTTAAGAAACAAAACAGATGAACAAAAGGATAGGGAATGAAAAATAAGATAAAAACACAGAGGGAGACAAATCATAAAAGACTCTTAAATATAGAGAAAAAACTGAGGGTTGCTGGAGGGGAGTTGGGTGGGGGGATATGCTAGATGGGTGATGGGTATTACCATCACTTATTGGTACTTGCTGGGATGAGCACTGGGTGTTATATGTAAGTGATGAATCATTAAATTCTACTCCTGAAACCATTATTACACTATATGTTAATTAACTTGGATTTAAATAAAATTAAAAAATAAAAAATAAAAAATGCATATTTGCACATACGTTGGTTCTGCTACATATATACCCAGGCTTCTCCTTCCCAACTATTATCTCCATAAGTGATTTCAGCTAATAGATGCAGAAATGGGTCACTCTCAGTTTCACAACTCATGCTATATTTCGAGTTTTATTTTATTAACTATTTCTTATGATCTGAGTGGAATGTGAAGATTAAGTGAATAAGGGCAATATTAATTTAAGTGGGAATAAAGGAAACATATATAAGGATAAGAGGTGTAACGGTAGAAGGTAGTCATGTACCTAAAACATGAAAACTTAGTTCTTATGTAGTTTGCATCTGCTACAAAATCTGAAATTACTTACTTAGAATATGCATGAGGGTCAAACTTGACACGATACAAATCAGGATGCCAGTATCTTAATAAGCATATGTTCACATTGTCTGTTCTAACTCCCTTTCCCCTAGACAGGGACAGAACTTTGACAAATTCTTGGTTTTTACTTTAAATGTTAGTTTCCATCTCCCCAGCAGTTACCTAAAAATCTAACCTTTTTTAACCTTTTTTATTAAATATTATATATTTTTTGTTAAGATAGAATACACGAGCAATCCATTAGACAGCTCCTTTTTGTGTGTCAACCACATCCTAATCTTGCATCTCTAAAACCACATCTTAACTGTCTTAATTAGATTTGGGTACTTCCCAAATCTCCTAGGAACATATTTACAGATTATCAGTTAGTGGGTTAAGAAATGGAAAGTTCAGGGTGGGAACTTTGTAGCATCTCCTTGGGCCTTGTTGACTGGCCTTTGTTGGCTGTCTCTTGTTGACTGTCACTGGCAGCCTGAAGAGCCATCCTGTGAAGGATTCTGAGGCTATGAACAGAGGTAACATCTTATATACCCCTATAGTGTTTAAATAATACATGTTTACTAATTTGAAATAAATCTATTATGTTGTGATTATTTCTGATTTCACTCAGAGAAATACAGACCACTCTGGCTTTTGGTCATGTTAACTATTACTTCTCAAAGTGTTCTCCTTACTAGACCTTCATGACCCCATTCTCTAGAGTTCCCTTACCTCTTAGATGGCTCTTTCCTTTCTTCTTCATGGACTCCTTTTCTACCATTAATATTTTGAGAGTCCCCTGAGCACTGATTTGGTTCTTTCCTCTCCTCCCTTTTGCACAGACCTGGATGAACTCATCCATGCCATGGCTCCCAGGCCTGTCTTAGATCCTTTCCAGAGCTCCAGACTCATGAATCTAGTGACACACTAGATGTCTCCACTCTGATGTCCTTTTGCTATTGCAGCCTCAATGGCCAAATCTGAGCTTCTTTTTCCTCATCAGTTACAGCATGGAATCAATCAGTAGGTTGCACTCAGTATTCAAAGAAGACAGTAGAATAGAACTGATGTGACAATATCAGAAGACATCATTTTTAATAAAGAACTGTTTGAGGAAAAATTTTTATGTGTGCACTTGATTTGATGTATAGTTTTCTGAATGCAGATCATAGTAGAAAACACTCTTTCCATTTCCTCTCCTAACTCTAACAAAAGCTGACCCGTTTGATGCATTTCCCCTGCCATGGCCTTAATTTAGACTCATGCCATCTCTTGTCCAGAGCTGTGATATCCTCTAACTGGTCTTCCTGTCTCCAGTCTCCCTACCTATCACCCCCTACCCTTTAACCCATCCTTACAATCTGCTGGCAGGCTCTCTCCAAAACACATGTTACTCCCTGATCTACATTCATTAGTGTCTCTAGCTTGTTTTGGGATAATACACAAACTCCCTTTTCTGTAGTTTAAAGAATCTCGGAGTTCTACTTAATAGTATATAGTCATGTATGTGTTGAGAGTTAAACTTAATTGCAAAATCACCAAATATTTTTAAGCAGAAAGAATGCAACATTTTACAATACTATGACCACAATTGCCCTGCAAATCATGACAGGACATCCTCTGCAGATGTCCTCTGGTTCTTTGCTTACTCCCTGTCAGGACACACAGAAGGTGCTTTATATATGTTTATTAAAATGATGATAAAACTTTTTTACTTGCATACTGCACCACACAGATACACTAATTTTCAGCAGTAGCATCTTTCTTTGTGCCTTTCTATATTCCATGCCTTCTATTCCAAATGTCCCTCTCTTCTTTGTTCTGTTGATGAGCCCCTAATTTGTCCCCTGAAATCTGGATCGAACGCCTCCTTCCTTTGCAAAGTCTTCCCTTTTTTGTCAGGGATAGAAAATTACTGTTTCCTCTTCTCTTTGCATAGGATTCTGTTCTTGCTTCTCATGACTCATATAGAGTAAGTATGTCTTCACCTTAGACCATAGGCAACTTGAAGGAAGGATCAAGCTCCACTTTTCTTTGCTTCCCCAGTGCCTGGTGTCAGTGGGCACTCTAAGTGTTGGCTGAGCTGAACTGACTACTAAGTATCTAATACAAACTTGTTTGTTAAGAAAGTACAATATTCTTTAATTTAAATGTGTGCTGGATATGAGGAGTAACACAACAATATGCGCAACCTAACCACAGAACTCAGCAGATATGGGGAGCAGAGAGGTGAACTCGGGGAGAGAGAAGCCGCAGAGGGCAGGGAGCTGTTTTTGCTTGTGGTGAGAAGACAGAGACGGGCGAGAGCATGGGAAAAGCACCCACCCTCAAAGCAGCTGGAGAGAAAGTGGAAAAGTGGAAACAGCTGCAGGGAGTGAACAAAAAAAGGGAGAAAAGAGACGGTTTAAATTCCATTAAGACTCTATAAACAGGGGGAGCACAGAGTCTGAAACTCCGCAGTTGGATACCTGGTGGTGCTCTGGTGGGAAGGGTGAATCCCCAGGAGCAGAGAGTGATCTCTGGGCGGGGGTGGGGGGGCAGTCTTCGGGCCACATGGGGAGAAGCGGTTCCCTTGCTGGGAGGACATTTGGTAGAGTCTGCGTGCCCCCCCCCCCCCAGGCAAAGACTCCAGTTTTTGCCTGAGGAGAGAGGATGGAAACGAGGGGAGAGTATGGAAAAAACACCTCCCTCAAAAGCAGCTGGAGAGAAAGTGGAAAAGTGGAAACAGCCTCAGGGACTGAACAGGCAATGGCGCACAGGCAAAGGCCCTAGTGGACCCCAGAGAACAACCACATTTGTTGGTGCTGGAACGGGGATGTTAAGGGTGAAGCCTGGCGCCAAGTATGTGTTGTGATTTAACATAGTCCCTGAAACTCTGCTACATGATCACATGAACTTTTCTGAGGTGGGCTGGCACCCAGCCGCAGTCTCTGGGCATTGGTAGCAGCATGGTCCTGTGAACGTTCCTGGGTGCAGCAGGCACCCAGCCATTGCTTGGTGAGAACCTCCCCCAGAAGATCTGAGCGGGTCAATGTCGCAGTCCCTCAGAAGTGAGGGGTCAGGGGAAACAGCCACATGTGAGATAAAACTCAGGAGGGAGGTGCCACCTGGCAGCCTGACAGCTTAGACAGGAAATTGTAAAAGCTGGGAGTGGATGGAAGCCAGAGACAACGGATGGGTGCACGACTGCTGGTCGGGACACCAGAGTTCTGATACTAAAGACTGGGTAGCTGGGTGACTACATTTTCACCCCTCCCGCCCATGCGCATACACACCTAGGAGCATAGTTAACAATCCACCCCAGTAAGCTAAGCAGCGCCATCTAGTGGAGAACGGAGCAGTTACACTAGGCCCACGCAACTGGGCCAACCTCGCTCTTCAGGAACATCAGAAGTCTCTTCACCTGCTTAGTTTACAGACTTAGTTTACACCTGCTTAGTTTACAGTGCTTCATAGTTTGACTTCTAGGGGAAAACGATGTAATTTCAACTGTATATCAGACTGTTTGCTGATCCATCTATTCAATATTTTTTCTTTTTCTTTTTCTTGAATACATATAGAGAAAAAATTTTATTTTTATTTTCAATTTTTATTAAAAATATTTTTAATTTTTTCTACTGTATCTTTTACTTTTTTGTAAATACTTCAAATTCTATTTTACTTCCATCATTTATTTCATTGTTATTTGTTTTTTCAAATTTTCAAAAGTTTTCCTTTTATTCATTGTCCCTTTTTCTCGAATCTATCAAATTCAGCAACGAGACCAAAAAACACCTAGGATCTAACATAATTTATTTGATTTGTCTGTGTGTGTGTTGTTTTTAATTTTTTAATTTTAATTTTTTTACCTCATTATTTCCTTTTCTTCCTTCAAAATGACAAAACAAAGGAATTCACCCCAAAAGAAAGAGCAGGAAGCACAGAGGACTCCCATTAGATTCAACAAAAACCAAGCATCAACAAGGCATATCATAGTCAAATTCAAAAACAGTCAGGCAAGGAAAGAATCATGAAAGCAGCAAGGGGAAAAAAGTCCTTAACCTGCAAGGGAAGACAGATCAGGTTTGCAGCAGCCCTATCCACAGAAACTTGGCAGGCCAGAAAGGAGTGTAAGGATATATTCAATGTGCTAAATTGGAAAAATATGCAGCCAAGAATTCTTTATCCAGCAAGGCTGTCATTCAAAATAGAAGGAGAGATAAAAAGTTTCCCAAACAAAAATTAAAGGAGTTGGTGACCACTAAACCAGCTCTGCAAGAAATTTTAAGGGGGACTCTCTGAGGGGAGAAAAGATGAAAAAAAAAAAAAAAGACCAAAAACAAGGACTACAAAGGACGAGAGAACAGCACCAGAAACTCCAACTCTACAAGAAAAATGATGGCAATAAATTCATATATTTCAGTATTCACTCTAAATGTCAATGGAATAAATGCTCCAATCAGAAGACATAGGGTAACAGAATGGATAAGAAAACAAGATCCATCTATATGCTGTTTACAAGAGACCCACTTTAGACCTAAAGACACCTTCAGATTGAAAGTAAGGGGATGGAGAACCATCTGTCATGCTAATGGTCAACAAAAGAAAGTCGGAGTAGCCATACATAGAGCAGACAATCTGGACTTTAAAATAAAGACTGTAACAAGAGATGAAGAAGGGCATTACATCATAATCAAGGGGTCTATCTACCAAGAAGACCTAACAATTGTAAACATTTATGCTCCAAATATGAAAGCACCCAAATATGTAAATCAATTAATCACAAACATAAAAAAACTCATTGATAATAATACCATAAGAGTAGGGGACTTTAACACTCCACTTACAGCAATGGACAGATCATCTAAACAGAAAATCAACAAGGAAACCATGGCTCTGAATGACACACTTGACCAGATGCACTAAACAGGTATATTCAGAACATTTCATCCTAAAGCAGCAGAATATACATTCGTCTCCAGCACACATGGAATGTTCTCCAGAATAGATCACATACCAGGACACAAATCAGTCCTCAAAAAAGGACAAAAAGATTGAGACTATACCGTGCATATTTTCAGACCACAGTGCTACGAAACTTGAAATCAACTACAAGAAAAAATTTGGAAAGGTAAAAAATACTTGGAGATATAAGAACATCCTACTAAAGAAAGAATGGGCTAACCAAGAAGTTAAAGAGGAAATTAAAAGTTACATGGAAGCCAAAAAAAAATGATAACACCACAGCCCAAAACCTCTGGGACACAGCAAAGGTGGTCATAAGAGGAAAGTATATAGCAATCCAAGCCTTCCTAGAGAAGGAAGAAAGGTCTCAGATACATAACCTAACCTTACACCTTAAAGAGCTGGGGAAAGAACAGCAAATAAAATCCAAAACCAGCAGAAGACAAGAAATAATAAAGATTAGAGCAGAAATCAATGCTATCGAAACAAACAAACAAACAAAACAACAACAGTAAAACAGATCAATGAAACCAGAAGCTGGTTCTTTGAAAGAACTGACAAAATTGATAAAGACAGTTTGATCAAAAAGAAAAAGGAAAGGACCCAAATAAATAAAATCAAGTATGAAAGAGGAGAGATCACAACCAATACAGCAGAAATACAAATAACAAGAGAATATTATGAGCAATTATATGCCAATAAAATGGGCCATCTGGAAGAAATGGACAAATTCCTAGATATATATAAACTTCCAAAACTGAAACAGGAAGAAATAGAAAATTTGAACAGACACACAACCAGTAATGAAATTGAATTAGTAATCAAAAATCTCCCAAAGAAACAAGAGTCCAGGGCCAGATGGCTTTCCATGGAAATTCTACCAAACATTTAAAGAAGAGTTAACACCTATTCTCTTGAAGCTATTCCAAAAAATAGAAATGGAAGGAAAATTTCCAAACTCTTTCTATGAAACAACCATTACCTTGATTCCAAAACCAGACAAAGACCCCACTATAAAAAGAAGAACTATAGACAAATTTCCCTGATGAACATGGATGCAAAAATCCTCAACAAGATATTAGCCAAATGGATCCAACAATACATTAAAAATATTATTCACCACAACCAAGTGGGATTTATACCTGGGATGCAGGGCTGGTTCAATATCCACAAAACAATCAATGTGATTCATCACATCAATAAAAGAAAGGACAAGAGCCACATGATTCTCTCAATGGATGCAGAGAAAGCATTTGACAAAATACAGCATTGTTTCTTGATAAAAACCCTCAAGAAAGTAGGGATAGAAGGATCATACCTCGAGATCATAAAAGCCATATATGAATGACCCAATGCTAATATCACCCTCAGTGGGGAAGAAACTGAGAGCTTCCCCCCCTAAGGTCAGGAACAAGACAGGGATGTCCACTCTCACCACTGTTATTCAACATAGTATTGGAAGTCCTAGCCTCAGCAATCAGACAACACAAAGAAATAAAAGGCATCCAAATCAGCCAGGAAGAGGTCAAACTTCCACTCTTCGCAGATGACATGATACTCTATATGAAAAACTGAAAAAGTTCCACCAAAAAACTGCTAGAACTGATACATGAATTCACCAAAGTTGCAGGATAAAAAAAAAATCAATGCACAGAAATTGTTTGTACTCCTTTACACCAATAATGAAGCAACAGAAAGAGAAATCAAGGAATCGATCCCATTTACAATTGCATGAAAAACCATAAAATATCTAGTAATAAATCTAACCAAAGAGGTGAAACATCTATATACCTAAAACTATAGAAAACTTATGAAAGAAATTGAAGAAGACACAAAAAAGTGGAAAAATATTCCATGCTTCTGGATAGGAAGAACAAGTATTGTTAAAATGTCAATAGTACTCAAAGCAATCTACATATTCAATGCAATACTTATCAAATTAACACCAGCATTCTTCACAGAGCTAGAACAAACAATCCTAAAATTTGTACGGAACCAGAAAAGACCCCGAATAGCCAAAGCAATCCTGAAAAAGAATACCAAAGCAGGAAGCATCACAATTCCAGACTTCAAGCTGTATTACAAAGCTGTAATCATCAAGAGAGTATGGTACTGGCACAAAAACAGACACTCAGATCAATGGAACAGAGTAGGGAACCCAGAAATGGACCCACAAATATATGGCCAACTGATCTTTGACAAAGCAGGAAAGAATATCCAATGGAATAAAGACAGTCTCTTCAGCAAGTGGTTCTGGGAAAACTGGACAGCGACATGCAGAAAAAAGAACCTGGACCACTTTCTTATCCCATACACAAAAATAAACTCAAAATGGATGAAAGGCCTAAATGTAAGATAGGAAGCCATCAAAATCCTCAAGGAGAAGCAGGCAAATACCTCTTTGACCTTGGCTGTAGCAACTTCTTAATCAACACGTCTCCAGAGGCAAGGGAAACAGAAGCAAAAATGAACTATTGGGACCTCACCAAAATAAAAAGCTTCACAGAGAAGGCAACAATCAGCAAAACTAAAAGGCAATCAATGGAATGGGAGAAGATATTTGCAAAGGACATATCAGATAATGGGTTAGTATCCAAACATCTATAAGGAACTTACCAAACTCAACAACCCAAAAAACAAATATTCCAGTGAAGAAATGGGCAAAAGACATAAATAGACACTTCTCCAAAGAAAACATCCAGGTGGCCAACAGACACATGAATAAATGCTCAATGTCACCCATCATCAGGGAAATACAGATCAAAACCACAATGAGATACTACCTCACATCTTTCAGAATGGCTAACATTAACAATTCAGGCGACAACAGATATTGGCAAAGAAAGATGTGGAGAAAGAGGATCACTTTTGCACTGCTGGTGGGAATGCAAACTGGTGTAGCCACTCTGGAAAACAATATGGAGGCCCTCAAAAAATTAAATATAGAACTACCCTACGACCCAGCAATTGCACTATGAGGTATTTATCCAAGGGCTACAGGTGTGCTGTTTCGAAGGGTCACATGCACCCCAGTGTTTATAGCAGCACTATCAACAATAGCCAAAGTATGGAAAGAGCCCAAATGTCCACTGATGAATGAATGGATAAAGAAAATGTAATACACACACACACACACACACACACACACACAATGGAGTATTACTTGGCAATCAAAAAGAATGAAATCTTGCATTTGCAACTATGTGGATGGAATTAGAGGGTATTATGCTAAGCAAAATAAGTCAGTCAGAGAAAGACAAATCTCATATGACTTCACTCATATGAGGACTTTAAGATACAAAACAGATGAACATAAGGGAAGGGAAGCAAACATAATACAAAAACAGGGAGGGGGACAAAACATAAGAGACTCTTAAATATGGAGAACAAATAGAGGGTTATTGGAGGGGTTGTGGGAGGGGGGGAAAGTCTAAATGGGTAAGGGGCAGAGTTGGGAGCTGTCTGAACTCACCGGTTGAGTGAAAATTCCTGGTGAGGGTACGGCAAGTTTGCATGGTCTCTTGCCCCCAGGCAGCTACCAAAATCTACCCTCTTGTAACTTTCATTTCTTCTTGGGCACCAAACCTCTGAGTGCTTTTCTGATTAGTGTCAGGAGCGGCCTGTCCCCCTGCCCTGTCCCTAAGGCGTGATTGCACCTGGTCAGGGAAATTATGAGTAAACTAGATACACCCTAATGCGACTAAGGCAAGCAACATATAACTTTCCTCCTAGCTGAGCAATTAACTAATAACTGACTATTTTCTGGGCCTGGACTCTGTTGCAAAAGTCGGTACTGCAATAAAATGTATCAATCGTCTTTGGGACTGTGAGAGCAGGCATTATGTCTCCTGGGAATCCTGTTTTTCTAGGAAACTTTCTCTAGGAGTTATAAACAGCCTAATGACCCTTACTCATAAAAAACTGACCTTTACTAAACAATGCTGTTTGCCTCTTGGTTAAAGGCCGCTTCCTTAGGGCTATACCTGAAGTTCTGTGTATCTTGGTTTTTAGAAAATACTTGCCCTTCCCATATAATAGCATCAGTGCCTGTAGATAAGTTTTTTATGACAATCATTACTACTAGAATTGTAACTTCTGCAGAATCCATGTCCTGGAAAATTGTAAAAATTATCTATGAGGAATCATTTACTGCTCTTTCTGTTCCTTGTTCCTTTCACCATAAATAAAGCTAGAGAATCAGACAGAGCAGCGATGCCTGCCTGGTGATCAGAAAGAAACTCGAGGCTCTCTTACTCTCTCTCACCGACACCATCCATCCTTCAGGGAACCCTGGACCTGCTGGAGCTGGACTCCGGCAGGGCATTAAGGAATCTACTCCTGAAATCATTGTTGCACTATATGCCTATTAACTTGGATGTAAATTTTAAAAAAAATTAAATATTTAAATGAATAGTATGTGCTTTCAGGGGTGCCTGGGTGGCACAGTTGTTTAAGCCTCCAACTCTTGATTTCAGCTCAGGTCATGATCTCACAGTTTGTGAGTTCAAGCCCTGCATTGGGTTCTGTACCAAAAGTTTGGGATTCTCTCTCTCCCTCCCTCTCTCCCTCTCCGCTGCTTGTATTCTCTCTCTCAAAATAAATAAACTTAAAAAAAAAACATATGTGCTTACAGTTTGCAGAATTTTACATTAGTAACCTCTGATACTTTTCCAAATCTGAGAAACTGGAATCTCAACATCCATTGCTCAATTTCATTAAGAGTGATACTTACTACTTGAATTATTTTGAACAAGTTTCTTAATTTTCTGAGCCTCTGCCTAATCTATTTTATGCCATATCTCAGTTCAAGAACTGACCATGACACTGTGGTCCCTAATATGACAAATCTAAATTCCCTTATTCATTCACTCAATAAATGTTTACTGAAACCTTACTAGGTCTGATGATGTAGTAATAAATATAACCAAAGGCAAGGTCCCCACTATCACATAGTTATATTCTAGGACAAACACCTCTTGCTTAGGTCCCACCAACAGCCATGTCTTCTTGCATTATAAGGTCATCCAGCCTCATTAGAGCTTCTCCAGTTAAACTGTGAAGGACTCCTTACTGTTTCCATTTTCCCCATGTCTGACTGTTCTTTTGTCTTCTCTACCTGGAATACCCTTACATTGTCTCACCAATAGTAACTATTTAGTTTTTGCTCTAAGTTGACACTTAAAAGTTATATCCTTAAGGAAATCATACTGGACTTAATAATTATTTACTATGTTTATTTCACAATTTAGACAGTTCATATGGTTTTCATTTATACATATCTCTTGATGGCTCTTGCAAATATTTCTTGTCTTCCAAAGTTGATTATAAACTTACTGAGTTAAAACCTGTGTCGTCTTCTTTTTTGAATCAGTAGACACTGTTTACTACACCCTAACATCCATTTCATCTTCCTCCTTTTAATGCTAGAACACCCTAAAATTCCAAGCACATGGCTTCCCAGCTAGAGACTACATTTCCCAGCCTTCTTTGCAAGTAGGTAAGGTCATAGAGACTAAATTCTGACCAATGAAATGTCAGCAGAGATAATACATGCAAGGTCTAGGAAATGCTTGCCCTCTACTTCCTTACTCCTCTTCCTATGGGCTGGAACATGATCTTCGAAGTGACCAGTCATCTTGGACCTTGCCGCTGAGAGCAAAGCCCGGAGGAAATGTTAAAACAAGAGAGACCATCTGGGATCCTGGACTACCTTTTGGAGAAGATTTTTCTTATTCCAGTGCATGGCCTATGAGCTCAGATTTTTATCCACTAGAAAAATAAACTTCTATATTGTTTAGGTCACTGCTATCAGTATTTTATAAAACATTCAAACCAATATTCTAACATAATGCTCCTTATGGTACTTGACATAAAATAATATGAATGGAGTGCTAAATAAATACTGATTAAATGAATGAATATATATATATATCTGAATTTAATACATAAATATTCATTAATAAAGTGATTTGGTGGGGGTAGGTGTTTTTTCCTGAATGTTATGTGTTCTTTTTCATTACGTGTTTAAAAGAGAAAGGCTGGTTCTGATATCTTTTTCACTGAGCTATTTTCATTTTGTTGGAAATGTTAGAGACTATCAATATACTCTATCCTTCTGATATCACTAAGACTTTTGGCAGGAATATCTGAAATAGGATGGTCTGGCATTAAATTTTGGCACTAAAAGAGAAGTTTTAAATAACTAAGGACCCTTACAGAAATTTTAGTTTTAAAATTTGTAGAGAACTATGGTCACTTTGACCTCTATAGCTCATGCTGCTCACCAATGTCACCACCACTTCCCAGGACCACAAAAGCAGAGGATACAACATACCTCCAAATCTCCTGAGATATTGGCACCAGCAAGAATCCCAGTAGCTGCGGGGAAAAAAATGGCAAAGACGGAGAAGAAGCCTTCACCTTTTGTGAAGCTTGGCCCAAAGTTTTCTGCAAATATTGATGCTGCAACACAAGTAAAGAGAAAATTATCAGGTAGACTTTCTTTACAGAGTATGAGATTGGTTACCTTTAGCTTCCATCGATGTCTCATGTAAATGTTTCCCTATATTTTAAATGGAATGAACTTGAAGATGTTGGTGTACTCCTGCCAAACCTCATGTTCATATTTGCCAAGAGTCAAGGTTGTAGATCTCTAGAACATAGCTCTGATAAACTTTTGTGCCAAAAGAGACCCAAGCCTCCTGACTTTTTTGAATCTAGAAAATTGAAAAAGGGGGAAACGGAGAATTTTTCTCATGACTATACCGGCATATTTGCAAATATACCACACAGTACACTGCCCTACACACACACAACTACTTTCTTCTATGCATAAATACTCTAATCAACACACAGCTTTTCTACGCTTTTTTTTTTAATTGTAGGAGAGCCTCTGGGTGAACTATCTTATGATTTTGCTACTTATGTTTACCTTCCCCGTTCCCTGCTCCCAGAAATTAGATCTTAAATTCTTACAGCAAATTCTCATTCACAGAATAATAATATAGTGGAGAGTCTTGATCATAACATAGTACTATCCCATGAGGTATCAGCAAATTATTTAAATGAAAAGGAAACAATGCAGAAGAAAAATGGAAAAAGGCAAACAAAAGAATCTGGCCTGATGAAAAAACAAGGAAAGGGAATTTGAGTTGTCAGAAAAAATACAGCAGGAGCTATAAGGACTCAGAAAATATTCAGCAGGATCTAGAAAGAGGGAAAGGAATAGAAAGGAAAAGGATGTTAACATGCAAAGAAAACAAGACAAACTACAAAGAAAAAGAATCAGGAAGAAAGAGGTGATGTGATACCTAAAGGAAACAAATACTAGTAACTAATGAAGAGAAATATTTTTTTAAATCTCAGCAGTGGATTCTTGAGTTAGAATAGAAAGCTAGAAAGATGTGCATAGGTGGATTAGAATTTCATGCTTAGTGGAATTCCCTCAGGATGATACACCAACTCCTACAATCTTTTATGCTTGAAAACCTCACAGGGATGCTTAATTAGATAATCCATTATCTAATAACTAGGTATTAGCAAAAAATAAGTAGAGATTAGCAAGGTACAAAAAAGTTTAGAAGGGGGCACCTGGCTGGCTCAGTCCATGGAACACGTGACTCTTGATCTCAGCGTTGTGAGTTCAAGCCCCATGTTGGGCATAGAGATTACTTGACAATAAAATCTTACAAAGCACCTGGGTAGCTCAGTCCATTGGGCATCCAACTTCAGCTCAGGTCATGTTATCACAGTCTGTGAGTTCAAGCCCTGTGTCGGACTCTGTGCTGACACCTCAGTGCCTGGAGCCTGCTTTGGATTCTTTCTCCCTCTCTCTCTGCTCCTCCCCCACTCATTCTCTCTCTCTCTCTCTCTCTCTCTCAAAAATAAACATTTGAAAAATTTTAAAAAATAAAATATTTTTAAAAAGTAAAGCAGAAAAAGGACTATGTTTGACTTTAGTGCTCTCAATGGTTGAGCAAATTGTCTGAACTATGTTCTCTTTCCTTATACAACGCTACTTCTACTATTTGATAGTGACAACAATTTGTCCTACACTTGAAGGTTTTCAAAGCACTTTTGCCTCCGCTACCTTATTTACTTCTCAAAAATCCCCTCAGGAAGTTATTGTTATCACCCACACTAGGGCAGGGAAATTTGAGACCCAAACATGTTAGGTGACCGGTCTAGCTGGCAAGTAGCATGGTTGAGACCCACTGTGAATTTCTTGAATCCAACCCCAGGCTCTTCTCTTCCCTGGATTGCACTGGGATTCTAATGGCTGTAGTGGGGGACATAGAGATGGTGACGGAGCTGGGCAGGGGAGAACCACTGATTGCAAAACAACTAATTTGTCACATGTACCTTGGTAGTTAAAGAAACCTCTAGACTTCTTCTCATTGTTGGATGGAATGACAGTTCCAATAAAGAAGTTTGCAATAGCAATGAGAAGAATGACCAGAAGTATCACTTGAGCCTGGAATGACAAAGTAAAAGGAGGTCAACTTAGATTCATTTAACAACTTTTTACATAATTGTAAAAGTAATGCCCACTGAAGAAAGACTCTATCTGGTTATTCTGATTAACACAATAGGCAATCGTGTATCCTTATAGGAAACACTACATCGGACCCGGGTGTAGCTCTTACATTTTCAATGGGCACATGTGCTTGGGCACTTGAAGGTGACATTTCAAAAATATTCCAACTTACTACAGTGTCCTCAGGAATATAAATGGAGCCCAAAGTTTTATCAACGATAGAGTTTCTTTCTTTTCTAGACAGAATGCCTATGGATTCTTTCCTCCCTTTCCCAGTGCGAAATGCAACAGGAGTATGAGAACATAATGATTCATGGAGTTCCTGTGATGCCTCATGCATCTGATGTTGGGTGACCAGTGTGTGCTCAGCACAAGCAATTTGCAAGGTTGACCAATCAAATTGTCTTTCTTTATCCCCCTGTCCCCCTGCTGACATTTCACGAGTCTTTTGGCTTGGCATTCCCATATGCTGTTCCCTCTGCAGGGAACTCTTTGCATAACTATTTCCTTCTTCTCATCCTTTAAGTCTTAGTTACCTCCTCAGAGAGGACTTTCTTGACCACTGAATCTAAATAATAACAGCTAACATTCACTGAGGGCTTACAATACAGAGACAGATTTAATTTTACCCGTATTCTTTGAGATAGCTAATACCACCAATAACTGTATGAAGTATGTAATCTTATTATCATCATTTTAAAGATAAAGAAACTGAGGCACAGAGTAGTTAGGCAACTTTCTAAAGGTCACACAGATGTAAACCAAATTCAAATCCAAGTGCTCTGACAACAGAGATACAGCTTTAAATCTACCCTCTACTGCTATGAAACTACATTGCCTCTCTCAGGAAATAAAGTCATTGTAAGTAGATTCCCCTTATTTTCTATCTCACTCAGTGCCCTGTTTAGTTCCTTTATAGCACTTTCACAACTTACCTTTTTATATTTACTCATTTATCTACTTGATCATTACTCCTATCCCTACACACCGTATGCTCAACTAGGGCCAGGAGTGTGCCTGTTTCGGTCACAACAGAACATTCCAGCCTAGTGGAATGCCCAGCATTAATAAGCTCAGCATGTAATAAGCACTTAATTAATTTTTGTTTGATAGGTGAATGCATAATCTACAAATAAATGCCATATGGGAACGTTTCCCATTGCCTTATGTAGGTGGGTGAGTTTGGCCACCTTTCTATCTCTGGTGACCTCTTGAGGTCTAAGTACTGCATTTCCAGGCACTTAAGACCAGTTGCAATTATACCAGTCACTGTAGGGAGTTGTAAATCAGGTAAAATACGTGCTCCTGTCATTCAGAAATTTACTAACTGTATTACTACTAGTTAAATCCAGATATTCTCTAGTTCGAGGGCCTACGATGCCCTCAAATTTGCTCCTGTACTACTGTGTCTCTGAGGAGATTGATAGTTTCTGCCTCTATTACCTTCTCTCATCATACTTGCCATTTCCTTTGGGCTTCAGCACCACAGTCAGCTTGAAATACCAGCTGGGATACCAGAGGTATGACTAGAAGACACAGGTTTCCAGCATGTACCATTGCTATGATCATAAGGGGGTCTGTGTGTGAAAATGGCAGCAACGTTGCTGTCTATGTCACATGACGACACCATAAAGAAGGACAAAGTGCAGGCCCAGTCATGTGACACATGAGCTGTGATGGCCGGACCTCGTGCTCCGAGAGCTTGGTGCTCTGCCTAGTGCTAACCCGCAGCTTTTGCCATAGCAAGTAATAATAGCAATTCCTTTTGAATACAGGGGTTGTTCTATTCCTGCAATTTGGCCAAGACCTGTGCAGCAGTGGTTGATAACACCATTTTGAGAAAATCACCTTTGCTTCCCATTCCATTCCAGCTACTGAAATTCCTAAAAGAATCACCACTGTGATGGAGCCTATTATCCGGATGTCATTGGTTGGATCCACCATCATTGAATTGCTCTCCTGGAACAACAACAAAAGTCACTAAAATGGTTAGAGATACAGCTTTTTGGGCCTGTATGTCTTATTATACAAGAGCTACTGTACACTCATGTCTGGGGCTATATAGGATAATAGAAAAATGAAGTGCTTCTAAATCTGAGATTAGCATTATTTTGTCCTATAATAATAGGCTGTTGGTAGCCAAGTTTGGAAATTCTAGATGCTCATTCAAGTCACAGCTTTCAAAGCTATCGTAGCACTAAGATAAGTATGTGCACATATAATGTTTTCTTTCAAAAGAACAACTGGTTATATTTGTGTGTCAAGGGGACTCTTAGAGAAATAAAAATGACTGGTTTACAATGTGAATATTAGAAAATAAGTTTCATTAGAGGTGCCTCGGTGGCTCAGTTGGTTGAGCGTCCAGCTTAGGCTCAGGTCATGAGCTCGCGGTTCGTGGGTTCGAGCCCTGTGTCAGGCTCAGTGCTGACAGCTCGCTCATGAGCCTGGAGCCTGTCTTTCGATTCTGTGTCTCCCTCTCTCTCTGACCCTCCCCTGCTCACACTGTCTCTTTCTCTCTCTCAAAAATAAATTTAAAAAAAAACATTAAAAAAAAAAGAAAAGAAGTTTCATTCAATTAAATAACTACAGAAACCAGATAATGCATTTCTTAAAGATCACGTACCTTATGAACTATATAATCCACTCATTTATTCATTTAATTTTCAAATAAAGGTCTTGTTATTAATTGAATTCAGTGAATGCTATCACTTCCATAAAAGGTGGACTAGAAGTTAGTTCACATACCAGCTAATTAACATGCACATGTACACATTGTCTAGATGGAGCACCTACACTAGGAAATGCTTAGTTTTCTGCAGTGAGTTGTTCAAATGTTTGAATTTTCTTTCCCTTTTGGAAATCCATAACCATAATAGTAATATTGTTGAGACTAATGCTCATCATTTATCTTTTGTTTCATATTTTACACAGTATTTCATGTACATTATTTCATTTGTTCTGTACTGCATTTTTATTAAATACATAGAACAGTATTATTTAGCCCATATGACAGATTTGAGATACCAGGTTCAGATCAATAGAGGGACTGGCCCCGAATCTCTCAGCCGATAAATCTGAGAGCCAGGATTCCAAGCCAGTTCTGACGCCAAGCCTAGATCTCCTTCCTCCATATCCAACTTCCACATTCTACAGAATAAATCTATTTCCTCTCATCTTGCCATAATGATATCCCCTAGTGCCCTGAAAAGGCAAATTGAACCGAACTATCTTACTTGGCTGAAGAAAAGAAAAACTTTTAATTACCTTGAGAAGATCTACCACTGTTTCAGCAAATCCCACCACATACATAGCAACAGCCACTGCATTGGCAAAAGCAAAGATCAAGCCTATAGACCCACCGAACTCGGGCCCTAAGCTTCTGGAAATAAGATAGTAGGCCCCACCTAAAACAAAAAACGAACATGCTTTACTTTGAGGAACTGTTAAGGGATTTAGTTTATATGACCAAATAATTTTGAATAATTTTTATTCTAATGAAAATATTGCAACTTCCTAATAATTGTAGGAATCTTGTATCACTTTAATGAATAACTTAGCCTTTTCTTGTATTCCGAGAACTGTAATAGAATGTAATAGAACTATCCTTACCAGGTAAATTCTGATTTATTGAAATCTAATTGTATGCAAATGTTACAAATAAGAATTCAGCAAACTTTACCAAAATAAAATGCTTCACTTTTAAAAAAAATTCACAGGTAAGTTCAAATCAATAATGTAACCAAGGTAAAATGTTATATTTGGAATTTCCACGAACAGGCAGCCCTAGGCAGAAAATGATGTAGGAGAAGTTTATCATTGCTATTCTAACTTCCTTGCTGATATAATTTTCTGGTATATATTTGTTGCATTAAAAAAAATGTATCTTTATAGTGCTATGTATTATCTCCTCTATAAATCAGAATTGATTCTCAATGTTTTTAGCTCAAGAAGGCATGATTATTGCCAAATACCCATATGTGTATGGGGTGGCAAATGGGAAGAAAGATAAGGAGTGCCTGGAATAATTGCTTCTCCTTTAGACCTTGAATAAGGTAGTTCTATATATGGCCATGTACCTACGTGCGCACGGAAGCCTGAGCTGGACTGGTTAACTTCCAGAGGGTACTGAGAGCAGGTAAAAAAAAAAAAAAAAAAAAAAAAAAACGAGACATTGAGAGGCCTAGATAGCTAGGTGTTACCACAGATCATAGTAAATTAATGGCTTCCTACAGTAATCTAGTTTTAGAGGTGGACAGAATTGGGAGGGGAATGACACTGAACAAACATATCTCAAAACAAACACAACTATCTTTTGCAGAAAAGGAATTTCCTCCACTGTAGTAATTCCTTTGGGTTAAACGGTCAAAGCTCTTTTCAGAAATGTAACCAATTATCTGGGAGGAGCAAATCGCCATTATTTCCTTTGTCCAGATTACATTAGATAAATTAGCTGGACAGTCACTTAGGCTTGGTCAAAGTGAGAGAGGAGCAGGGGAAGCTGTGAAACCAGGTGTATTTGTGGGAGGGAGGGGGCTCTTAGAAGGCCCTGGGAAGGGACACTTGGATAAGGTACCCAAGCTGAGGTTCCCGGAGCCAAACAGAATGGGAGGGGGAAGGCAGGAATTAGAACAGCAATGATAAACCTCACCCTCTTCATCTTCTGACTCAGACTGCATATTCCTAGATGGTTTAAAATTAACTCCTTGTTCTGTTTGTTAGTTTCTACCTTCTTTTTAATGATTTTCTCAGGCTTGTTGGCCCCTAGGAGCACAGTGTTGGGGTGAAGTCTGAGGGCTAACTAAGCGGGAAGTATCAGCTGGGGTGCTGAGTGGGCCTGGCAGAGAGCCAGCAGGGCTCATCCAAGGCACAAAGCAACCATGTATTTTACTGTAATTATCTATGCCTTCTTTCTAGACACCTGGTCACTCTCTGTAAACATGTTTAATCACAGGAAATGGGTCAAAGAAAACCTTCTAGAGGTCTCTTAATTTCAGTTGAGAGAATTTTGCCTTGATATTCAAATTTGGGTTAGTTCGTTTTGTTTCCAAGCTTTGGGGACTAATTACTTAGATGCACATTTTACTTCCAGCATTAAACCGACTCCAGACATTACTCTGTAACCAAAGCTTGTCATCATAAGTAAATGAATTGGCTTACCTCCTCTTACTACTCCATTTGTGCAAATGGCAGACATAGAAATACCTGTGAGTGTCGTCACTACCACACTCAAGCCAATGATGATGACTCCAAGACCTGCAAAATCCCCCAAGAAACGTGTTTGACTCCAGTACTTCTGGAGGGAGCAGTCTGAATCTTGTCATGGAAGGATCAGTCTCACCACGAAAAACCTGAAATGTTCTAAAAGATCCCATTCCATGAAGGTGTAGGAAGCACCTGAAATGTACTAAACTTTAAATTGAAGCCACGTCCAGGAATCATTTCCCAAGAGACACTGGCCAGAGGTATGCAGCCTAGCCTGAAAAAGAAAACATTCACCCACAGAATTCTGAGCATCTGGAAACCATGAGCTGCAACGTGCCAGAGAGATCCATTAGAGACGATCCCACCACTGACCAGCATGGACCAGGACTGCACTCACAGTACCTTATGTTTCCTTCTGCATTCAGCTCACTTAGATAGTCCACCAGGCATCGAGAGCATTGGGCTACTTGCTTGTTCCAGTCAAAAAGGAGTATATAAAAATTTTGCCTACCCATAGCAAGTGATGAGGGCATTAGATATCTTAGAAATGTTACCTCCACGAACAAACCCGTTAGTTGCTATTGCAGAAGTTGACAACCCAGTAATAGAGGTTACCATGGTGGAAAGAAGAATTATGAGAACTCCAAGACCTGTTAGCAATGAAAGATAGAAGATATTACATTTTACTTTTCTGACTTGGATTCCCTGTTGCTGCAAACTATATACTGCCTTGAATTTAAGTTTGCACGTCCACGCCTGGGCCCCAGTGGAGTTCCTTTGTGCTCAGGAGAACCTGGTTGGCCTGGCATAAAGATCAAGTCGGAGGCCTGCTCATTACGATGAAGGATGGTTTCCAAAAGTAAACACAATCTAAAATGCGGCCCTGGAAAGGAAAAGTTGACTTCTGCTGGTGTCCTGGGAGAGAAACTACCCTGGCTGTGAAAAGAAAAAACATGACATTTGACCTTCTCTCTTGCTTGAGAGGAACCTAAATGAGAAAGTTGGGGGTTTGACAAAGGTTAAATCCTTCCTCAGTTTTCTCGCATCTCGCATGCCTGGAGGAGAAAAAAAAAGAAGCCAACTTGGATTACCTTTGAAAACACTCCAGAAAGGTCAGTGGTGAACTATCTGAGCCTGTGTTGCCTTTACCTTACAAATGATCGTGCGGGTCACAAGTTTAATTACCTCCTCTGACATATCCATTTGTGGCAATAGCAGAGGTGGATAAACCAGTGATACCAGTCACTGTCACGGCTAAGCCGATGATAATCACACCAAGACCTCAGTTGAGAGAGGAAAAATAAAGGCAATTAAACAGTGCAACAATCCTTTAGATCGTTTACATAAAAGCCAGCAAATCTAGGGTAATCAACAAAGGACCACATCTGAATTAACAATTTGGCCTGGAAATCACCAGAGTAAATGCTCAGCTTGTAAGTTTTCTGCCTGTGGTAAAAACAGAGCCTAGAAACCGAAGAGCTAAGATGTGCAGTGAGAACTGCCCACAAATGAACAATGGCTGGTCAAAATTTAGTATGAACCCCACTTTTTGTGTAGTTCTAGACACCTAAAAACATAATAACTGGTCGATATGATTCCAAGCTGCCTTTAGAACTAGAGAGTAAATGTTCACCCTTGCAGATAACTATCTTTTTATGTACATTTGGTTGTGTAGGAGTGGAAAATTACATGCAATGTAACAAACTGTTTCTCTGGCAGATAAGTAAAGTGGAAAGAATCAAACTGAACTATGTTCACTTATTGGCTTTGTGACCTGTGGCAAGGTACTTACTTTCTGAGCTAAAAATGTCAATGAGATTTGAAAGAATACATGTCAAAGTGGCTAGCATAGCGCATAGAACACAGAACACGATCAGTAGCACTGCTTTTTGATTGTGTCCACAATACTTATAATAGCTGTTGCTTACTGAAAGCCCACCCTATATCCAACCATGGGTCAACTAGTATGAGAAATGCAAGGAACAAATAAAATGAAATGAAAAAAGCTGTCCTGAAGGATCTTATGGTGCAGAAGGTCAATGATTATAAGAGGGAGAGAGTGATAAACCAGAATCCAGAGAAAGACAAGTCTGCTTTCAGCTTCAGGAAGCACAATCAGGAGGATACTGAAGGGTAGCAGAATATGCCATCCCCAAATGTACCGCTTTCACATAAAGAATATTTTGGGCTAAAGGCAACAGAAGAAAAAAGCAGCTACCTCCCCCTATTTGCCTGAAAACAAGATATAAATCTGTAAAGGTGTCTCTACTTTCCTCTATACAAGGAAGGACAGAAGTTCATCATCAGAGATAATTTTAGATCTGTACCAACTGGAATAGCACCATAAGACCCTACATAACAGCCTTGACTTAATTTCCATTAGTTTCCTCCTCTATCTGCCTTTCCATAGCCTGCTACCCTAGAAACTCAGTCCTTTTCCTTTGTCTTGTCACTTCTCTAATATATTGTTCACTTGTTAAGATGCTATGTATGTCAGGGGCACCTGGGTGGCTCAGTCGGTTAAGCATTCAACTTCAGCTCAGGTCATGATCTCACAGTTTGCGAGTTTGAACCCCGCGTCGGGCTCTGTGATGACAGCTCCGAGCCTGGAGCCTGCTTCAGATTCTGAGTTTCCCTCTCTCTTTGCCCCTCCCCCACTCACGTTCTGTCTCTTTCTCTGAAAATAAATAAACATTAAAAAAGTTTTTTAAAAAGATGCTATGTAGGCCCAAGTTCTAACCACTCCATTGAGTTACTCATTGCTGAGTCTTCTCATGTGAACACATGATGCATATGTTAACAAATTTCTGATTGTTTTTCTCTTGCCACTGTTAAGAAAGAAGTTTAGGGTCACAGGCACCGAAATCACCCTGGCTCCAGTGAGAATGCTCTTGCCTACATATGCTCCCCTACATAAAATGGATGCTTCATAATTGTTGTTGGCAAGCCTCTTGTTCCAGGGATAATTAGAACAGTAGTCATCTGAGAGAGGCTGTGATCTCTCTAGCCATGCCCTGGGAAAAGCAGAAGTGGAAGGAAATGAAGGACAGAAAATGAAAGACAGATAGAAATGGCAACAAGGTATTGGAGGTTGCCTCTCTTGATGCTCCCAGCTGTATCCTGGCTCTAAAAGAAGTGTCTAGGCTATTTTACAGTTTGAAGTACAGTAGGAGGAGGCTAAGTATAGGCATGAGATACAAACTTGGACCATATTGCTTTGGCCCCTACAGACTCTTAAAGTTTGGAGTTGCATGAAATAGTTGCACTGAATTCTTTGAATCTACTGCAGGGATCCTTTGGTACATATTAGCTCTACATCACCATGTGGCCTCAGTTCTTTGCACCCTTACAAGTAACTTCTTCCTATCTCCTGCACAGTAATTTGCTTTTGATTTTGCTTTGAAGACATTTGATATCAAATATTTAGCTCACTCCTGCAACTGTACAGAACTAAATAGTTTGTATTTCAGGACATTAAACCTACTTTGACTATTATCTTTGTACCCTTATTTTCCCTTTGCTTCTATTTTCCCAACAATTCTTATTTATTCTTTTGCACTGTATACATTTCTGTAAACCACTTGAAGTCCTGGAACAAAGTTTTATACATTTAAACAGCAAGATATTTGCTTTTCTCTCACAATCAAACAAAAAAAATCCTAGGGGAAAAGGCAGGTTAAAGAACAGTTAGTAGTTTTCTCAAAGTACAGTCCTCGAACCACCTACTTCAGAAAATACATGAAGTGTTTACTAAAAATGCCCAGACCTACTGAGTTTGAGTCTTTCAAAGTGAATCCCAGGATTCTGTGGTTTTGGAAACTAACTTCCCAGGTAATTCCTATGGACCCCACAGTCTGAAGACTCCTGCACTATCCTAGCCTGTCTCAAGTTGTGTCTGCCTAGACAGCAAGGTTAGGTAGCTTTATTTGCACAGAACTGATTGGGAAACAATGAATTCAGGTCCTTAATTTTCAGATGAGAAAATGAAACTCATGGAGTATATGTGACTTGCTTCAGGTCATACCTATTCCACTCCCTTATTCCATGCCTAATGTTTCAGTTTATTAGAAACCGTCTTGCCCCTGCCAAAGTCTCCTAGACAGAGAACAACTTTCTGGCATTTTTGGCTTCGTCTACCATTTGCTTTTGGGGACAAGACAGCCAAAACTCACGGCCCTAGAATGGTTACCCAAGGGCTGTAGCTACTGTCACTCTTGGCTCCGGCTTCTTTCCGGCTTTGTTACCAGCGTCTCCTCTTGAAAAGATCTTTGCCAAACTATCCCAAATCAAGGATATTTGATTGAAATATCAATCAAGGAGATTGGATACAATACAAGGAGAAACTACTTGTATCTGCTTCTTTTCTTACCCAATAAAGGGAATCCAAATGGGACCCAGAAGATGACTTAATCAACTCATTTAGCTTTAAGTTCATAGCAAAGGCCAGTAAAACTGAGTAAGGGTGGTAATAAGTTTCTATGACTCACTAAAGTCTACTTTCTGAGAACTAAAACAACAACAAACAAACCTCCATTCAAAGGAAAACCCACTAGACACCCATTTAAAGTAGGATATGACTACTTAAAGGAAAGGTCCTTATTAAAACAATACTGATGTCTGAAAGTATAATACACAGTTTAGCAGAAGATAGGATTCTTCATGTTTTACAATTCTGCAGTAAGCATGAAACTGGATTGACTGTGAAGAGTAATGAAAGATCTGATTAAGGTTCAGGTTATCACTGAACACATGGATGTTAAATAAGTTGCATTAGAAAGAATTACTCTTGCCCTTGGCTACGCTCACACCTCCAAACAAAGTAATGCTGCTTGATGATCTCAATAAGTTACTAAACTGCCCTTAAAAAACTAATTTTGCATGAAACCCTGGAGCAAACACTTGGCAATATTAAGATGCAGATTTTCCATGGAACAGCATCTACTTATTTTGGACCCTGTGGCTATAAGCATTCATTCGATATGCATCATAAAGCTGGCAAGCAGCCCTTTGTCAGGAACCCAGCAGTTGCCAAACATGAAACATGGAAAAACTATGGGAACTGGTTCCAGTGTTTCAATTTACAGCTCAGCCCTTTCTTTGTGCGAGTTAGTCTTCTGGTGATACTCGTATGTTTTGAGGAGCGAAGGCAATAAATAATGACCGAGTACCTTTGAATGTGAATTGGAATACGTTCTGGAGTAGTATCTAAAAGCACATCTGAACTTCCTTGTTCTTGACACTAATGATTTATAGGTCTTCTCCAAAAGTGAATTTGTAATGCACTTCCCATACATAGAGTAGAACGCCATTAATTTTTATCACATTAAATCAGGAACTTCGATAAAATTCAAATAAATTTTTCATATAAATTTTATCTATATACTCTTGATAAAAAAGATTTGCCACAGGAAATGATATTTTAAGGAAGATATAATCTTTAAAAATATCAAAGTGTCACTCAAAATAATCTCAACACCATGCATTTTCCATTAGAAAAATTAGTAGTGGTTATATATGTTATCTCAGTCATTTCATCTATCACTGTTAAGCCCCTACCTGGCATACTTTATTAACTTTTGTTTTCTTACCACTGGTACCTGAAAGTAACACAATTATTTTCTTTGCCAAATGTTCAACAGTTCAGCATTTCTATTAGGTCGCATTGTTCCCACTTTTCCCACAAGCTGTTTTGCTGAGGGAAATTTTGCCAATAAGTGTAAGGAGGATGTGCAAACGTCGATATGTCCCAAACTACGGACAGTACTATTTAAAATATGTGTCTCTATAGATATGTGCACCTAAATCTCTCTAAGAACAGATAGAAATATTTACTTGAGCATTTATCTGGTTGGTAAGCTGGAAAATTCCAGTTTCCCAGAAGTTAACACTACACCTTTTCTCTCTCACAAACATGGTCAAAGAGGCAAAGTAAAAGATCTCGAGTGCAGATTATTTGTGACCTCCATCTCACATTCAGCATTAATGGTGAAAACAAGTTGCTTATTGAGTTTATAATTGGCATTGAAAATTATATATGGGGCATGGGGAAATGTGCTTACCGATTCCAGCTTCTCCAACAATCCAGGAGAGGCGAATGAAGAGCATGACACCCCAGATATTCAGCATGCATCTTACCTGTGGGTTGAAGGAGCATTGAAAGGGATGTGAGAAGTGATAATGGGGCAAAACCCAGCCATCTCTGTAACTCTGGTGTCCAAGCTTTGCTAACACTTAGTCCACTAAGACATGGAATAAACAGATTTCATTTGGAAACATAGGAGCTTTCTCACCAGCACACCTTTCACCCATCCGAACTTCACAACGCCAGCTTTATCCTCCTCTTCCTTGTTTTCAGCTTCTTCATCTCCAGGTATCCCATCTCCGTTAGCAACCCTGTCAGCTGAACCCGGTGCCACCGCTATGTTCTGCATTTATACAGGTAGCAAAAATACAGTATTTGGTCAACAGAAGGCTCCAGAAAACTTTCAAAGGCAAATCAAGATAATTGACATGAAATTTTAGACACACCAAAAGAAGGAAACATATTCTAGCATGTGTATAAGGTAAGTATTTTTGACCTGGGAGCAGCAAAACTGCAAAGGAGCCTGGGCAGTTCTATGGGTGAGAATATTACCTTAGGGGAAAACGGTTAGATTTAGGTAAGTTTAGAATACAAAAAGAACAAACAACAGAAAAAGAAACAAAGGCAGCCTGAAAGTCTATCAGAAGTGAACCAGGGTCTTTGAGGCATAGTAGGAGGTTAATGTCATTGATTCAGACTACGTGGACTTCTTTCTGTTAACCTCCCTGAGCTTCATTTTATTCACCTAACATAATGATAACACTTCTCTAAACATGTCACAGTATCTTTATGAAGATTGAATGAAAGAACACTTAAAAGCATTTTCTTTTGTTAATTTATATATTTTTTAAAATTCATTTTATAGAGAGAAAGTGCGAGAGAGCTCACGAACAGGGGAGAGGGACAGAGAGAGAGAGAGAGAAACAAAGAGATCTCAAGCAGGCTCCATAACTCAGCCAGGAGCCTGATGCAGGGATCCATCCCAACGACACTGAGATCATGACCTGAGCTGAAATCAAGAGTTGGACACTCGTCTGACTGCATCACTCAGGCGCTCCTATATGCATTTTCTTTAAAAACAAGAAGAAAAAAGATTTAAAGGCACTGTTTGGCTACAAGGATGCTATTCCTGTAGAGGAAGTTTCTTTCAGATTCGATATGCCTTTGCCTGAGAACTGCTGGATGTGCTGGTAGCATTGTACAAAGGGTAAGAAGTCTTATGACTGACTACTAGAAAAGTAAGCTGAGTACAAATAAGAAGTAGGTAGTATAAAAAATGTCAAAACTTAGTATTTTGTGTGTGTGTGATCTAATTTTGAAGAATAACTTCCTTGTCAGTAGGATAGTCTCTGAATTCAACGGAGGAAGGAAATAGCTCAGTTTCTCTCAAGTGAAAAACAACTCTAACTTCTCTTTTAGATATGACCTTGAATAATTTCAGATGCACCCACTTAATTTGGTCTATCTGGCACCTACCTGACTATAATGGTTAGACTATACCCCACTGAGTTTCCCAAAAGCAACTTTTCCAGTAAGGGTTTGAAACCATTGGGGAAGTCTCTTACATTCAGCATTCAATCACCATTATTAAAGAACAACTTTATCCTATTTAAGTGGTCTAAATTAGTTTAAGGCTAGGATGATGTGTTCCCCTATTACTAGCTGACATGTCTCAGACAAGAGAAATTTTTTCCCCTCTAAAATAAGACTGGCATGAAATACATATTCAGTGTTTACTGTAAGGACTTTATTGGAGGGCAATCAAAGTTTTTGTCCTTGCCATGTTTAAGAGTTATTGCTTCTTTGGGCTTTGGTGTATCATTAGCATACCCACTATAAACTGACTCTAATTTGGGCTGTTTCCTCCAGGAGACTTTGACTTCTTGTCTCCATGTTCTTCTGCTTCTCTATGTCAATAAGAATTTCTTCCAACTTTGTCCTCCCATAAGATTTTTTTCATGAAACTAGTGGGACACTTGGGTAACCGATGCAATACAATGTGGTAAGTCATTGTGTATTAACTGGAGGATGTGGGTTACTTCTCCTCCATGCCAACAAAGAGCCTACCGTACAGCAGGTCATCAATAAACATTATTGAATCCATAAAGTGGACTTGAAGGCCACCTGATCTCTACCACATAAGAGAAGATGGCCTAGCTTCTTATCCATTCTTGCCTCCTATTTCTTTTCTCTTCCATCCCTATTGAGTATTCCATTTTTCATTGTTTTCTCTGTGTAACCCACACTAAAGAAGGGAGAGAAAGAGAATGAATCTCAAGTCAGATCATCTTACTATCTTCCGACAGCATTGTGGGGGATGGGGTTAAAATTTAATGACAAAGGAAGCTAAAATTAATAGTTAAAATTTAGTTTTGAATTGCCCAAGGAATATATTAATCTTAAGCATCCTCTGTCCCTACTTGCACAGATAATTGAAAGCTGACATCCTATGTTCATATTAAAGTAAAATATGGATAAATGAGGTCCACAGAAATTGAGGCTGAACTAGCAGGGCAGAAACTGGTAATCTATACCAGGTAGAAATGCAAGTCATGTATGTAATTCAAAAATTTCTAGTAGTTCTTTTTTTAAAAAGTAAAAGGAAATCAGTGAAATAACTTGGGTTCAGATCTGAACCTTAAATTTTAAAAATGTACTTAACTTTTGTACAATATCACGTTTCTAATCTTTGCGATGTAATATTCATCAGCTATAGTGGCAACCCACCTTGTAGGAGGGACCTAAATCATGGGATGCTTTAATATGTTTTACTTAATAGATCTATATCAACTATTATCATTTCAACATATAATCAATATAATAGTAATGAGGTATTTTACATTTTTTTTCATACTATGTTTTTGAAATCTAGTGTCCAGTTTACATTGATAGTACATCTCAGCACTAGCATGTTTCAAGTGCTTAATTGCCACACGTGGATGGGGCTATCATATTGGAGCACACATGTCTATACACTGCAGTCAATTACAGATGGATGGAACATTTGAGGTTTTTCCCCAAGCAGTTAAAAATCCTATTTTTAGTCTGAATGGATTCTACACTCATAAGGCAGCTGCATGGTTCAAATGTAACTTTAACTTTCTGTAACTAGAAAATCAATGAGAGCAGAGAATTGAGGAATGTGATAAAATGCCCATGAATGTTGAAGAGATTATTTGGTTAAGAAATTCATTTATTTGACTTGATTTGAGAAAAACTTTTAAAATTGACAATATTCTAGTTAATCAAGATCTCACAGCCAGAGCATCAGCAGCTACTCATTCAGGGAGAAGGCAATTTTCTTTTCCCTGCTTAATTGGGGATCCCATGAGACAGAGCCTTAGTCAACTTGCTTTTTAAAGGCAATCTTGGGAATAAAACCTGTATTTTCTGATCAAACCTGAACTTGAGGGTTTGGTCCAGGAAATTGCTTTGCTCTCACCTGAACTCCAATGATAACTGTGACCCTTACATCTGGATTAATGAGAATACCAATGACTGTAAAAAACATCTTATAAAATAGGCAAAAGGATGAATAAGATACTTAAAATTTCCCCTTATATGGACATTTCTATCTGATGGATATTCTTCTGTGCACAGTTTAACAGTTCTTCAATTTATCACAAGGACATCATACCATGAAGCAAAAGGAATATTCTATGAGGGCATGTCAGGGAAATCATCATATATGGAAGTTAGTAGGGAAATAATTTTCTAAAGCTATTCAAAAATAGAGTCAATGTAGAGCATTCATCTCTCTTAGGTCAATATGTTCAACCTGCTAGTTTCCACGTTTTTAATATATTTATGCCATAGAGAGGAAAAAACCTCTTAATGTACATTTCTTGCCTTGACTATAAAGGCCTACTAATACATTTATAAATACAGAATCCATATCCATTGCTTACTCTCTTTTAGGAGCTTAAAACTCACTGCACCATACAAACTAGGAGGCTTGGAATCTAGTTTCAGCTATGCAGTTAATTCAGGATGTGTCCTCCAGCAAGTGACTTAATCTTTCCTGGATAGTGCCAAGGAGGGTAGATCCACTGAGTTTTCTGAAAATCTTACTTTGAAGTAATTTACTTGAAGGCAAAATCATTTTTCTATGTTTGTCATCTTCCTCTTCTAACATGGAAAAACAAAACTTGGTTTCACTCTTTGATAATTGCCTCTTTTGTGAGCCTATATAGCAATTACAAAGTCAACTTATCATCAAAGTACTGAAAAGACTTTGGGTCGAGGGTTGTGGGCACTTGATGTCTGTGAGCTCTAACCAGTGGCTGGCAGACTCCTGGCTGGTGCATTTTTTTGGGACCAAAGCCTCAAAGACTAAAAGTTTTATGATTGTTGCCTGAAACTAGTTTGTCCCCTCATACTTTGAATTAATTTGCTTGTTCACACTCCATTACCATAAATGATGACCCACCACCTTTTGTAAATGCATTTTAAACTGCATAGCTTTAGGGAATGATTATTTATTTACCAAAAGTTTTACCTGTGCATTAAATATTCAGAGAAGGTAAAATAAAGTGCATTGGGAAGAAAGAAAGAAAGAAAGAAAGAAAGAAAGAAAGAAAGAAAGAAAGAAAGAAAAAGGCAAGATACTTCTCCCCTCCAGTATTGATAAACTAGTAAAACTTCAATCACATGCAGTTTAAGGGGTAAATTCCTAATGGGTTTTGCTAGAAATAAAAGATTAAATTATTTTATTTAATATAAAATGTGATTTTTTCAGACCCCAGAAAAATTGAAATGCATTTCTAGCTATCATCAAAGAAGAAAAAAATCAGTATATTTATTCTGTAAATTCTAACTAGAGGGGCACCTGGGTAGCTCAGTTAGTTAAGCTTCTGACTTCGGCTCAGGTCATAATCTTACTGTTCAGGAGTTCAAGCCTTTCATCCAGCTCACTGCTGTCAGCATAGAGCCCTCTTTCAATCCTCTCTCTTCCTCTCTCCCTCTGCCTCTTCCTGGCTTGCGAGCATGCTTCCTTTCGCTCTCTCTTTCTCTCTCTCTCAAAAATAAGTAAACATTAAAAAAATTATTAAATAAATTCTAACTAGATGGTATTTGCTACTATACATATTTTTAAGTTTTTCACCCTTTAATCTCAGGATGGTAGAAATCTTTGCCCATCCTTGATAAATAGCTCCATAAATATTTAGGACTATGTGATCTCCCCCCAGTTGTTTTAAACTTTCTTTTATTACTGAAATATTTAAATATATGCAATAGTAGGGAGAATAAATAGATCTCATGTGCCTACCACTCAGCTTCAACAATTATCAACATATGGCCAATATTATTCCACTTAAACCCCTCACACTCCTGCCACTGGATTATTATCTTTTAATTTTTACGTTTATTTATTTTTGAGAGAGAGAGAGAGCGAGCAGGGGAGGAGCAGGGAGACAGGGAGACACAGAATCTGAAGGAGGCCCCAGGCTCTGAGTTATCAGCACAGAACCCGACACTGGGCTCAAACCCACGAACCGTGAGATCATGACCTGAGCCGAAGTTGGACACTTAACTGACTGAGCCACCAGGGCGCCACATAGCTGGGTTATTTTAAAACCAATCCCAGCAAGGATCGGATAATTCCTAAGTTTCATTTCAGCATGAAAAACGCGATTCTTTTCTTAAAAATTTTTTTAAATGTTTATTTTTGAAAGAGAGACAGAGTGTGAGGGGGGAGGGCAGAGAGAAATGGAGACACAGAATATGAAACTGTCTTCAGGCTCTAAGCTGTCAGCACAGAGCACGTCACGGGGCTCAAACTCACAAACAGCAAGATGCTGACCTGAGCTGAAGTCAGATGCTTAACTCACTGAACCACGAGGGCACCCCGAAAAACATGACTCTAATCACATTTCTTTATTACCAGTCAATGTTATTGTGTTTGTACATTACAAACTCTTGGTGATAAATGGAAATATTTTAAATTATGAAAATGAGAGGGTTTTTTCTTGTTTCAAAAATTGTTATAAATCATGCCTGTAAATCACTACCAATGGTCACAATTTATTATAGTATTTTTACTGTTTCTGAAAACATATAGCTCACACACAAATTATAGTTTTGATAACTTAGGCCAAAAGGTAGGTATGTGTGTAATAAGCAGTGTAAGAAAGTAAAATCAAGGGGTGCCTGGGTGACTCAGTCGGTTAAGTGTCGGACTCTTGATTTAGGTTCAGGTCATGATCCCAGGCTCATGGGATCAAGCCCAGTGTTGGATTCCGTGCTGAGCATGAAGCCTGCTTAGGATTCTCTCTCTCTCCCCCGCCTCTTCACCTCTCCCCTATCACACTCTAGCTCTCTCTCTCTCTCTCTCTCAAGTAAAATAAGTCAAAAGATTCTTTTTATTTTCCACATATACAAGGGAACTCAGTCTATTCACCAACTATCACTGAACTAAAAACTAAAATTTCTGATAAGTATTAAAATGAGTATTTGGTTGCAGATTTTCTCTCCAGCAAGTATTTTAGGGGTGACCACTGATCCTCACTGGCCTTCAAGGCATTTATTGCCTCAATTTTCATGTCTATTTTATTTGGCTTGGTGATATTTCTAATTTTGGATAGCCCCAAGTTAAATGTTAAAGTTCCAAATTTGAACTTTAAAACACTTTGGAAAATACTATTTCCCAGAGAATGTATTTGTAAACCTTTGTCTTTTTAAAGAAGATAAACATTTATACCTTGGTTTATGCACTTTAATTTTGTTAACCTGACTACATGCCCTTTATTTCTACCCATAATAATGCCATTTGACATATAAAATAAAATCCTAGAGAGTAGAGATCAAATCTCTTTAACTCACTTTATACAGCAGCTCTTGTATATAAAAGGCTAATAAATGCTTTTGATGATGACAAAGAAAATGATTGAGACCCATAATTAATTCTGTAGGAGAAAAAAAAAAAGAAAAACATTCTGTAGGAGAAGCAACATGTTCTTTTGGCACAGTCCCCCCAACAAGAAAGGAATTGAATATCCTATTCTACACATTGGGACTGAGATGGAATTTCTTCTTTGTGCCCGAGTTCCACTTTCTTCTGTAGCTGTCAAAATGAACTGAGACAAAGTGATATGGTAGAGTAGGCTAAGGATGGAAAGTAGCAATAAAGAGAATGGACTCTGGGGGCACCCAGGTGACTCAGTGGGTTAAGCACCCAACCTCAGCTCAGATCATGATCTTGAGGTTTGTTAGTTTGAGCGCCATTGGGCACTCTTCTGTCAGTGTGGAGCCTACTTCAGATCCTCTGTCCCTCTCTTTTTGCCTCTGCCCTGCTTGTGTTCTCTCTCTCAAAAATAACAAACATTAAAAAAATAAATAAAAAGAGCATGGACTCTGGAGTCACGCAGACACGGGTTCAACTTATTAGACACCTGACCTTGGAAGTTTGTTGACTTAAGTTTTTGCTTTCTCTTGTAAAAGATCCATAGGATATTATAAAAACTTCACAATCTATAAAATAGCAATAATAATAGTACCTACGCTGAAGGTTTGTTATAAGGATTGAATGGGAATTTGCCAAGTGTGAGCACCTTGTCTGATACGTAAAAAATTCAATAAAAAGTGTTTTTGCGTAAGTGTGTATAATGCTTTTTATTCACAAATTACTTTTTGTCGCTAACACTCTAATGAATCAAGTGTGAAGTCATTCTGTTGTCTTTGTTTTGAAACATTCTCTGATGGTTGGTTTCCTTAAAAATATTTCTATCTTAATTTTTATGTGTTTTATTCTTTGCATAGAGAGTTTATTTCAATGACATCAGAATGCTGACTTTGATAGAAAGGCTATATATTTTCCTGATTCCTATATAATTATATTTTTCTGAAATGCTAACAGCAATGGTGGTAGTAAGGCTGAAAAGGAGTTCCATTTTGATTAGCCCTATAGTTAGGCCTTGTGTATAAAAAGATGGCCACAGATTTGCAACAACATGGATGGAACAAGAGTGTATGACGCTAAGTGAAATAAGTCATTTGTCAGAGAAAGACAAATATCATATGATTTCACTCATGTGGAATTTAAGAAATAAAACAGATGAACATAAGGGAAAGGAAGGAAAAATAAAATAAGATACAAAACAAAGAGGGAGGCAAACCATAAGAGACTCTTAAATACAGAGAACAAACTGAGGGTTGCAGGAAGGAAGGTGGGGGGGGGAGGATGGGCTAAATGGGTGATGGGTGTTAAGGGAGCCAATTGTTGGGATGAGCACTGGGTATTGTATGTAAGTGGTGAATCACTGAATTCTACTCCTGAAGCCAATACTACCCTCTATGTCAACTAACTTGAATTTAAATTTTTAAAAAAAGTAGAAATGAAAGATAATCCCATGATCACGTAATAAAATATTTCAGTAATCAAAAAAAAAAAAGTGGCCACAGGATTATGCTGGACAGTAAAAGCAGAATTATTTTTACAAAGTAAAAATACTAGATTAATCTTTATCAGATGTCTAATAATCATTACATGTTTTGATAAGGAAAGAATGTCAATGTGCATTATTTAGTGAAAACAGTGAGCACAGGACAATGTGTAAAATATGTTTCAGTATGTGTTTGAAAAAAATACAGACAGAAAATTAGATAGATGAGAAAGATATTTATAGATGTATGTGTATGCTTATATAAGCATAGAAAAATTCTGGGAGGATTTATAAGAAACTGCCAGTAATAATTGTCCTGGCGAGAATAGCTGAAGATCTATATTAGATAAGAGACATTTCATTATATACTTTTTAGTACTTGTTAAATATTTTGTTAGGGTATATTTTATGTTTTAAGTAAAAATCAGTGAATATAAGAATTGCCATCATTATGAACAATGATTTATTCAGTTTCTACTCATTGTAGAAGGCAATGTGCTAGACTTTATATATACATAAACTAGTATTCACAAACATGCTACAGATCAGTTGAAGTTATGTAGCTTATATAATATTGCAGAGGAAGTAAAGGATGGAGTCATTTTCTCCTGCTTTTAACTAGGGTTTTTGGAAATCTATAATTCATAGCCACCTGTGTAGGCATGTAGCTCTTTACTACATAGAAAATGAAAAGGATTTCTTCACCTATGATCTCAAACCATTGGGATTACAAACTTTGTCAATATGTATCACTCCTAGAGTTTCAGTGAAGGTAAGAGACTTAATGGCTTTCCAACCTATTTTTCATTTCAACTATTAGGACAACCTTGTCATATAACTTTCTTCTGACTTGGAAGTTATAGCCAGGATTCTGCACAAAACCCAACTGGTTTTCTGCCTAAATATGTTGTCATTTAATATAAATGTACAATTCTGTGGCTTTTTAAAGCGTTATCATGAGTCCAAAAAAAATCACCTAAACTTGTACTATGTCAATTGTTTCCCACTTTTAAATTGTTTAAGTAAACATTATAACATAATTTTTTGCATACAAAATTGGTGATATGTCTGAGTATTATTATGTAATGTTTGTTCTATTGATCATTTCTAGTTGTGATTTGAGGAACTACCACAAAAATGTCAAGGGCCACAAGGAGGTAGCAGCATAGTTATTACACTATAGGTCTTCATCTTTTATAGGGGGGAGGGTAGGGAGGAGGAAAAAGAATCACATTCACTAACAAAGAAGAAAGGGATGAATTGATGAAGTCTCAAATTGTTCATGTCTGATATTGAAGGATAGCACGGAGGTAGAACATGTGGAAAGGTGGACTGGGCCCTACAATTTTAGAAACATCACAATGTAGATTCATTTTTGTATTAGAATTCTGCTCCCAATTTGGCTATGTGGATACTTCTGTGGGATTTAATCATGAAGTGTCTCAATAAGTGAGGATCAAAATCATAAGAAAAGTACTTATTACTATACTCCTCATTTGGAATGATTATTCAGGGCATTGGGCCTGAACCTAATTTTTAAACTATTTAATTTGCTACTCCTTTGTATCTGAGAAAAAAAAGAGCTTTACGTCAAAGTTAAGTTTTTGTGTCATTTTCAAAAAGAATATGATACCCCAAACAGTTATGAAACCTGTCAAATGCATCCATTGCATTTCGACTACGGTCATTCAGATGACTTTTGAACAACCAACCATTCCCTGAGAGTTTTTCCTCCCCTTACCTAAAGGCTTACAATAAGCTGTGGCTTTAGGAATTGTAAATAAGCTGTTTCTTTCTCTAGAAGATCAATCCAAAGAACAATGCGAGTTTACTCCATTTCCTTATTAATGGAAATAGAATTTTATTTTATTTTCTTGCAAACTGGGGGACAAATATGAGAATACTTAAATTTTGATGATGCCAATTTTACAAAGGAGGAGCTTTAAGACTTACCATGTGGAATGAGGTACAGTAGGGCGGGAGAGAATTTCAGGTCTTTTTAAAGAGAACTTTGGCTCATTTTACTTCTTCAGAATAAATTGAAATCCCTTTATAATGCCCTAAGTTTCTTTTTCTGCCCTTCTTGAAAACTCTTTGTGCCGTCTTCTCACAACCAACTTTCCCCTCTTTTCCTTCTCTCCTTTCTCTCTTCTTTCCACTTTCCCACACAAAGCAAAGTGACACCTTAGTCTGATTTTTGGAGCTTCAAATCAACGCCCTTCTGAAAAATCTTAATGGAGGCTGCCATTTTTTTCTGACATTGTCACATTGCTAACTTCTTTTGATCAAAGCACTGAATATCCCAGATAAAGTCTCTTCTATCTGTAAAGAAACTAGCCATTCAGCAGAGTGTTGAAAATATAGTACATGGAACAAGTGAAGCTTGGTGAGGAGAAAGGATAAGGGTATAGAATTCAGAGATGGGCTCTGCTCAGGAAGTCACTCAGTCTCTCGTGGTAGGATGCAGAGTCAGGGACCCTGAGTAGCCAAGGGGAATATGTTTTAGAGATGGGTTTCCTTGTGGAAAAAAGAATGGAAACTAAAGGGAAATTCTCACCCTTATTAGCATCTTTTGTGATAGCAATATTCCCAGATTCCCTAGCATGTGTAATCATTTGACAAAAACAATGTTGAATGAATGGATATGAAAGGAATTGTTCCAATCAATTTTTTCTTTTACCTCAAAACCTGGGCAAAAGTAAACTACATTTGGATACATGACAGCTAATTATTCTTTTTAGCAAGTAATTGCATCCATAAAGAATGATATTCATTCCAAACTGTGTTCAGGAACGCAGGAAGATAAAGTGCATCAATATATTTTAGAGCAAGTTATAGAAGAAGAAATCTATGAAGTTTATCAATGATTCGCTACAGGATTAGAAAAAATGCTACCTCGTGCTTCTAGATTTGAGAACCCATTATTTATTTTCATTAAATAATGAAAAGTTTAGCCATTTTTGTACTTAAATTTAATTCAGTTACTTTTATATGCTTAAGAGCATTCAGGAGCCTCAGGCAAAGTTTTGAAGAGGAAGGGATAAAATGCTGAATCTTATAAATCTTGGCTTTCTCTTTAGACTATAAAATACCCACATGCTCTAAAGGCTGGTACCACAGTATTACCTACAGCAAGCACCAGTGATGGTTTTTTTCTTACAACTGTGACGGAGGCATTCATACTAAGGTGAAATCAGCTTAGTATTTGGTTTGGCATGTTTAACCAAGGGTGCACTGTGTAGACTATAACTTTAAACAAAATAAAATACACTGCCTAACTTTCAGAGCTAATTTTTTTGTTCTCTGTGCTCAGTCCGTAAACATTTGTGAAACACTTCTGTGTATTGTCTAATTTTGGGGAACTAGGGACAATTGTGTAAGGAAGGAGGGTGGTTTGGAGTAGATCTCTCCACCAGACACTCTGACATTCATAGCATTATTAAGGAGTAAGGGAAGATACTTGCCTGTGCTCTGAAGCTTACCTTTGCAAGTTGTTCGTGAATCTCAAGCAGGCTGGGTCGGTTGACCTTGGGCCCGCTGATGCTACCGGTGTTGCGATAGTACTCAATCTTGGGGACTGCATCCACAGTGTTGTGGCCAAAGGTTTGTAGGTAATATGTGTTTGTGTGAGAATCGTAAGCATGAAAACTGGCATCTGTTTTCGCAGTTTCTCCATTTTGGAGGAAATTGTCATAGCACTCCTGATTTCCAGGCCTAAAGCTGATTCTGAATCTGTTCTGGGTTTCATCCCCGAAAGAGGTTTCCTCATAATGTGGAGGGTCGGTGTTATTATCCACAGCTGCGCTGCTCTCGTGGCTCTCATTTATTACATTAACCTGAAAGCGATTGCCATTACTGGGCACTGAATCCAGAAATACATTGGAAGAGTTGTTCAGTGACATCTTCCAAAAGGACTTTTTTTTGGACTAAGCTGTCTACTTAATGGTTGTTGTTGTTAAAAAAAAAATCTATGTATTTCCTCCTCAAAATAAACTTTAATGTGTTTACATAAGGGAGCTCCTATCATTTGTTCTAGCAGGACTCAGTAGATTCTTCATGTATTGTCTCCTATACAATCTTCAGAATGTTCTTTGAAGCTGCCATTGAAAAAGAAAATTAAACTTGTTTCAAGTAATATAAGTACATTTAAGTAGGGATAGGGGTATGAGGAAACCGTTTTCTGTCACAAAGACCTATAATCTTAAATTCATCCCATTAAAAATTACCTATCCAGGAACTCTAGTCACTGAACAATTAAATCCCATAATAAATAACTAAGGGACTCGCTTCAGCAAACAGAATCTTCAATGGAGTCATTAAAACGTTATCTGTGTTTGTAGCATTTGCTTGGACTCAGTGCAGTTGGATTCAATATGATTGTAGAAAAGATATAACTACCAGTGAGTACAGTAAAAGCTGATGAGAATATTCTCAGTCTGAAACACAGTTCATTGACAGTACTAAATATTGAAACCGCAAAGTATTTTATCATTATCATGAATTCGTATTAACTGATAATGATTATATCCCGTGATGATTATAAAATTTAAAAATATTTTTTAAAATTTCTAAAAAACACATGCTTGTTAATTTATAAAAATACATCCCATGAAGAAGATAGCTGTGTAAATTTTTGGATCTTTTACTAGCCTTTCATTTGCTCATACATTTGTATATTTTACAAACGCTATCATGGAATCTTTAAAAATGTGTGAGTACTCAGTGTAAGGAAATAAATCTCAGTCCTTAATAAAGGTGTACACTATATTTAGGTAAAATAATCATGCCCTGCTAATTCCCTTTAAAATAGTCTCAAATTCACTGAAAAGCTTATACTTTGAGAAGTAAATAGAATCACGTCTTTTGCAATCCACGATACAAGCCCATCTTAGAACATTTTTTCATGAGATTAATATTTCCTTATTGATAACTTAAATTTTGGCTTTTTAGAAAAGCAGACAAATGCAGACAAAATTGTGCCTCTCTCCTGAAGTTACTGGGCGATTTCTTTGAATTTAAAAAATATTTTAACTTCAACTTGCAAAGAACTTTTTTTGAGGGAAATTATAAGTGAAGTTGTTATCTCTTTAGTTTTTATACACCATCCCATTTCTCTTCATAGTCCTCGACATCCTCACCTTTACTCCACTCCACGGAATCTACTTTATGACATAATATTAAGTGCGATTTTTACCCCATGCAGAAATGTTTAACTTACCATCAGAAGAAGGAGCATTCCTCTCAGGAAACTTTACCTGTTTCAGCATCACCCAGGCATATATGGAGCACCTCGCTTTCACCGAAAAACCTCAAGCTTCTTCTTATTGGCTAGACCCTTTCTTCAAAGAGATGACTGAACAAGTGATTGGTCTGGAATAAAATTGTGGGCCCTGCCCAGTCATTAGCCCTGAGGAACCTTAAGTACTTCATCAACTAGTAACCAGTGGTAAATCATTAATCCGTTTAGACAGGAAGTCGCATAAAGTTTCTTTAATTCATAAGGGGAGTTGGATTGCTCCACAGTAATAATCCACCAAAATATAAACAGTGCTTCAGTTGTTTGGGGCTAAATAAATTGAATCCCATTGTATTCACGATTCCTGGTGACCTCCTATTGTTTAGCATGATCAGCAACATTTAAGCCTTCAGAGGTAATTTCTATACTTTGTAACTAGAAAATGGTATTTGAGATTATTTTCTTTTTTATAGTAGATATTAGCTTAATTCTTCTCTGCATGGAAAGTGAGCAGATTGAATGTAGAATCAGTGATTTATTGAAAATATCTCTACCTAGTGGGAAAACTGTTTTAAGCAGGAATGAAACTGTGGGTAAGATTCCCAGTGGCATTGCTAAATGACCTTTTTGTCTCTACCTGGCAAAACATATATATGAAACCTGTTTTTTTAGTGTTGTTGAGGGACAGGTTTTGCTCCAGTCTTTGAGGTGGTGATTATTGAGACAGCACAAACAATTCCTCCACGCAGGTCCTGTCATTGGTTTTCAATCAGGTTGATTGAATGAATCCACCTTGTGTTTTATAAGAAACTATCCAAGTGATTTCCAGCTGCCTGAGCAGCACAATTGTGGCAAAACACAGTGGTTAGGAGCAAGACTCTGAAGTCAGTATACTCAATTCGCATCCCAGCTGTGCCACTTCCTAGCTCTGTGAGCTCTGGCAAATTATTCAGTCTCTCTGGGCCTTAACTTTCTCACCTGTAAAATGCCGTTGTGGATAATAATGTTACCTACCTTGTTGTAAAGTTATTGTGAAGATTAAATGAGCTAAATTTGTAGGTAGGATTGAGAGCAGCACTGGTTTGTACCTACCACTTACTTTTATTATTTTGGCAATGTTTACAATTGACTGCTGACTTTTACTTAGTCCTATCTAAGATTCCAAAGTGAATCATTAGAGACTGGGATAGGTACTATGCTTATTAAAATAGGACGAAAGGTAAATTGGTGAACAGATGCTGGATTGTAGAAAAGGGTCTGGAGATATCTCAGTAAAACTCCTTAGCTGCTCTTAGGTAAATGTCATGCTAATCAGCCAGGCTAATGCCCCAGGCTGTTTCAGGAACAGAGACAGAATTACTTACAACTATGTACCACTGACTCATTCTGCTCTTAAGTAGGCATTTATCTGTTCAACAAAGTGTTCTGACTCCCCACACAGAAGGCATGGGAATAATGCCTTTTGGATTCAGATTCATTTCAGACTCATCTGGGTGTTGCTATTATTTAGAACAGCTAAAATGGGCCTGGGGCTCAAAACAAGTCCTATTCGATGGCCCTGGATGGAAGCTGTGAATTTGCTTGCAGTTATTTCTGCCACCTCTAGTCCCCTTTTCCTTCAACCATTCCCTCAGCCCCATCCCTCTTTCAGGAGCCCACCTATTTATCCCTTAACCTTTTTCCTCTGCCAAAGACTATGAATGCATCTGATAGTGGTCAATTTCCTTTTTCCTTGCTGTCTGCCTGTCTTACTGCAGTGTGTGAATTAGTTTTAGTCTTGGTCTTACATCAACGAGACATTTTCATTCTAAGCCTTTTATCTTAACTGTGAAATGAAAGTCTTTGTTCTCTATTAAGGGGATTCAGATGTTCTGGAGTAGATGGGAGATGGTTTGAGGGATATGGATGAAATTACACCATCCATAAAGCCAACCTTGAAAGGTAAACTCAATTTAGGCCTTTCAGACATAGGGATAAGGTAACAGGAAGAAACTGTCTGGAGGTATGCTCCTGTATTTTTTCTCTTGTCTTCCCTGATGGGGCTCTAGGAAAGGGAAACCTAGAGGATATCTTACTATGACATTGGACTTTCCTGGAAGAATTAGCATTTCATGAAGATTCCATGATGTATACGTACTATAACCATCCTTCATATTTTTTATATTGTTTCTGGCTCTGAAAATACAGACACTGACCACTCTTTCCTCACCCCTCCCTCCAAAAAGTCTAAGATGAACAATAGATCATGAATAAATGCCATGGATAAAGACACTTTTGGTTAAGAGAATTTCTATTTAGTAGGATTGAAAATAATACTATGGTGGAGTTGATGATCTATGAAAAGCTTGTGAGTGTTGAAATTCCAGAAATAATGCTCATACTTCATAAATTTTCTTATATTTTGGGTTTTAGGGTCTTTCTTGTTTTTGAAATAAAAATCTGGTTTTGTTGTGTTCTACTCACCAAAATGGAGGGTCTTGTTGGGTGTCTTCCCTGGAAGACAAATGGTGCATCTCGTACTTGGCTATATATCTTAGCAAGTACTTTAAAAGCCTGGTTCACAAAGGAGGTGCTTAATGTCCTGGGCAAATACAACTTTCAATGTGTTCAGCTGACTTGGCTCAATGAGGTGTTCTTGGACCAAACTACTAACTGGCTACAAGGTGTCCCAGGCCAACACTCCTATACCTACTGAGATTCGAAGAGCCTCCTTGAGGTGTGGGTTTGGTCCAGAAGATCAACAGCCAATACAGAAGTGTTCTAAGTCTACCAGGAGATGGAAAGTATCAGGGAATCATAACTGAGACAACTGGTTTTGGAGTGACCTGAGCAGTAATCATATTTCTAAGATATACAGAAATGTTGAGGATAGTGTCTTGGAGTACAGCATGATGATTACAAACAATGACTTTGACATTAGACTGCCCATGTTCAATTTCTAACACAACCACTCTCTAGCTTGATGACCCTGGGAGGTTATTTAATCTCTCTCAGCTTCAGTTCCTCATCTGAGATAATAAAATGGAAATAGTAATGTTGAACTCAAAGGATTCATAAGGGGATCAAATCACCTAATAAATGGAAAGCCCCCAATTTAGTGCTAACTTTTAGTAAATGTTAGTCATTCTTCTATCTTTGTGTTTGGCAGTTCTGTGTTCTCAAGTGACAAGAATAGTTTGTATTTATTTATCTCCTAATATATTCCTCCATTTGGTAACCATAAGGAGTCAACAATTTGTAGCTGTTAAGAATTTTACAATAATATAATCCTACCTTTTCATTTGTCAAATAAAGACAATGAAGATTGATTAGGGAATAACTTACACTAAGCCATTGCTTCTTCAGGTTTGAGAATCCCTATTACTATTACCAATGAGGATAATAAATAATGATTGCAAGGTATGTTTCAACAATGTTTTATGGTTTTCAAATTTCTTTCACATTCATTTTACATCACTTGGTCCTCTCAACATTCCTGAAAGATATGCAGGATAGGTTTCTTTATCCTTGTTTTTGCAGATGTGGAAAGGTTCCCCTTAGACAGCTTTCTAGGTCATAAAGATTCTTGGCTAAGTCAACATTAGAATTCAAATCACAGAATTTAGACTCTTAAACTGAAAAACTTTTCATGACATCTTAAATCCTCATTCATTTCAGATATCTGGGTTTCCAGATATGTTCACAGACTTCATAGGGTACTAGAATTGAAAGGGACATTAAAAATCCTCTGGTTAACTTCCTCACTGAAGTCCATGGAGATTAAATGACTTGGCCAACCACACATGTTTATTGAATTTAGTGAATGAAATGAGCCTCTTCCAGCATGCTCGAGGAGATTACAATTATATCTTCCATGGGTCCCAGTGGCATAACCCTAAAAACCATAAAGGTGGTGGAACTCTCACGCAAGTGCATATTCAAATGTCCCTTTATCAAATTCTTCAACTTCATCTTCCCATGTAGAGGAAGGCATGCTACTGTATGGGTCTAACAAGATTTTGAAGCATCTAATAATAAGAAGTCCCAAGAAGATGCACAAAATCCCAACAAAAGCAAAGCCAGTTTTTTGCTCCAGAGTCAATGAAAAAGCTGATACTTCGTTGACACTCATCTTAGCTGAAGAGTTGCCACAGTAGGTACTACTCATTATTCACTGTCACATCATTATGGCTCTTCAGAATTCCTGCTGGAGTCACCTCTTGGCCTAGATACAAAATTGGACTCAATTTAGTGTTATTTATATATGGTATTGAGCAGGTAATTATTTTATAAAATCTGGCAGTTTTCAAACCCTCTTGACTTAACTCACAAAAGACGTGTGAAAACATCATCAGATATGGATCAGGATCAAATTAGCATTGGAGATGCTCTTCTATTGTAGTAATTACCGAATTGCCTCTGTGGACACATGAAACTGTACCTATTTGCACTAAATATAAAATCATATATGAAAGTGAATATTCAAATAATTAACCCTAGAAGCTTTTGATTCATTTTGAGATGGTTAAGTCATTGCTTCTTTGAACTGAATTGTCATCTATTTTTACTTCATTTTTTCAGGTGTAGACACCATAGATAATCATAGTGTGTGAGCTGGTCAAGCTCTCGAAGGTCCATGTCCTAAGGTCTATCTCCAGTGCCACTTTGTCTGATACAGATTCTAATCCTTTTAAATAGGTATAAAGGCTTCTCTCTTTTCATTCCCTTTGCTTTTAGATGTATGCATTTGTGTTTTCTTCTCCACTACCACTCCATATGCTAGATGTTACTTTCTTACAGAGATAAATTGTGTTTTTAAAATTATTTTAATAGCAGTACCCAATAGGGCATCCTGCAAGTAGCAGGCAGCAGTAGCTGTGGATCACTAGCCATGGTCACACCATCTCCAATAGCTTTAAGAACACCCTAAATGGACATAAAATCCAAGTCAAACAGCATGTTTTCTATAAACATTCAATATCACGATGAGCTCCTCAGTTCTCTTCCCAACCAGAATCCTACTCCTAACCTCGTACTCTACTGAGATTTTAAAACTGTAGCAAAAGTCTTCAGAGAGTATGTGTTGGATTGAAGCAAAATAGATTTTCCCATTTGATGTGTTACTGTTAATTAAATTAATTAATTAAAATTAAGATGAGTTACTTAGATCAAAGGTTACTAACCCATAGCCACCCTTCTTGAGAGGACTGTCATCAAATAGCTTGTCATCCAATAACTGAGAATAATAGATTGTTAGTGTTTGCATTTTTATTATTGCTTTTTCTAATAATTTTTAAGAATTATTTATTAAAATGACCGACCCTTCAGTTTTCAGAGAACCACTGAGACAGAACAGGGATGGGAGGTAAGGAATAAAGAAAGGTAATTAAAAAGAGCAAAACTTATAGCTTTCAAAGTTATTCATCAATGAATAAACAAATTAATATTTAATGATGTTCTTTTTATTATGGTTTGGATTACAAAACAGCTTTACCTTCATCTTCAAACCTTAAGTATCAGGAATATTTAATACATTCAGGGGTATGCTGTTATTTGAGTTTTTTGTTTAATAAGAGGAAAAATATTGTTTCCAACTTCTCTGTTAAACTTCTTTCCATCAAATCATTTTTTTCTGCCCTAATACATATTGGTATAGACTTTACACTAATTGTTTTTTTTTTTAATTTAGTATCACTTAAGTGGCTCAGAGTGATTTTACTGATTGAGCTCTTGTATCTACTCTTTACCTTGTAGAAGACATGAGACCAGACTGAATATCTAAGACCTTGGGACTTAACTAGAACTTTTTTCTGATGAAATCTCTACTTTTATAGCTTTTGTCAGTTAAAGGTCTTTTGCTGGGATCCATACATCCTCTGGTTCATTTGTTTAACAATTGGAGAAACTGAAAAGCAGTCTGTTTCTACATGGAGATGCTGAACCAAACATTTGTCATGTAACAGACTGATTCAGCCAAGTAACAAGTCTGAATTCATTTTTCACTATAGCCATGACCTGGCTAGGCTATATCATTTTAATATTTCAGAGGGCATGTGTGTAAGAGGAAGCAATAAACCTGGTTTACTGGTGGACACTGTGGTGTGTACAACAGGCTCCCTTCAAAGAAGGATTTATTGCCCAGAAGCTTGGGAGTATTGTCACCAGATAGTCTTCAGCTGTAGCCCCTTTCAAGGAGAGCTGCCTCATCCAAGGTCACTTCAATTCCTAAGGCAGGCCATTTTTTAAAGAGTTTTTAAAAATATTTTTATTTTATGTTTGAGAGAGAGAGAGAGAGAAAGAGAGAGAAAGACAGAACGTGAGTGGGGGAGGGGCAGAGAGAGAAAGAGGGAGACACAGAATCCGAAGCAGGCTCCAAGCTCTGAGCTGTCAGCACAGAGCCCAACGCAGGGCTCTAACCCACGAACCTGAGTTGAAGTTGGAGGCTTAACAGACTGAGCCACCCAGGAGCCCCAACTGATAGGGCAGACCATTTGTAATGACTGATTAATACGAGAGCAAAAGGCCTGATCATCTTTACACAGGGAGCACAATTCTAAAAAATCATTCTAGCTCTAGAGTTGTTTATGGAGTAAACCAAGACTGTCACTGGTTCCACATCACAGCTCAACTTGTGGCGACTCCTGCCTACTTTCTCACTCTTCCACAGGTGTTGAGCCCAGGAACACTACTTAACAAATATCCTCACACTAAACTGTCTCTCAGAGTCTGGTTTCTGAGGAGCCAAACTTGTAACAATCGGTAGCACAGCAGTTAAAACGTCTGGGCAGTTTTCATTACCAGTACATTTTTTTGCCGAGTTCATTTTGCCATTATGTAGAAACAACCTAAACTACATATAATTATGATATTAGTTAACTTTATTTACATGTTTTTAAAAATCATAACGTAGAAAGAGACACAGGGTCATAGCTGATCATTAGAAGAGTTAAGTCAGTTGGCTCTTAATGATTAATCCACTCTGTTATTCTTATTAAAACCCATCAACTGACCAAATAAACAAACAAAAAGAGGCATTTACTAGTTGTAGCAATAAAGCACTCAATTCATTTGTCATTATTGAATTAAAACATGGTATCTTCCTAGTTAGAGATACAAAATCCTTTATACTTTATATTACGACAATCTAACCTACCAGATAATGCTTTGTTCTGAGAGTCTCAAACAATCTGTGAATTGAGTTACTTTACTTTTTAAAGGAAAAATCCCTACTTCTCAAGTACTGGTTACAGTTCTCAGCATATTGTAGGTATCCAATAAATATTTTAATTGAATCAAAGAAAATTTATTGAAAAATATAACTTTTTAAGAATAAAGTTCTGGCATCTAAAAATCTAAGTTTTAAACATCCAGAAAACATTTAAAAAACATTTAACATTTAGTTAAAATGAAATGAATAAAAAAAAACCTTATATTTGATTTAAAAAAAAATTGGCCTCAGAGATAAATATCAAAATTGAGCAGCTCATTCAGAGTTCAATGTTTCTGCTTGTTTTTATCAGATTGACTAATAAGAACATTCCCGGGAAGATTCACATGATTTGTACTCGAAGTGATCCTAGCCTGTAAGAGAGAGGATCCATGCACAAACAGGAAGAAAACGGTATAGGCTTCTACAAAGGCCACAAAATGGAAGGAGGAGCGAATGTGTATTTGACATATTCTGTATACCAAACACTGCTTTACATATGTTATTCTATTTAATCCCCTAATAATCATACAGGGTTAGTTGTTTTATCTTCAACATATTGATGGAAAAAAGAGATTCAAAAATCAACAAATTAAGAGGGAATAGAGATTTCACCCATTTAGGGATCAGGAAAGTTTTTCTTGTCAAACACTGTATTTGAGATGAGTCTTGAAAAAAGACCGAAGATTTAGATATGCAAGGAAGGAAACAGCATGACGATAAATATGAAGGCAGAAAAGTGCTGAATTCGTCCAGAGGAGCAGTTTGTTCAGAGCAATTTGACACAAGCAAAGAGGAGTATAGGAAACAAAACATTGGAAAGGTAGGTTGAGCCAAAATGTGAAATCTCTTGACTGTCAGGGTAAGAGTTTGCAATGTATTTGCCTAAAGGCTGACTGGCTTGATGATGAGACAACAAAGACATAGATTTCAGGGGGGGGGGGAATCATGGGAGAGAAATGGTCCAGGTGAGAAGTAATGAGGGCTTGGATTATGAGGTAGATGTATGGGAGAGGAAATGGGTTCGAAAGATGTTTATAAAGATATCAGGGATAGTTTTGGCAAATAATGGAAGTTAGTGGGCCATGGAGACAGGTATCAAAGATGACTACACTCTGTTAAGCCTGGACAAGCGTAAAGGCAATATTTTCATCAACCAAAATAAAGAAAATACAAGCAAAGTGTAAATTTAGTAAACGAAGGATTTAGTTCTGGTCTTAGTGAATTTGTGGTGGTTAAACATGGCACATAGTAGACATCAATCAATAGACAGTTTCTTTTTAACTTTATTTATTTATTTTGAGACACACACACACACACAGAGCATGTGCACACTTGTGGGGGAGGGGCAGAGAGGGGGAACAGAGAGAATCCCAAGCAGGCTCTGCACTGTCAGTGCAGATTGACACAAGGGCTCTATCTCAAGAACCCATGAGATCATTACCTGAGCCCAAATCAAGAGTCCAACTCTTAACTGACTGAACCACCCAGGTGCCCCTCAATTAACAGTTTTAAATAAATTAATCCAGCTCATGTTGTCCAGCATGACAACTGGTGGGGAAAATATCTTAAGGATATTACTGTTGAATAAAGTTTGTGTGGAAGAATGCCTCCAGGACACGGAGAGTTTAATACATAGAAGCATTTACAGATCAAAACTTAAGAGAAGGAAAGAATTGCTGAGTTTTGCAGGAAAGAGGAGACGAAGGAAGATGACAGGTGCATTCTAATATTTGAAGTGTTATCCTGTAGGAAGCCAGATCCACTTGTTCTGGATTGATCCAGAAAGCAATTTTGATGTCATCCCATTAAGGTTCTATTTGCAGTTACCAAAAAGGATTGAAAATGAAAGAAGCCTAGCAATGAGCCTCAAAGAATCCCTCTTTTACAAAAAGAAAACAGGATCTAGGAGCAGAGTTGTATAAGGAATGTATAAGGAATGTATAAGGATGTATAAGGATGTACAAGTTGTATAAGGAATGTATAAGGAATGAGTCCTAAGTGAATCTGCAGTAGGAAGGTCACTTGGAACAAAGGAAACTAGTTTCTGAAGGTGTTGGTAAACAGTGTCGAATTCTGCAGTGGTGATGGAAACCAGTGCTGAAGAACAGGACCTTGGGGTTGGCATTCAGAATTTTTTCATCAATTTTAAAGCTTCAGTTGAATGTCCAGGTGGGACAATAACTGAAGAGGGTTTTGGAGTGATGGGTAGTGAATAAATGAAATCCAATGGTAAAAGAAACTTGACAAAAAGGAAGTTTAACTTGCACAAAAATTTAAGTGCAGAAGTTTAGATCATTAGACTACTTATTTCCAATGATCAGGGCATGATTGTATCTTCAGCTTTTAAATGTAGAGCCTAGTAAATATACTTGGGGTTCAAAGAACTAGGAAATTTCCATTTTAACCCAAAATTAGGTGATAAAGAACAGAGGTTTTTATTAATATCTTAAAAAGAAGAATTTGGACTTTTATATTCATTTGAAAATTCTGCCTTATGCTAAAGATGAAAACCAAATACGAGCCAAGAAAAACAATTAAAAGGATAATATATTTTAAGCTTGAAAAAAAAGTCTGACCATTGCTGCAGGCTGTGTTCAGACAAGCAAATTAGTAAAAAAGTAAGCAATTGTCTAACAATATGTTCAGCAAATAGATGCTCTTGGTAATTTAAGCCGTATGTGTAGCCACTGAAATACCAGTATTTTCAGGCCTAAATTTTTCAATCATTTTCCCAAACTTTCCATTTTACTTGCTCTGTGAAATGAATAACTTATACTTTCAACAGCAAGTATAAAATTTTTGAGAATATACTAAGTGCAATGAGCTTTTACCTTTCTATTGATATAGAGCATAATTAGATTAAAAAGTATTGTTAGTAACAAAATATTGTTAAAAATAAATACAAGTCTCCAGTTACAACATTGATTTCTTCATAATTAATAAGACATCCAAAATTACTCAACAAATGTGGATAAAAAATACATTTTGACTTTCTCTAGCCAATGGAAGAGATGGAAAAGCAAAACAAATCAGTATGTTCTGTAAAACAGACATTTTAATGCCTACCTCAGAGGGAAAACATCATCTTAATATCTTGTTTACTGGGAAATAGAAAAATGAGAGACATTTAGACCATGAGGTTATAAAACCATGATAAATAAACCCTGTTGAGAAAAAAGAAATGAATTTTCAAGAAAAGAGTAGATGTAAAATTATGTGGTAAGAGTCATTTTAAATATCCTACACCATAAAATATGGGTAAAAAGATCAACATTTAGGTACCCTAGAAATGAGCAACTTAGTTGAAAGTACATCATTTCCTTCTTGGCAATTGTCAGGAACTGGGATTTCTAAGTACTGATGAGTCATAGGATCAGGCCAACAGTATACTGGTACATCAAAAGGCCAAAATCTCATTCAATGGCTTTCTAGTTAGTAACCAATAAACAACATCTTTCTTTGGTCAGTCATACAAATCATACCATTGTGAGTAGTCAAGCAAACAGTATTTTTCTACCTAATATATATATATATATATATATATATATATAGCTTTTCATACATGTGAATGTTGTGTGACTTTTTTCTTATGAATAAGTTAACTGATTAAAAAGATAAAATTTCACTTTATAGAAACATATAGTTTGCATGCAACAATGTGCAACTATAGAAACTGATATTGAAAAGTATATGCCCATTATAAAAAGAACCTCCAGTATTTTATTTTAATCAACAGGTTTTTTCCTTTGGTTTATTTATCTATTAATGATAGTCCAACAGTATATCTGAAATAACAACTATTATAGTGGAATATGGTGTTCTTGGTAAAAAGTATTTTGATACTGGTTATCAGATAAAGGACTCTTAATGCTCATAATATGGACATTCATGATTTCATGAAATGAGAACTGTAAGAAATATCAGGCTTAAAAAATAATGAATCTTCCCATACACACATAGACACATCCCCCCACCCTACATTAAGGTTATTAAATCCCATTCAAGGTAAACAGGGAAAAGAAGCATTATTCAGTCTACTTTTGCACAGAGCTAGTTAATCATTAGGAATGGAATGTGTTGGAATTAAAGGAAAACCTTAAATTACAAACCCAGATGTCTTCATCATGATGAAGTGCAAACATTTCAGGCCTTCCCAGACATCCAAAACCCTGGCATCTGCCAGAATTGCACCCCCCCCCAATCTTTCAGATTTCAATCTTAAGAGAACTCCCCTCTTAAGAGAATCTTCGCATAGCTCCCCAAGGACTCTGACATTCGATCTATTCAAAGCACTAGAAATCTGGTCTGAAAAATTTCAAAATGTCTCACTAGAGAAACCTAGACTGTCATTATCATTCCACCTTGTTTGTTTCCAGTTCTCTCTGGACATATTAAGCTAAAGAAGCATAGCATCAGCAAGCTAACCGCACACACACATTTTATTTATTTATTTATTTTATTTTTGGCAGCAGCACCAGCAGCACCAGCAGCAGAAATATCAGGGCTCTTTTCTCCTTTAGAATTTGAACTGACCAGACCTGCAGGATCTATTCCCGCACCGCCCCCCACCCCCCAGCCCCCAACCCCACCCCACCCCCCTGCCTCCTTTCCCGCTCCCTAGCTTCAGAAATACAAGAGAATGAGGACATTCTTCTCATCAGGACCTGCACTGGAACCCTGTCAGTTAATGCGGAGGGTAGGGAGAGAAAGTTACTTCGCAGGCAGCAATGTCTCACCTTCCATGCTTGTTGCCATGGAGATGAAATCCAGCCAGTAGATTTAAGTGTTGGCAGGTTTGTGTTCGCTGATCGGTTCAGTAACAATGTAAAAGGCGTGTCCTGGAAATCTGCGTGGAGTCACAGGACCGTGGTTAGCGCTCTCCTGGCCTACGTGTGTAAATGTCTGTATCTGTCGGTGAGAGATAGAGGACGTGGGCGCCCGCGAAGTACGTGTGCGCGCGCGAGTGTATTTGCAGGAAAATGCACCTGATGTATTCGATGTGGCAGGGTGTAAATATTGGCGCGCGCGCGCGTATATGTGAAGGCGTCTGACCGTGTGTGTTTGTGAGACGGAGAAGAGTTGGGAAATGAGAGGGGGAAGGGAATCGGCCACCGCAGCAACAGGCTCTATCCCCAGTTTTGTTAAAAAGAAAAAACAAAGTGCTCATTTTCACTCATATCACACTGCAGGTTAGCAATCGTAGTTCATCGCCAATTTGACTTCCTAAGGCAGGGGGAGGTTAATTGATTTATCGTTAAAATCCTGTTTTCCTCTCTTCTGTATCAGCATCTGTGCCGCGGGCATTTTGTTGTGCTGGTTGACCGCAGTCTCCGGGAGTAGACGCTAAATTCTTTCTTCTCATCCGATTAAAGAAAGACAAGAATGAAAGTGTATTGGTTTAACTAGGGACTGCATGCGTCATTTGGAGTTGTTTTCTCCTACTCTTCACCTTTTCTTTTCTACGCAAGCCCAACCGGATCCTTCCCCGCAAGCTCCCCACCAACCTAGCCGCGCCACCCCCTCATTTTAGGGTAGGTGTCTGGGCGCTGTCCGTAGTGCTGAAAAATTACGTAGTTAAGACCTACCTAGGAGCTAGAACACACCAAGAGAGGAATGCTCCATAAAAGCCCATATGCAGTTGCAAGGCAAGTTTTCTAAACAGTGTTAAATACATAGAATCTAAACCTAAACCTCATTGAAAGCAAAGCCAAACAAACACAAAGGAAAAACAATAACAATAAAACCTCTCTCCTCATCCTTACTTAGGGGTGTTGTCCAACTCAGTTATAAGGCTCCAATTCTATTCATGTTTGTATACTATGTCCAGAACCTTCAAGTTGCAAACACCTGTAGATTCTCTAAAAACTTGATTATTGACCTTGTAAATTATTAAATTATCAGCGATTGGGGAAAATGTAGGTGCAGAATTAGGTCATTGTTCATGTAAAAAAATACTGAAAACACATCATGTAAAGGTGTGTTAGACTTCAGTAATAAAGTGAAGACGATGTAATGGTCATTCAGAATATTTATGTATTTAGGAAATTTCATGGTCTCATAAAAATGAGCAATGTATAACTTGGAGTTCATATAAGACTATAGTAAAAAAAATTTATTCTTTTTTATTTAAAATCATTAAACACCCTGTAATATGGGTGAACTAACTGCCCGCCAATAAGGAGAGTGGGAAAAGTCCTTCCAGCAACATGTTCCTAACTACGGTTTTACTGACTTTTTTTAAAAGCTTGCTAAGGGCCACATCTTATTTTGGTACTATGCCAGAGCAGTGCTTCTTGAAATTCAATATGCATGTGAATCATCTCAGGATTGTGCTAAAATGCAGGTTTTCATTCAGTAGGTGTGAGTTTGGGTCTCAGATTTTACATTTCTAACAATATCCCAGGTGATGCCAGACGTTGCTAGTTCAGGAACCACACTTCAAGTAGCAAGGTTCTAGAAATACTATATTCTGGCAATGCAGTCACTCATAGAGTATGGGAAAGGAGGTTGTTTTCTTCCATCTATTGTTCTATGTATGTTTCTAGACTGCTGCAAGAATATTCTATTCACGTAAGTTCAGAAGTTAACCATTTTGTTTACACAATATTAACAACTATAATACAAACTGTATTATACCATGACATATATCATGTTTACTTCACTCTATATTTTTACAGTATAACCTGCAATTACCCATTTGCAATCCAAGCTCATGCAAAGAAACTAAATTACATGATTTTACTGCTTATGTATGGGCCTCAGTCCAAGGATTTGTTGTCACGATTTTATGCTCATGATACTGATCTTACCAATCTGAATGTTACATATCTAATTCTTACCCAGCTAGAAAAGTGAGACAACGTCATTGTTTCACAGATCATTTGAGTAAATGCTGATCTGTCGTGTCCATGACATGACACACGTATGCTTAGATTTTGAAGATTCCTCTGGATGGTTAATGCCTTTGAATTGATGCTAAAGGAAAGTTTTGACTATATATTGGGTTTCTTGGTGTGTGTTAGTGCATGATCTTGAGGTTTTTCAAGCTATATGAATGGTGGTGATGTTCTAGAAACTCTGTAAAGTGTCTCATTCAGGAAAGCATAATGAATTAAAAATCCATTATGTTCCGCTTTCTTTGCTAGATGCTGGGATACAAAGACAGATGATTTTTGGTTTCTGACCTTGATGAAATACACTGCAAAACAACATGGCAAGTTTCACCAAGTTTTATAGAAGCACAGAGATTAATAATATATATTTTATTCTCCATTGCCAAAGAAGTGATAAAGAATAGCAAAATAGATAAAGCCCAGAACATCTGCATTTCAGGTCCCTGCAGCATTGGCCTGCTTCTCAATTTTTATTTTAAAAAATTATTGA
>CM053560.1:85754124-85843783 GCA_028646485.1 Cryptoprocta ferox | reverse complement strand
GTCTGTGACTTATTTTCAGAGCAATCTGAATTATTAGAAAGGTAAATATGTGGGTGGCATTGTTTAGACCTCCTCCAAGCAGAATTGCGTTTACTATGCTTTGACATTACACTTTCAGTTTAAATGCAAACATTCTGTATAAAACAGTCTTCAGTTTATATACTCTGTTCTATGTGTACTACAGGGTTGCTAATAAAGACTTGGACTTGCCAACATATCACTTGTTATTCCTTATATAAGTTCTCTTTAAAAACATTTCTTTTAATGTCAATCTCATGAACGTAACTCTCATACTTCTCCTCTTCACTTAAACCATCCCAAGATAAGTGGTATGTTATCCTCTTATACACAATGTATATCATGTAAGTGATACCATTTGCCTTTTCTTTTAGTTACAAGGGATGTCAAAGTCAAATTAACAACTAAAAATTAGTACCTATATAAAATATAAGGCCTTTATATTTGTGTTCTTTCTCTATTGCCTTGACTACTGCAGTTTTGTTTTCTCAGGTATTGGTATGTTATTTTCTTTTAATTGCCTGTTGTAATGTATATCTGCATATAATGTCCTCACAAAATCAGAAATGAAGTAAAGAAATTAAAAATAAGTAAATAAATGCATTTATTTTTCTACTTTTTGGCCTAAAATATTGACTACCTTTTAGGTATATATAGTTATTCTATAAATTTGCTGTTTTTTTAAATAATTTTTTAATGTTTATTTTTGAGAGAGAGAGAGAGAGAGAGAGAGAGAGAGAGAGAGAGAGAGAAAGTGTGAGTGGGGGAGGGGCAGAGAGAGAGAGAGGGAGACACAGAATCCTAAGCAGGCTCCAGGCTCTGAGCTGTCAGCACAGAGCCCAAAGCATGACTTGAACCCACAAATCGTGAGATCATGACCTGAGCCAAAGTTGGAGGCTTAACCGACTGAGCCACCCAGGCGCCCTTAAATTTGTTTTTAATAAGATACTAAACTATAGAAAAAACAATCATGTAGTTAGCTATGAAGATAAAATATAATTTATTATGATTCAATAATAAAGGTTAAGCTAGGAGATGAAATTTTCAATTTATATAACTACAGATCAGCTTTATTTCAAAATACTTTGTTTCTGTTTCTTCTTCTATATCATACATAGTGTCCTTTATATGACTAGGACTTTTTTTTTATGTCAGAGTGCAAAAGTTTTGATTATCTAACTTGTTGGAAAATGCGGTAACTATAGAAATTTAAAGAACATGACAGCACCATTCTAATGAATATATTTAGAATGAAGGTATCACAAAAGAGCTAAAAGCAATAATTTCTTCTAATAATCCAGCTCAGGATTCTTTTCAGAGGAAAATTTTGCTTGCTATGAATTCTTTCCACCCTAGATCTAGTTGTCTTCTTGTGCTCAAGTTTTCTATGGTGGGATCATCTCTTGAACTTACTAGGCCAACATGTCACCTTCAGCTTTTCATGGAAACCTGTCTTACCTGGCTAAAGTTTGATTATTCTTTCTAGGCTAAACTGTCTTAATGTAGCTGGGTCTTTTTATTCAAAATATTGTTATTTACTCAAATATTGGACACTACAACTTTTGAATGCAGAACTCTAAAAAATGTATTAAAGACAAATATAAATTATTTTTGTTATAGACATTAAAAATTTAACCCAAATGCTATTTCGCTTTAGATATTATTAGATAATTAGCTATATCAAAAAGTCACCAGTTTTTCTTTAAGAAATACATTCATACTTGGGTGCCTGGGTGGCTCAGTCGGTTAAGCATCTGACTTCGTCTCAGGTCATGATCTCGCGCTCTGTGAGTTCCAGCCCTGCCTCGGGCTCTGTACTGACAGCTCAGAGCCTGGAGCCTGCTTCAGATTCTGTCTCCCTCTCTCTCTGCCCTTTCTCTGCTCACATTCTGTCTCTCTCTCTCTCTCAAAAATAAATACATAAACCTTTAAAAAAATCTTCAAAAAAGAAATACATTCCTACCTATCCAGAGTGTTATTTTTTAGCTACCCATTTTTTTTTCTGTATGAATAGTTTTAATTTTTTTGGAGAGTTAAGATTGATTGAAATTACAATAAGAAATATATGCCCTCTACCTAAAAATACATATAAGCAGATAATTCTGCTCATAACCCAGAGCATTCACAGGCCCTTGGAAGTCCATTTCTATTATTCCCATGAATCCAAAGAACAATTTAAAATTTTCAGCTATAAATGAATGGTCCGACGTCTTGTTCTCAGTTTTGCAACTAAGTATTGCTGGCTTAAAGTGCTGTGTTTTTTTTTAGCCACTCTATTAGTTTTCTATTTTCTTTTCTTGGAGTTCTTCCTCTAGGTCATTTTACCATCTGATCTCTGGAGAATACCAATGCTGAATACACTGAAATAGGATTAGACAGTACAGTAATAGGATGATTAGATTTGATTAGAAAATGACTATGGGATTTTTGTCAACAATGAAGAAATTATCTAAAATGAGTGGATTCATAAATGAACTGAGCATGATGACACTTCAGTGTGATAATGATCTAATGTTAGTCTGTTTGATGAGTACCATTGAAAATGAGATGTTATGTTTTGATGGTAAAATTTTCTGCAAAGAAAATAATGCACTAAATGTTTTAGTTCAGAATGATATATTTAAATGAAGTTTCATTTAATTGGCTTTAATTTACAGCCCATAAGCCTTAAATTGTTTCATTTAAAGTGTACTTCAAGCCCTCTACTATATATACTCTTGAAGCTAATGAGTAGAGTAGGATACCTTGGGCACAATATCCACAAATACGGGAGCCATAACATGGTATAATATATTTAATTGGTTTAAGTTATTTTACTGGGTTAGATAAACAAAGAAACAAAAGCAGTTCATTTTGCTGCAGTTTATGTTTCTCTAATATGAACCAGTTAATACATAATTGGCAAATAAGTATGTCAACAGAATGTGGAAATCAATCAGTTTATACACAGTTTTCCTTTATACATTTGGGTTTGACTACCAAGTGAAAGCAGTTTAACTCAAAGTTCACACTAACATAGCTGAATGCAGTTAACTATGGAGGAAAGCAGTCTTAAACACATGCCCATTCACTCCTGCTTCCTCTTGGCTCAATTTAGTCACATGCTCTGTCTTGAAAATGCATACTAAGGGTTCTTCCTGATATTTGTGCATTTGTCCCTGTTTTCATAATTCAAACTTTCCTTATATTTTTCTATACCGTTTGTTGAAGAGACTATCTTTTTTCGATTGGATTTTCTTTCCTGCTTTGTTGAAGATTAGTTGACCATACAGTTGTGGGTCCATTTCTGGGTTTTCTATTCCGTTCCATTGACCTTTGTGTCTGTTTTTGTGCCAGTATCATGCTGTCCTGATAACTACAGCTTTGTAATATAGCTTGAAGTCTGGAATCATGATGCCTTCAGCTTTTCTTTTTCAGGATTGCTTTGGCTATTTGGGGTCTTTATGGTTCCATACGAATTTTAGGATTATTTGTTGTAGCTCTGTGAAAAATGCTAGTGGTTTTTTGATAGGGATTGCATTGAATGTGTAGATTGCTTTGGGCAGTATAGACATTTTAACAATGTTTGGTCTTCTAGTCCATGAGTATGGAATTTTTTTTCCATTTCTTTGTGTCCTCTTCAATTTCTTTCATAAGTGTTCTATAATTTTCAGAGTGCAGACATTTTACCCCTTTGGTTAGGTTTATTCCTAGTTATCTTATGTTTTTGATGCAATTGTAAATGGTATAGATTTCTGGATTTATTTATCTGCTTCTTCATTATTGGTGTATAGAAATGCAACAAGATTTCTGTACATTGACTTTATATCCTGTTACTGCTAAATTCATGATTAGTTCTTGCAATTTTTTGGTGGAGTCTTTTGGGCTTTCTACACAGAGTATCACGTCATCTGCAAACGGTGAAAGTTTGACTTCTTCCTTGCCAATTTGGATGCTTTTTATTTCTTTTTGTTGTCTGATAGCTGAGACTAAGACTTCCTGTACTATGTTAAATAGTATTGGTAAGAGTAGACATCCCTGTCTTGTTCCTGACTATAGAGGAAAAGGTCTCAGGTTTTCCCCATTGAGGATGATATTAGCTGTGGGTCTTTCATATGTGGCCTTTAGGATGTTGAGGTATGTTCCATCTATCCCTACTTGGTTGAGGGTTTTTGTCAAGAATGGATGCTGTATTTTGGCAAATACTTTTTCTGTATCTACTGAGAGGATTTTATGGTTCTTATCCATTCTTTTATTAATGTCATGTATTGATTAATTAATTAATTAATGTTAATTGATTTCCAAATATTGAACCACCCCTGCAGCCCAGGAATAAATCCCACTTGATTGTGGTGAATAATTCTTTTAATACACGGTTGGATTCAATTTGCTAGTGTCTTGTAGAGAATTTTTGGTCTATGGCCATACCACCCTGAACGCGCCCGATCTCGTCTGATTTCGGAAGCTAAGCAGGGTCGGGCCTGGTTAGTACTTGGATGGGAGGATTTTTGTATCCATGTTCATCAGGGAGACTGATCTGTAATTGTCCTTTTTAGTGAGGTCTTTTTCTGGTTTTGGAACCAAGATTATGCACGCCTCATTGAAGGAGTTTGGAAGTTTTCCTTCCATTTCTGTTTTTTGGAAATGTTTGAGAAGAATAAGTTTTAACTTTTCTTTAATTTTATGGTAGAATTCCCCTGGGAAGCCATCTGGCCCTGGACTTTTGTTTGTTGGGAAATTTTGGGTTACTGATTCAATTTTTTTTTTTTTTTCTGATTATGGGTCTGTTCAAATTTTCTATTTCTTCCTGTTTCTGTTTTGTATGTATTTGTATGTTTCTAGGAATTTGTCCATTTCTTTCAGATTGCCCAGTTTGCTGGCATACAATTTTTCATAATATTCTCTTATAATTATTTGTATTTCTGTGGTATTGGTTGTGATTTCTCCTCTTTCATTTGTGATTTTATTTATTTGGGTCCTTTTTCTTTTCTTTTTGATAAGTCTGGCTAGGGGCTTATACTTTTTATTTTTTTATTATTTTTATGTTTATTTATTTTTGGGGGTGGGAGAGAGAGAGAGAGAGGCAGAGTGGGGCAGGGGCTGAGAGAGAGGGAGACACAAGATCTGAAGTAGGCTCCAGGGTCCAAGCTGTTAGCACAGAGCCCGATGCAGGGCTTGAGCCCAAGAACTCAAGCAGTTCATGAGTTGAGATCATGACCTGAGCAGAAGAGGATACTTAACTGACTGAGCCAACCAGACATCCCAATTTATCATTTTTATTAATTCATTCAAAGTACCAGCTCTTAGTTTCATTGATCTGTTCTACTGTTTTTTGTTTCTATATTGTTTATTTCTGCTCTAATCTTTATTATTTCCCTTCTTCTGCTGGCTTTAGGCTTCATTTGCTGTTTCTTTTCTAACTCCTTTAGATGTAAGGTTAGGTTGTACATTTGAGAGTTTTCTGGCTTCTTGAGGTAAGCCTGTATGCATTGTATATTTTTAACTTGTATTTTTAACTGTGATAGTATTTTCATTGTAAATGTTTTTGTGGTGCTCTGGTTGTGAAGTTGCATGGGTTTTACATTGTTTCCCAGCCTCCCCCAACCCCGCATGATATTATCAGTTATCTTTTTAATTGAGTGGGCTTTATTTTTTAGAGCAGTTTTAGGATTACAGAAAAATTGACCAGAAGGTACAGAAAGATACCATATACCAACTTCCCCCCTTGCCCCACAGTTTTATCTATTATTAACACATTGCATTAGAGTGGTGCATTTATTACAATTGGTGAACAATTGTAATTGTTGATTGCAATTGTAATTTTTTTAATGTTTATTATTTTTGAGAGAGACAGAGTGTGAGCAGGGGCAGAGCAGAAAAAGAGGGAGACACAGAACTTGAAGCAGGTTCCAGGCTCTGAGCTGCCAGCACAGAACTTGATGTGGGGCTCTAACTCACAAACTTGGAGATCATGACCTGAGCCAAAGTCAGACATTTAACCAACTGAGCCACCCACGCACTCTTGTAATTGTGATTGTAATTGTAATTGTAATTGTAATTGATACATTATTATTAACTAAAGTTCATAGTTTACATTAGCGTTTATCTTTGTGTTGTTCAACGACTCTGTGGGCTTTGACAAATGCTTAATGTCACATATTCATCATTGTAGTATTATAACAGAATAGTTTTACTTCTCTAAATATCTGGCAGCATACTTACTTATTTTCCCCCCTTCCCCCTACCTGCATCATGAACCCTTGGAAGCCATTGATCTTTTTACTTTTCTATAGTCTTGTCTTTTCCAGAATTGTATATGTGGAGTCATATACACTCTGTTTCTTTTTCAGACTAGCTTTTTGCCCTTAGCAATATGACTTTTCATGGCTTGATAGCTCATTTCTTTTTATTGTTTAATAACATTCCATTGCATGGATATACCAAAATTTAGCCATTAACTTTTTTTAAATATTTATTTATTTTTGAGAGAAAAAGAGGCAGGGTGTGAGTAGGGGAGGGGCAGAGAGAGGGAGACAGATTCTGAAGCAGGCTCCAGGTTCTGAGCTGTCAGCACAGAGCCTAACACGGGGCTGGAACTCATGGACTGTGAGATCATGACCTGAGCCAAAGTCGAATGCTTAACTGACTGAGCCACCCAGGCGCCCCTAGCCATTAACTTATTGAGGAACATCTTGGTTTCTTCCAGCTTTTGAAAATTATGAATAAAGATACTATAAATGTTCATGTGCAGGTTTTTGTGTGAACATAAATTTTCAAATTATTTTGGTATATAACTAAGAGTGCTATTGGTGGGTTGAATGGTAAGATTATATTTAGCTTTGTTACTGTCCTTCAAAGTGACTATACCATGTTGCATTCCCACCAGCAGAGAATGAGAGTTCTTGTTACTTCATGTTCTTCATCAGCATTTGGAATTTGCCAATGTTTTGGAATTTAGCTATTTTAATAGATATGTCATGGTATCTCGATGTTTTAATTTCAATTCTCTAATGATATAAGATGCTGAACATCTTATGCTTATTTTTCATCTTTGTATCTTCTTTGGTGAGGTGTCTGTTCAGAATTTTTTTCACTTTTCAATTGGATGGTTTGTTTTATCATTGATTTTTGTATATTTTGGACATATGTCCTTTATCATATATATGTTTTGCATAGGTTTTGTCCCAGTCTGTCTTTTCACTTTTTTAAATGTTTATTTATTTCTGAGAGAGAGAGAGAAACAGAATGCAAGTGATGGAGGGGCAGAGAAAGAAAGAGGGAGACATAGATTCCAAAGGAGGCTCCAGAGTCTGAGCTGTCCTCACAGACCCTGAAATGGGCTCAAGCTCACAAACTGTGAGATCATGACCTGAGCTGAAGCTGGAAACAACCGACTGAGCCACCCAGGAGCCTCTGTCTTTTCACTTTTTAAAGTGGCTAGTTATTTTCAGGGGATAATTTTGTAGAACAAAAGTTGTTTTGTTTTTTTTCCCCCAGAAATGTGTGCATTGTTGGAGAAGTAACACTTGAACACTTGATATCAGATTTCTAAAACTAACCTAGCCAAATAAAACTCACACTGCTCATATTCTAAGCAAAACTAAACTGAATGAGTGTTTGGTAAGATACAAAGTCACTTTAGGCAACTACAGAAGATATTTAGAAAGGTTCACATAGGAGCTTCATATTTCAATACTACCTAAAAGTCAGTAAAATTGAAGTTAGTGACTATTGCATAAAATAATACTTGAAAGTAGGAAGATTTTAAGAAAAAAGTATAAACCTGATGTTTTGCGGACTAATTTTAGTAACTTTTACATAAAACCTTTCTATACATACTAGTTCTTATTCTACTGCTCTTAGAGGAATTTTAAAGCAATAAACAGTTGGGAATAATAAGGTCTGATTTTTCAGATACATTTTTGACACCGGTTTCCAGAAATATTAGGAGTCTAGATATAGAATCTAGGTTTAAGGAAATGGACACCTATATAAACTTATATTTCCTCGGTGACTTTGGGACTGTCAGAACATTTACCTTGACAGCTGTACTACCACGCAGTGTCCTTCATAATCTGAAGGATAGCTCAAGGAACTCACAATTGAGATTTGTTGAGGAAGTCCAAAGGATAACAACCATATAAGTATTTTTACATATTTAACCTTATTTAGAGATACAGACATTCCTAAACATAACAGATACAATGAGTGAATGGATGAATGAGCAAATGGATATAGTAATTCTACTTTTTTTACCAAATGGCTTAGACGTTGTGCCAAATATTATTTATTGATACTCAGCAACATCCTCACCCTCCTATATTCCTCCTGTATGAGATATTTCTCAGAATCTGTTGCCAGCAGTATTCTAACCAAATTCTACCAATGAGAGTCACTGGTGTAAAATTTAAGAGGATTTTTTCAAGCCCTAGCAATAGCTCCTAGACCTTTGTTCCCCCAGCCCTAATTATTGTGTAAACCTCTAAGTCTTTGTGCATTAAATCCTACATGAAATATGTACAGTGCTTGGCTGGATATTGGCTAATGTTTTTAGCATGTTTAAACAGTTTGTGAGTGGAAATACAATGACATGAAATCACTCCAGACTACCATTCTGCAATATACCATGAAAAAATGTATCACATTTGTACACTACTTAAAAACCATTGTTTCCAACGAACTAGACTCAATAGGCAGCCATTAGGAATGATGTGTCCTTTGTTAAAAAAAGATTACAGAAGGGTAGGATTTGTGGATTCCGTTTGGTGTCATGAAACTGAGGTAACAGGAATCCAACAGCATCACCTAAGTCAAAGCAAGTTATTTTTCTCCCCAAATAAGAAATTTGGGTGTAGGCAGTCTGGGGGTTTTACAATAGCTTGGTAAGGTCCTCAGTGTGTCAGTTCCTAGTTTTCTGATCTGACATCCTTAATTGTGGCTTTTGTCCTTATTCCTGTTCCATCATGGTTTCCAAAGGGATACTCCACCCTCTAGCTTCACAGGAAAGAAAGAAGGCAAAGAGCTTATTAAGAAAGACACTCTAGAATCCCTAGTATATTTCTCTTAATAACTTCATAGATAAAGTTGTGTCCAGTGGCCACTCCCAGTATTTTAGCTGGGCACATTGCTACTCTACAAAACATTGTGGTTCTGTTAGTAAGGAAAAAAAGGGAGAATGAATATCAGAGAGGAAACTTGCAGTGTTCTAAACCACAAGGCAAAGGAGCAAACAAAAGCCAATGTAAATGATGTCTTCATAAAAAAAAAGGAACACTTTATAAAAGTAGTGTGTGTTACCACAGTATAGAAGAAACTATTAAAGCAACTCAGACATTTCAGTAGAAATAATGATTATCAGGATTAAGTTCAGCTATATATAATAGAAAGACTCTGACTAGCAGCAGTTTAATCAGGATAGAAATTTATTTCCTCCTTTTGAAAAAAAATCTTGGAGTAGGAATGTGAGGGTTGTTACTGTCGCTTTCTAATAATGAGCTGATTAGCCTATTAGTCTATTTTCCTGTTCCACCATCCTCAGCACTGAGTTTCCAATCACAAGGTCACTTCATGGTCAAACATGGTTGCTGTTGCTACAGATATCATTTCTTCATTTCAAGCCAGCAGAAAAAGAATGCAAGGGAGGACAAAAGGGTCATTCTTCCAGTTAAGTCAGTTCTTTCTAAGGAAACTCCTGCTTGGTCCTCACATTTCTGCTTTTATTTTACTGGCCAGAACACAGTCACCTGGCCAGGTAGAGCTGCAAGTAAGGCTAGGGAATAGCAACTTTTAGCAATTTTCATTGTCACCTTAAATAGATTTCTGTTATCAAACAAAAGAGGAATATGGATTGTGTTAATTATTATCTCATTTATAGGATTATCTTCAAATATGCAGGACAGCATGTGGCTTGAATTTTATTATTCATCACTTTAATAAATCTATTTTCTCTTCCAAACATTGCAATTGAAAATTGAGAATAACAGTCCAACAAAAGGTAATTATTTAAATGAAAAATAATACATGCTATAAAATAATCATTTTCATTAATACTCTTTAGATTAGGACTAAATTTAGAACTAGATTAAAAATATTACCAAACAATACCCATTGCTTTGGACAGAGGAAGCCCAGCTCATGAAATTATTTAAGAGGAGGGAGCAACTATGCCTATAGGAAGGGAAGCAGGGCAGAGACCTTAGACATTGGCTCTTCTGATCCACCTTTTAATGGAGTTACTGGGGTGAGATTGAGGAAAAGGCAGGGGAATATGAGTTAAGAAATTAGTGAATAAAAATTGAGACAAGTAAATGTCTAGGAATTACAGGAGTCAGTCTTCAAAGAAAAAACCTCCAAATATTGTTTATAAAAATTAAAATTAAATCTGTTATTGGGTGATGACCCTGGCTTTGTAAAGTTGAAAAATGAAACAGTTATCTTAGGAATTCAAGCAAAACCCTTTGTATTATCTGAGTTATTTGAATAATTGAGGTGAAAGTGGGATTTCTGCCTGGATTATTCACATAATTGTCTTAATTCTAAGAGACCTTTCCTTAGGATGTATTTTTAGAATGCTATATGTGAAAAATTAGACTCCTAAATTAAGCAAGCAAAGCAATAGAAGTAGGGAGTGATGGAAGGGGGAGAGAGAGAGAGAGAGAGAGAGAGAGACGAAATAATAGTTCATTGTCAGAATAAATCTATTATCTTCCCCCCCTACTTTTTCTAATGACAATAACTGACATCCACTTTTTTTTTTATTATAGAAGGAACTTCCATGATGAAAAAGGGAGCTATATATGGGTCTCAGATATAACCCATAGTATTTTTTAAAGTCATAAATTCCTTTTTGAGTTTCAGTTCTTTAAAGTTTGGAAAATTAGTGGCTCCAAATCCAGCCATTTAATTTTATAAAGCCAAGTAAATTGACTTAAAAATCATACTATACTTTCTTGTTGACTTCATATTGTTGGTCTTTGCCTTCAGTTCTTAAAGACAAATTAAAAGGATGATCATATCCAAGTTGCCACTCCATTCTCTTCTTTGGTAACAGAACTTGGCAGTGAGCCAAACTGAGAAATTAATTGCCAGCCTCCCCTATAGCTGAGTGTGTCATATTACTACGTTTTGACCTATAAGTGGGAATGTTGTTTGAGATTCTGCATAGGATTCCTCTTTAGTAGACTGCTTCTGGCTTCTACTGAGGACAGGTGCCTAGATCTCCAATAGCTATCTTGGGCCATAGGGGTACTTTAAGAATAGAAGCCACACACTAGGTTGGTGAAAGATTTAGAAGAAACCTGAGCCCATGATGACTATACCTGCTCTAGGGTGCCTACTTTTGCACTGTTTTTACTTAATAAAGTAGAAACTTTTAAGACACTATTATTTCTAGTTCTGTTACTAGCAAGTGAACACAATTCCTATATGACATTAAAGTATTGGTTGAAAATACATTGGAATTTTAGGGTTAAATTTCCAGATATGTATAATGGCCTCCTTCAATCAATCTCCTTCTCTCTCTCTCTCTCTCTCTCTCTCTCTCTCACACTGTCACACACACACACACACGCACACACTCCAATTTGTAAGAAAGAAAACTAAGCGGTTATATGAAGTTGTACCAGTAATACATTTGGTGCAAATATAAGTGAGAGCATTTGCAGTGGGAATTGTGAGAAGATTAAAAACTAAAGCATTACTAAAGAATTTCTCAGCATGTATACATAAACTTTAAAAAATTGTGGAAGGAAGGAAAATATAGAAATAGAATGTAGCAATAGAATGTTAGTAACAATTTTTTTTCCACAGATTTAGCTAAGGTAAGTATAATATTTATAGCAAGAGAGGAAGGAAACATCTATAGAGCAGTCCGATGGAGTAGTATTAATTTGCACTTTAGAAGCTGCCCCAATTCTCTCCATCTTTTAAGATCCAGTTCTTTTATGAAATACTCCGCAATCCTCCTATAGGTATTAACCTTTGCCCTTGTTACATTTATTGGGACCAGTACTAAGTTACCGTGAGGGAAGTGTATATCTTAGGCACAGTATTTTAAGGGGTGCCAAAAAGCTCAGTAATCAAGACAAATATTTTAATGGAATATTTTAATTAGCACATTACAGCACGCAGTCCAGTCTCTTGTTTTATAAATAAATTTTTAATTATGTTTCACATTTGTCTCTATTATAGCACTCAAATAGTGCTTTTTAATGAATGTTCTCTCCCAACAGTACCATACTCATTTTCATATTCCTCATGTGCCTACTACTCTGTTTTAAGCATGAAGGTCTCTTAAAAAATATTAAATTGAATCTATTGAAAGATTTTGCAAGAATATACTGTATTAGGGGCAGCAGGATTAAGTTTTCATCATTAAATTCAACTATAGCAAAAGAATAACCGAGGATAATGGATGTTTTGAAAGTATTTATAATTCAGTTCTATGGGAAAATCACCTGACATCTCTTTGACTAAAACCCTGCTAAACCTGGAGAGATAGGGAATTATAATACTACTTTATATTCATATAGCACTTTGCCCTACATAAAGTGTGTTCTTTTAATTCTCACCTTAATCCTGTAAAGTAGGTGTTATCATCCTTATTTATTATGGAAATATTGAAAAGTTAAGCGACTTGCCCAAGGAGTTATAGGCAGAAAGTGGCAGAACTGGGGCTCTAACCCAGGTTTTCTGTGTCAAAATCTGATGCCTTTCTGCTATTCCAAATGCTATGTCTTGGGATTGACCAAGGAGAAATAATTCATGCAGCAACTACAACAGTGAGTGTTGTATTTATTAAACAATATCAGTAGCACCCTAAACAGCAGATTTTACCAGGTGTACTCCTCAGGATTAAAACTCTTCTGATTTTTATGTATGTTTGGTGAAATAGCTCAACTCTTCTGGTACAGAATCAGATGTTCCAAGGTTATTTTTTTGGTTGAGGGCAGAAACTTAAGGTTATTTTTTTGGTTGAGGGCAGAAACTTACAAAGAACAGGGGGAAATGAGGAAATTATGTATTACTTGAGTAGTAGTTTCTAACTACCACTTTATCACTAATGTGTGTGTGATATTCTGCAAAGCATGCAAACCATACACGTTTGCTTCTTTATGAAAAGAAACATTTGGGAAGGTCTTTCAGCTGAAAAAGTTTATTTCAATGTGAAATACTATTACAGTATTCAAGAGTTAGGAATTAAGTTCAACGGATTGCTTTTTTATATTTAGGGGGAAAATCTAGGACTATATTTTAAAACACCATAATTAAATTTGAGAGCCTGTAACTGCTTCAAATATAATTTTTATCAACATAAACACAACTCCAAACCGAAATGCCCACTATCAGCCAATCTAGTAGAAGATTTCTTCTGAAAAACTACAGATTCTCCTCACGGGTTGCTGCCCAGAGAATTAAAGAACTTCAGCCTTCTTTTTGTATGCTGATAGCTGAATTCCAAAGGAAAGCCTCTTTCTTAAAAACAACCAGAATTCAAAGAAATTCAAAGCTATTCATTTTGGTGAATTGCAACCTGTCATCAATAACTATTTATTGAATGTCCACGGGGTGCCTAGGCATTTAAGTGGCAAGTGATTTATTTGCATTATTCAAAGGATTTCTAAGGGGAGTCTAAAGATTTGCAGACGTCTTTAAAGATGCAAAGTGGTGTGTGCTTCGTTCATTTAAACTGCCCCTACATGGAATGAATTGAATAGTCTGGGTTTCAGAGCTCTAGAGATTTCTAGCACTCAGAACCGACTTTTGTATGCGAAGACCCCATTGGGTGCCAAGCGATAGGCGGGCTGGTGGTCAGAACATGGCCCCACCAGGGGCTTCTAGACAAGTTAAACCTTCCCTGGGCTGAAGCAGGGCTGACTGCCACAATGGCGGCCCTGACCGGCCACCCCATCCCTCCCCTCTACCCCTCCACTCCCACCCCCACACGAGGCTCACACCCTCTCCCAGTCTCCCAGCCTCGACCGGTTCTCGCGAGATCCAGGCAACTGAGCGCTCGGGGCCTTTTCAAATCGGGATCCGTTACCGCTTTCCCGGCCGCCGCCATTGTAGCGCTCGGAGCCCCTCAGCGCAGGCGGCCGAGGCGGAGGCAGAGGCATCGGCAGCGGGATGGCGGACGCCGACAAGCCCGAGGTGCTCGGGGCCGCTGGCGACGACAGTCCGCATCAGCAGCCGGTGGAGCAGCCGGGCGAGCCGCGGCGAGAACCGCACCCGCCAGAGCCAGAGAAGCAGCCGCCGCAGCACAGCAGCAGCTCCAATGGCGTTAAAATGTATTGTCTTTTCCTCCGGGGATCGGGGCGAGGTGGGGGGCGGGGAGTCAGCTTGGGGTGGGGGGGCGAAGCCGCCCTGGGCCTCGGTGGGGGATACCCGCCCCCGGGCCGTGGGCGGCGGGAGGAGCAGGTGCAGCAGGGCCGCTCCCAGGCCCTTCCCTCCCGCCCCGGGCCGGGGGAACCCGGGTGCGAGCCAGGGGGCCGATGCCCCTCCCGTTTCCAGCCAGAGACTGCGGATCACCCCTTCTTCCCAGACTTCCAGCTGGAGAACCTTTGAGCAAAGCACGGCGGCCGCCACGGTCTGGAGGAAAATGGTCCCCCTTTTAAAGCCCTGTGCTGTAGTTAGTGTTCATCACTAGGGAGTAACTAGGGATGACATCATCGGACATTTCCTCTTAACTACCGAGAACGTATTTAAAAGGAATAGTTCCCGATCTCCCGGCTTCATTCTGAGCTTTATAAGTTCAGTGTTTGTTGTTGCTTTCTGAAGTATGTGTTAATTTCTGAACTGATTATATACCAAAGAGGAAGTTTAATAATGTACTGTGAGCCTAAATCCATTGTGTTACCCTTGAATTGGTAAGAGGTTAAATGAGCGTGGTGTCTTGGTCTCCCACCTCCCCCGCAAATGTTTGTAAGCCTTGCAGGTTATTTTTTAAGAACTCTTTGTGTGATGGCTTGTTCTTAATTTTGGTAAAAAAGCAAATAAGAATTTTTTTTGTTTGAAGACAGTCGGACACTTTTAAGATTGCCCGTCATCAGTATCTATAAAGAATTTAGTTGACTCGAATCCGTAACAATTTCTAGTTACAAGGAAATATTATGCTCCCCATTGTTCTTGATATATAGGGGGATATGAATCAGGCATTCTTTTGCATATGCCCAGCTCTTTAAACTTGAAGTTGAAAGTATGTTAATAATATACTGAAAACATCCTTTTCCTTCTTTCAGTTATGCCTCATAGTAGAAAGCAGAGAACATATGGTCACACTAAAATAGAAAAGAGAAGTGTTCTTTTCTTTTGTATAAGAATGTTTGAAGCAGTATGGTAAGACCTGGACTCGTTTGTGTAGGAATTGATCGCAGATAAGATAGCTCTCCCAGCTCAGTTATGACACTCTTGCTCTCACTTGGGTTGGAATAGGATATGTCGCATCTTCTAGGCAGAATAGAGGTGCAGGTGTAAGAGATTCGACCTCGGTGGAATTTGTCCCTAGGTGCAGAGTGGTGCCACCTCAGTAACTGAGCATCTGGAAAGTGAGCACTTTCTACCATGCCTGCCAAGATTTGGGCTCTCAGGGATTTGGCCTCAAATTCGAATAAAAAGCATTGGAATGATAAACTTAAAATATGTGCTTTATGTTTATATCTAAATGTGGTTTTGCCACCCTTTTCTCCTGAACAAAAAGTACAGCCTTGAGTGACAGAGAGAAGCCCAACTATACTTGGGTGTGATTAGTATAATAGTGTCCGCACAGATAAAGCTGGCATGTAAACCTCCCAGATCTAAAAGTCTCTAATCCCTCTTAAAGTCTCATTGTGGTTTAGCTAGACAAGAGAGGACAGAGGTAGGAAAAGAATCTCTTTTTGCTTCAGGTTGAGGAAGAGGAAAATACGAAGTGAAGAAAGAAATGTTAATAGTAAATACAAATGAAAGTTCTTTTCATATTGCTTATAATTCATCTTTCTCACACCTTCCTCTTTTCCCAAGTTGAGTAAAGAAGCAAATTTACTCTTGAGGGTTTCTTGTACTGTCAATTCCATAAGAACCATATAATGGTCCACCATGGGTCTGCTACTCATACTGAATAACTAGGGACATTTACCTGCATCAACCTAACAACTTTTTTTTTTTTTTTTTTTTTGAGGCTGTGAGCCAACTGGAGTAGTTTAACAATATAACATATAACCCTTGACTGCCATATATGTTTTTAAGGATAAGAATTCATACAGGTTATAAAAATTACCAAATATTGCCTTAACATATGTATTGCTTATAAGAGAATAGAGTGCCACTTAGCAAGATTGAAATGACTTTTGCTGAGGTTAATCCATAGTCATTGAGAATAGAGACCACTCTCTTATTCATCTTTGTATCTCCAAGGCCTTATATCTATAAAGGCCCAGTAAATATTTGTTTAGGAAATGCAGAAGTCAACTTTTATGATTATGAAACTTATACACAGGATTTCATGGACATGTTCACATCTTTTGACCAGAAATTAAAGATGTTTCCCTAGGTTTACTCTTTTCCTTTATACCAAAGTGGCATACTAGCTCTCCTTTTCTTAAGTGAACAGGAGGAAAAACAGCAGTAGTGTTCTAACTCTTCATTATTTTCTGTGTGATTAACATCTTGGAGTATTTGGAAATTGAGAGTTACATTAGGGTATAAAATATTGTGTAAAATATTAAGCACTGAAGCAAGGTGAAGTATTTGGAGTAGTATTTTTAATCATAATAGAGGTAAGTATAGAACTGGGCTTAATTTTAGATTTTATACTATAGCATGTTTTTAAAACCACGTATTAAAACTATGTTTTCTTATTTGATGTTGAATATTGATTTTTCAGAAATTTATGATAAACTTGGGTAGGCATAATTCCATCTTAAGAGTAGACAACATTTTTGTGACTTAAGATAGTCGCAGTCTTTATTTCAAGTACTTTAAGGGAGGGGTGGTTAAGTGAACAGTTTGGGAATTATTACATGGAATTCAGGATATAGTGCCAATATTTGATATTGTGTAGCATCATTTCCCTAGGAGTTTTCACCTGTATCTTAACTGTCCATTCCATAGTATATTTATGACATAAAAAGAGTTCAGGAATTGAGTAATTACAGCTTTGTTTCTCTAATCAGACCATACCTCTAGCCATTAAACTGGTCTGCCTTCCATAGATAATTTATGTGCTGTAGATGAGCAGTGTAGTAATACCTTTAGTATGCCACTACTTGGGGAAAACTTGAAGAAATTGCTCTCTCTGGTCATACTTGGAATAAATATTTTAGAGAGGATATCCTACATAATGTCATTGCTTTTCAGTGGAATTTTCAGACTGTTGTAAGCAAATGCTTACAATATTCATATAAGAATAGAAGAACATAGTATTTCAGAACGCTGCATGTTTCACAGTTGGTTTCATCTAGAGAGCAGATAGGTAGAAGACATACTTAGCTAGAGACTATATAGATGTCTGCTTACCTAAACAAAGATAGTTATTTTACAGACATTCATTGAATTCAGTCTACTATGTACATACATTCTTTGGGGGATTGAAAAGAAGAGTTGGCTTTTATATCTGCTGTACTTAGAACCAGAGCAAAGGCCTTTGTACCTTTTGGCTGCTTGCTGCCATTTTTGAAAGTGGCACACTGTTCAGACAGGTAGGTACTTGCTGGAGCTGGGCAGTTATGAAGACCTCTTCTAGGCTGTGCCATTTCTGATGAGGGAAGATGTTTGATCGTAAAGGTTTCCCTGTCAAGGTCTGAAAAGGTGGCAAAGCAAGTTTGGCCCTAATGTCTCTTCCTTGATATTAGCAGTTTTTCTGGCAGACAGCAGCACCATCTGTGCTCAGATGAGCATGGGTTCTTAATGAACTGTTCATTCATTCAAAAATTAATATTTATTGAGCAACATGTTATGTGCAGTCACCATGCTAGGTGCTGCTCATACCAATGCAGATGGTTTTTTTCTTATAGAGTTTTACATACTGTATTTATGGTTGTGTTGTTACCTGCTCGGAAAGGTAGTGTTTAAAAAGTTCAACATCTCATGGAACAGATGACTCCAATAAGAAGTGTGCGTGGAGCACTACAGTATATAGAGTCCCACAGTTGGTTGGCTTAGAAGATAAGTTAGTACCTATATTATGAAACCTGGTTGGTTGTTGGAAAAACCCAGGAAGCTTTAAAAATTTTGGATTTCTGAATGTCATTCCCAGAGATTTTTATTAGTATACAGTTGTGGAAAATTGCTTTAAATTGAAGTATTAATTAAATAGTTTTAGATTCACTAGAATAATTAGTGATTTAAAAACCTTTTGTTATTTCTTCTGTAAAAAAAAGATTCTTTTTGAAAAGTAAATTGCATTTTTAAAATATACACCCAGATTTTCAGATTTTCATCTATAGGATTTACTTTAAATATATACTTACATGTTATGGATGGTTGGTGGGTAGCATCATATAGTTGCACTGTGATTGCAGTCTTATAAATTAAATATTTTTCCAGTTAGGGTCTCATTCAAAAGTTGATTTATAAAATTTTGATTCGTGTTGCCTTTAAGTACTGCTTCTTACCTCTACTCCATCCCACCTTGTAGGTAATAACTACTAGTAAAAATTGTATGATTCTATGAAATACCCTATTTTAATTTATAGGTTAATGCATAGGAAATGTTGAGTATGAAAATACTAGGTTACCTTACTAATTAATTATGTTGATCAAAATTGGGGATAGGAAAAATTATGAGAGTAAAATGGGTATGTAAAAAACTATGTATTTTAGTTATGTTTTTAAGCAGACTTTATGAGAAGTTTGGTAATATGCCCAAATCCTTGCTTTGAAATGGCATTGGGTAATTTCAAAGCAAGCAAGCCAACTCTCCAGCTGCTTTACTGAGGTCTAACATGGTGGAGAGTTTGGGGAAGTGAAGTGATAAATATGCAACATTTATGTAATGTGGGGTTCCATTATTAGAAACGTGACTGAGATTTTCTTCTTGTTTTGTTTTTAATTCCTAGGGAAAATGATGAATCAGTCAAAGAAGATAAATCTGAACTAAAAGAAAAATCTTCAGGAAATAAGAAGGCCAATAGATTTCATCCTTATTCAAAAGATAAGAATTCGGGCACTGGAGAAAAGAAGGGTCCAAATCGAAACAGAGTTTTCATTAGCAACATCCCATATGACATGAAATGGCAAGCTATTAAAGATCTAATGAGAGAAAAAGGTAACCATCCTCAATAAACTCACTGTTGGCTAATTTTCATATAGAAGGGGGAGGACCTAAGCAAACTTTTTTTATTCCTCTGAGCCACACAGACTCAAAAAATTGATTTTTGTTTATTTCTTGACACATGAATTAATCTTTCCTCTTCTCTCACTTGACACAATTTCATTACAAAGTCATACAGATAAATGAAGTTTTTTCCCCCATTTTAGTGGTATAGTAGTGAGCCAGCATATGCATGCCACCAAGAATTTTGTTAAAGTGATTGCTTTGTCTAGTTGAAGTTTTTATAGATTTTTAAAGGACTATTGCATTAGTTAAGCAATACATTTAGCGTGTTAAAGTATGAATAATAAGGTCTGATTATTTTTTTCCAAAAGCTGTTTTGTCATTATCTTGGTGGAGTCTGGAATCTGGCTGTGGAGTTCATTTTGTTTGCATTGTCATGAATGCCATGATGCTGTCTCTGCAGTTCTATTTTAAAATTGCGTTACTGCTGTTGCAGTTTTGTTTTTAGAATAACCTGAAAATCTTCATTTTATATATATGGTTGGTTTTGGGGAAAAATAATTTTAACATTTGATCTTGTAAAAGTTAGCTTTGTTATCTCTTGAAAAATTGAGTTTCAACAGTCCTGCAAATTATGTATTTGGCTTTGAGGCTGATCTCTTCTAATAAATAAAAAAAACCTTGCATTGGTGTTATCTGTTGTAAGGTGACAACTATTTGATTGGTTTTATTCATTGACTTTATTTAGAAAGTGTGTGGCTTGCTGTGAAGCATGACTTGTAAATTTAGTTTACTGATGGCAAACATGATTGAAGACATTCAGGTAGAAAGTCACCTTAAAACAGCTGTTGTGTGTAGGCGACCAAAGTTACTTGAAAAGTGTTAATGTTGATGTTTTTAATATGATAGGCTAAGGGACCATTTGTATGTATATGTGCATTTGTTCACCAACTATATCATGCTGGCCAAAATACGATCTGTAGTATGAAGTATAGGTTAATATGGTTGTTAGCTTTTTTAGAGAATGTGGATGATGTACATTTCCGAAAATTAGTTAAATTTACATAGCCATTGATAGGAGGTATGTTGATCTGGTTTTGATTGTTGGTGAATAATAGGTGCTTTTCTGTAGAGTTGTGCACAGGTGTGCAGTAAAGCAAGATATTGGTGTTTAAATGTATTGTTTCTTGGTATCTTCCTTTTGTATGTCTTATGTAGTTGGTGAGGTTACATACGTGGAGCTCTTTAAGGATGCGGAAGGAAAATCAAGGGTAAGTGCTGTGGGCAATAATCTGCTTGAGGTTTAAAAGTTCCTCAGCAGTTTACTTTTTGTATAATATTTGTACCAGTTTTTGGAAACTTAAGTTTCATTTTGTTTTAATTTATTATGCAAGATTTGAGGCTTTATACTAGCAAGTCTGACACTTATCCAAACCAAACTAGTTGCCTGGAAGGGATGGGTTTGTAAATGTTCATAAAGGGCATTCACTTTTCTAATGGTTCTTCTTAGCCTACAGATTTTAATATAGGATTTTTTTTGTTGTGTTTTGATGTCTTCAAGGATATTTTAAAAGTTACTGCATTGAAAATATTCCCTAAGAGTTCTCTGAGAAGCCCATAGCTTAAAGGTGTTAATTCAGAATGTATGTTTGCAACTTATATTGAAGAACTTAATTTGATAGCCTACAAGACTCCATAAGAGGCAGTGCTCTGACCAATTGGTATGAATGACATTGATGATTAAATTGACATAGGAGGAATTGGTTGATAGTAGGTTTTGATTTTTAGCAACAAGAAAGCAATATACTGAAGAATACAATGGAAAGCTTTTAACAATGTTCACTTATACTACAAAAACCAGTTGGGTGCATGGGAAAAACTTTGTCATCACATTCAAATGGCCCTTTGAACAGTAATAATGACAAATAATTATTTTAAAAATGATTCTATAGGTTTGTTTCTTTAGCATAGGTGATTATTTTATATACTTAAACTGGATGCTGTTAAATTGTGTGCAGCCAGTTTTCTCTAACAGAATAGTTAATTAAAAATGAGATTATTTCCTATTTTGACCCTAATAAAATTGAAAGATATACATTAAAACAATTGTGCAAATACATCTTTGGAAAATATTTGTAACAATGTAAGAATTGTTATATTGAAACCTTCAATTATTTCCTTGAGTTACTTTTGATTAAATTTGTACAAATACCTTACTTAGTTTTAACTTCAAGAAGAGTCCTCTAAAAGTAAATGTGCTCCAAGCTTATTAAATGCTAGATTCTACTGTCTTAAATAGATTTAAACATTGACAGATTTGTGGTCACTTGCTATTATGTTCTGGAAGTGTAAAAGATAAAAAGTGATTGTATTATTAATTGCTTTTCATGACTTAAGTATTAGAATTTAACTTCGTTAAAGTTAACTTCATCTACTGATCTAAAACTTTTTTTCTTTTGCATATATTGACAAATCTACCTGGATATAGGGTTGTGGGTAAGAACTTTTTTTAAAGTATCTTCAGTCAAATTTAAACTTCTGATAAAAAGAAAATTTAGTATATAAACATTTCCTATAATTTTTTTCCCCAATAAGTGTCGTTGAATTCAAAGATGAAGAATTTGTAAAGAAAGCACTAGAAACTATGAACAAATATGATCTTAGTGGAAGACCCCTGAATATTAAAGAGGTAAGATTTCTTATTTTTGGAATAGTTTAAACTTTTGAACGTAAAGACATGTTTTCTTTGGGTTTTCATCTTTGGGGATGTATTTCTCTGACTGTAACTTTTTATTTTTGAAGCCTAGATGCTTGTTAAAGCATTATATAATTGATGATAGTTTTGCTTGTACATGGCTTCCTCTTTGCTTTTGAGCAGTTTTCCTATATATTTGATTTGTTCCAAGTTGTTATAAGCAGAGGTGTATGATTCAAAAAAAATTCAGATATTTAAAGTTGGCAAAGTTTATCTGTTGACTATTTGGTATAGACATTTTCAATTTTTAGATTGTGTTGTTTAACTTGAGAAATAGATATTCTTGTAGTTGATAGTAAAGGTTGCTGGTATTTGAATAAAATTGATACTCACTTTTAATTACAGTTACCCTGGAACTGTGCCAGATTAAAATAAAACTTATGACTTTATTAGTGAAATTTGTAACTAGAACTTGGAAACCCCTAAAGTGGAGATGTTGCCTTTGTATGGAACAGTAGTAGTATAAATACATTGACAAAAGAATAATCAGAAGATATTTAAAAAACTAGTGTAGTTGACTTTGGTAATGATTAGCTTGAAGAGCAGTCGTTTTCGTGTCTTCCTTTAGTTCATATTGTTCATCTAATCTGAGTAGTTTGATCACAAACCAGTTATGTATATATTCTCGCTAAAGTCTGTGTTACAAACGATTGAGGATGTTCTTTAGAACCCTGAAGATTGTCTCCCAGCAAGGTTGCAAGTCTTTGGTAGTGGAGCATTACTGTCAGTCAGAGTTTAATTTGGTATAGTAATGATTTGAGTCCCAGCTCACTTTCTAGCTCTGTGACCAGGCAGGTTACTTATTTTCTAAACCTTAGTAATTGTAATAGTACTACTGAGAGTACTTACCTAATAGGGTTTTGATGAGGATTAAATGAGATAACATGGTAGAGAATTCAAGCTCTGGCATCAGATAATATGGGTGATGCAGGGCAAATTTCTTACCTTTAATTACTAAACAAATTACCTAACTTTAATTACTCTCTATTTTTTTGTTTCTTTATCACTAAAATGAGAATAATATTAGAAGCTATTTGATAGTTTTATAAGGTCTCAGTTAATATACATAAAATACTTAGTAAATGTTAGCTATTAACTGTAATTGTGATGTTATTATATAAAGCCCTTAGCTCAGTGCTCAAAATATTATATAACTACATAATAAATGTTACCTGTAATAATAATTGCTTGTTGTTATTCCAGTCCAAGGTGGGAGTGTTCCTCGTTGTTGGTCTCTTGATTCTGAGTATGAAGTGATAATAGCTTAAAATTAAAGGCCATGCAACCAACAAATACAAGTATTCCAAATCCCTTTATTGGAGTTAGCTTCTGAATTCCTCTAATTCTGTTTGAGCCTGGGGGGTTTGTCCATCTTTCTTTCTTTTTTTCCTTCCTTCCTTCCTTCCTTCCTTCCTTCCTTCCTTCCTTCCTTCCTTCTTTCTTCTTCCCTTCCCTTCCCTTTTCCTTTCCCTTTCCCCTCCCTCCTTCCCTCCTTCGTCCTTTCCTTCCTTCCTCCCTCTCTCCCTCCCTCCCTTCCTTCCTTCTTGCTTCCTTCCTTTCTTTCTTTTGATTTTGACTGGGAAGTAGAGAAAGTTTAGACTGTTGTAGTCTGTGCCAGCCATTTATGTGGTGCTTTTTACTCTACAGACCAAGCCCATGTTGTTTATGTTCTTTTCAGTTTTAGCACTTTGTGTATCCTCAGTAATATTTTAGAAACCCTAGAATAGAGTTATGTGATCCAAACTGATGTGGATACTTCCATTTTTAACTTCCTTAAGAGGGGAGAAATAACCAAGTTTGGCCTAGCTAAATGATGAAGTATTCTTTATTCAGTTAACTTTATGGATTAATATTACTAAAGGTCCCTTTCCTGGGAATATCTGATTTACAAATGGATAGCTGGCCTCAGTGCTAAATCTACTAGTGAGAGTCTAAGAAAAAATACATTTCCAATACTCCTTACCAGATATTAGAATTGCATTTTTTCATTATATTAAGTGGGGTTAGGAGCAGTTATAAACTTTGAGGCCCTCTAATAGCAATAGCAAGTAGCGACTGGCAGACTGTCATCCAAGGGGAAAAGAAGAATAAAACCATGTTATATAGTGGCTACTTTGTTTTAGATAAATTGTATTTTATGTATGTTTTATATATTTATATATATGTGTGTGTGTGTGTGTATTTTTGTGTGTATATATATTTACATATGTCAAAAATATATGACAAATCAAAACAAAGCAATATGATTAATATTAAGATGTTAAGGAAAAACAACCTATCAATAGTTTATGAAGCACCTCCCCTATCCCTCCTTCTCTCCCCATAGGTAACTAATATCATAAACTTTGCATTGGTGCTAACTTTTTGAAGCTTTAGTTAGACCTGAAACATTTATTATTTACTAGCTTAAAAATTTTGCAGCATTTTTAAAAACATTTACTTCTTTATTTCTGTTAATTTCTTCATGGTGAAGAAATACTTTGGAAGCTGGTATACCTTTATTCTTGCATTTACTTTTTCACCTTCTATTCTCCCAGCCTTCCTAGAGAATTTATTAAGGTCATCCAACTTTCTTTTTATTAATATTCCCAGACTGAGACCAGGAGTATAGAGTTGATGGTTACATTTATCATTGTCATTTTGTATCGCAAATGATAGTTTATCAGTGTGTTTATGTGTTTTGTTTTTTTTTTTGTTTTGTTTTTTTGCATTCCACCTAATGAGATGAGTGAGAAGTACAATTAAACTCGATGTTTTGGTTTTGTTTAAAGGTAGAATATTTCTCTTATACAGTTAATGAACTTAATAAAAAGCAATTTTTATTATCATTATTCACTTAGATGCTTAGCCTTTCTTTATCCCCCCACCTTCATCTCAGATCATAAGCCATTACCAGATCATCATCATTGTTGAGGAAGGAAAAAGGTTGGAAAATGGGTAATTGTATTTTGTTTAGGAATGAAACTTACACATTATAATAGTTCCCCTTTACCCCAATATTCCTGGGTTTTATAGCAGTCTGTTCCACTGTTGAAAAGCTTTGAATTAGTCTGATTTGGCATTGCCTTGGGCATCCAGTGGTGAGAATTCACTATTACTGCATTTTAGCAAGAAAAGAGTCACAGTAAGTACAGTACTTTATTCCTCTTTGAGTTATATATATTTATGCATATGTGTCATGTATTTGTACCCTAGTATAAGAGCAAAATTAAACTAATTTCAAGTTCTTAAGTGACTTTAGTGATTGGAAAACAGGTATTTAATTGACACCTCTGGAGACTGAAATCTTTTGTCTGTCCACAGGTTTTTATGGGACTGAATTCTCTGGATAAGAAAAAAAGCTCACTCTTCAAGAGGGCCAATAATTTGAGCCAGTTGGGATAGCTACTGTAGAATTTGAAGTTGTTATTTTAATGATACAGATTTACTGATGTACCTAGTGGTATTTAACATTCAATGTGTGTTATAGGACCCTGATGGAGAAAATGCTCGTAGGGCATTGCAACGAACAGGAGGATCATTTCCAGGAGGACATGTACCCGATATGGGATCGGGGTTGATGAATTTACCACCTTCCATTCTCAATAATCCAAATATTCCTCCTGAGGTTATCAGTAATTTGCAGGCTGGTAGACTTGGTTCCACAATTTTTGTTGCTAATGTAAGTTTAAGCTTTAGTCTAAAATTTTGTTGTTCAGATATTTAGTTCTAATCATGAGATTATTAAATTAGATGAATGAGTTATAGATTTAGAGAACATTTTGCTTATTTTTAATGAAAGTAAGCGAAATAGTAATTATTGGACACTCAAAACCAGTTTAAATATATATATACACATAGTATATAAGGTTAAAGTATAAATATGAGTATTTAGTATTCTTAAAAAGGGAACTGTGGAATTTACAGATACCTATGCAGTTCTTGAAAAGGTTTACTTTCATTATATGGGATTTGTGTTCATATTGGTAAATGGATTTCTTTCTTTAGCTTTGATATTTGATATTTGTGAATGTGCACATTGTAGTTGGTTTGTCATCTGTTCTAAGGTTTTGAAAGTCAGTGATATCAATAGTACTTTCCAAAATATGAATTTCAGTAAAAATAGATGAGCAAGTTTCAAATGTACAAAGCAGGATTGAGCAGGCTGTTTTGGAAATTTAAAAAAAATTAAGGATAAGGAACAACATTGGATGAAGGTTAATTAATTTTAAACAACCTAAGATGTTTTTATTTGAATAGTATTGATGTACCATCTAACAAGAAGTATAGTTCTTTATAGTTTTAAGAGTTGAGAAAAGATTTGTTTGTGTTATTTATAAATGGGGAGAAGGGTTTATTAGGTATGTAACTTTATATAATTTTATGTTAAGCTTGACTTCAAAGTTGGTTGGAAGAAGCTAAAGGAGGTGTTCAGCATAGCTGGAACTGTAAAGCGGGCAGATATTAAAGAAGACAAAGATGGCAAGAGCAGAGGAATGGGCACAGTCACTTTTGAACAAGCAATTGAAGCAGTTCAAGCAATTTGTATCCTGATTTACACTTTAGCGATATTTAATACGGTTGAAGAAGCTGGATACCATTTTGTGGGGGTCATGGAATTTAAAGTTGCCTGGCTTAGAAATGTGTATTAGACTTTAGTCTCCAGCACAGAAAACCTTTATTATGTCCAAGTACTAAAGTCACTCTTAAAACTTGAATTAGCCATATTACGTAAGCCTGGTATGAATTCTTTTCTACTTTCTCTTCCTGCCACAACTAACTGTATGGATATCTGCTATTGACAGTTAATGTAATCCATTGTACATTAATGTAGTTGCTTTAAGTGAAGTTTTGTTATTGTTTTCCCCCAGTGGTTGCCTTAAATGATTATATTTTATTTATAAAGTAAAACTATAAAGCAAAGAATTCGAGATTTTTCTTGAGTATATGGAAGAGACTAAAACAAATAAGTAAAATAGTAAAGATGTTGATTAAAGTATTAGAGGTAATCTGATTCTAGGATTATTAAAAATGTGTGTTCAAGTATAATTTTATAGTCCTCTTAACTGGTTTTCCTTGACCGAACCAACAGCTATGTTCAATGGGCAGTTTTTGTTTGATAGACCTATGCATGTGAAAATGGTGAGTTCCTTCATATACTTCAACCGTCCCTCTTCAAATCTTATATCTGCTCTCCTTTACATTACAGATCTGTTTGGTTATGAATTAACCACACAATAAACTCTTTTTGCAATTAGGATGACAAGTCTGTCCCTCATGAAGACTACCGTTCACATGACAGTAAAACACCACAATTACCGCGTAAGTGAAAGCTATTATTAGAAACAGTGCAGACTATATATTTTTTTTTCCGTTTTATTGTATGCTAAGCAAAACTCTTTATTTTTGTGCCTATATCTCAGGTTGCCCACAGTTTAGGGTTAGTTTGGTGTTATGGAGATAGTTTCTCATGATTGCCGAGGAAGACTGAGAAGATAAATATGTACCATTTTTTTGTTTTTGGTAGATTTTCCTGATTATAAAAATCATACATACTAAAAAAAATTGGTGAATTGATATACATGAAGGGAGAAAGAAGTCCTTTTCATTTTACCGCATATAACCTCCATTGTAACATTTTTGTGTATTTTTTCTGGTCTTTATTTATATGTATTTTTTTTACAAAGTTGAGTACTACTATATAAGTAATTTTGTATTTTTTTTTTATTTGTTTAACATTAATCAGCAGTATTCCATGTTGGAAAATTCTTTCCAAATATTTTTATTGGGTGTATAATAGTCCATTGTATGGTTGCTTCATAAGTATTTCACTGTAATGTTACGTATACTTATTTGCTTTAACTTTTTTTCTTTAATTGCCAATAGAATAATTCATGTCTTTCTGTATACAAATATTTGGTATGTTTTTGGTTCTTTCTTTCAAGTATATTTACAAGTTCTCAGGTGTGCATATTGATCCGTATTATCGAATTGTTTTCCAAATGATTATAAACAATGTAATGTACTTAATGTCTTTGTCTCAAAGTTCCATCTGCAAAATGAGGATGAGGATATTGCCTATATCATCGAGTTGGCATGAGTGTTGCATGAGTTAATGTATTTAAAGCACATAGAACAGTTCTGGAATAATGTAAGCACTCAAAAATACTAGCTGTTCTTACTATTTTATGTACCTTCTCTGATTTTTACTAAGTTTTTTTAAATCATAAATTATTTTATATATACAGACAAAAATAAAATTACTCCTGTAGCTATCACAGGCCATATTTGTTATAGATGATTTTTCTTTAAAATGAAATTTTACAGATAAGGTTGAGACTCCCCCTTTCTCCTGACGACCAGATACTATACCAAGAGGAAACAGCTTATGAATATAGTGTTTATCGTTTAGGTTTAGTCATTTGGCTACACAGTTATGTGTACATAAACATTATATGAAATGGTTTTGCTGGATTAAAAATTTGGGGTGAGTGACATCGTATTGTATATATTATTCTGCAACTTGCTGTTTTTGGTTTAATACTGTTTTTTGAGATGCATTTATATTGATAGAGGTAGCTCTAGTTCTTTCATTTTAAAACTTTTTTTGACTGAGAGTGGGGGAGGGGCAGAGAAAGAGGAAAAGAATCTTAAGCAGTCTCTAGGCTCAGTACTGAGCCCCACACGGGGGTCTCAGGCTCATGACCTTGAGATCATGACCTGAGCTGAAATCAAGAGTCGGATGCTTAACCGACTTGAGCCATCCAGGCACCCCAGTAATTTCTGTTTTTCTAAGATTTTTACCACTATGGTTCGTTTTCAGATTTATTGGCATAAACTAGTCTCTTAAATTTCTACTACATCTGTAGTTCTTTCTTCTGATAAATTCTGAAGGTTTGTATTTTCTCTTTTTCTTGGTCAGTTTTGCTTAGAGATTTTTCAGTTTTATTTGTGCTTTCACTTTCATTTTATATATCTTAATTTCTGCTCTTTAATACTTTCTTCTCTCTGTTTTTGGGGATTTAGTCTCTTATTTTTGTCCAAATTCCTTAAGTTGAATGTTTACTTCACTAATTTTACATCCTCTCTTTCCTAATAAAAGTAGTTATAACTATAAATTCAACTGTTGTACACAAGTTTTGCTATGGAGTATTTTTATTGTGATTTAGTTTTTATTAAATTACTACTATGACTTCTTAAGCCATGCATTTTTGAATTTCTAAATGTATGGGGCTTTTTCTTATTTTTAACTTATTGTGGCCAGAGAAGATATGATTGTGATTTTTTGAATGATTTGGACTTTGCATTATGGACTGAGGCACTTTTTTATACATATTCTAGGCGTGCTTGGTGAGTGCAGTGTTCTATATATGTCCATTAAATCAAGTTTGTTAATCCATTTACATTCTCTTACATCGCTACAAATCATGTCTGCTTGGGCTATCAATTACTGAGAGATGTATATGGTAAAATTTCCCACTAGAATGTTGGATTTTTCTTTTCTTCCTTTTTTTTTGTTTTGTTTTGTTTTTGTTTTTATTTTAAATAGTTTGACAGTAAGTAGGTACATCTAAGTTTAGAACTGATGTATTTTCCAAATGAATCAAAATTTTATCACTATAGAGTGATTTTATCTTTAGTTCCTAAGTCTTGTCTAATATTGATATAGTTATAACAGCTTTGTTTTGTTTCTTCACATTATTTGGGTTAATTTCCATTATTTTATGTTCTATTTTTGTGCTTTTCACAGATATTTTTCTCCTATCTTGCTTTCTCATTTAGTGGTTAGCCAGGATTTTTAATATATCTGTAAAGTCTGAAGTTAATATGATTATTCTTTTACTCAATAATAGAGTGATCTTTGAATGCTCTAATTCGAATCACTTTTTCTAGTGAATTATATGCTTTATTGCTTTTGTCATGCCCACAAATTAGGCATTACTACTATTTATCATTTTTTTGTCTTAACTTTCTCTACTCTCACAGACTGTGGCGCTAATTTTTTCTCAAAGCATATATTTTAAAAGCCCTTTCAGTGAGGATCTGTTGTTAGTAAATTGTCTCAATTTTGGATAGTTTATAAATGTCTTAAAAGGTAGTTTTACTGGTTATATAGTTTAAGATTGATAGTTATTTTCTCTCAGCACTTTGAAAATATCCTATATCCTACAGTCTTCTGGTTTCCATTGTTGCTATTTCGACTACCAGTTAAAATGGCCTTTCTTTATAGGTTAGTCGTGTTCTTCATGTAACTGATTTTAAGATATTTGTCTTTGGTATGCAGTTTTCTGCAGTGTGGGTATGAATTACTTTTTATTGGGCTTTCACAATCTAAGAATTCATTTTTTTTTCTTAAGCAAATTCTGGAAAATTGTCAGTTGATGTGTCTTTGAGTATTGCCCTTTCTCTCTTTATAGGGCAGCCTTTTCCTGCCTCAGCCAAGTTTACCTTATCACTTAGGGTGTCATCTTTCAAGATTGTCCTGGCTTTCTGCAGGGGCTTCCAGTTTACTTTTACACTGTTAATACTCTTCTATTTATTTAGGATAAAAAATATTCTCCTTTGTATTCAGACTCCTTCTATAATCTGTTCTTTTCAAGATTTACATTTTTAGATATTCTTCTTGATTGAGATATAGTATGAACTCATAGACTTTGGGAGAATCAGTTTGTTATTCTAGTTAATCATTTTAATGTCCCCAGTTTTCACTTCCTCCTTTCTTTTGTTCAAATTATTGTAACTTGTCAGAGGGGATCCTCCTTACTTCCTATGATGCTGATACTCTTACTTTTGATGAAAACATGACTTCCCAGATCTGTGAAAATTCTGGTTCCTTTTCGTGAAGGATATCAAGAGATGAAAATATGAGTCCTAGGTGTAGACATGAGCATTTTTAGTAGGGGTGCTATTTCTTTCAGTTAGACCATTTTTAGGTACTGACCTGAAAAACGGTATTTCTTTTACCAGATAACATTGATCTTTTCAATTTAACACAACATGCTTCTGTACTTTATTTAAAAAATACACATACACACACACACACACACACACACACACACTATATATATAGTATATAGTATATGGTTTTCTCAGCTCCTACCACTTAATTGGTATGTTGACTAGCAAGAATTTTAAAACCATACTCAGATTTAATAGAGTAAAATATTCCCACTCAACTCTTAAGTCCTTAAGGTTATCAAATTAACTTCTTAACGTCTATTTTCAACAAATTAGTTTATTTTAAGAGAGGTAGTAAAAGGAATACTGGATTTAGAGACTGGAAACTTAAATTGTAGTCCTCATTTAATCACATAGCTAAATGGCATCACATAAGTAACTTAAGCTCGCAGAAATTTCCTCCTATGTGGAAAATAGATGTGAAAACACTGAAGGTGCTGTATAAATGTAAATAAATATGTCAGGGACAAAACCAGGTAATGTAACATTTGTTTTATTCAATATTTTGTTTTCATTGTTCATTGTTGTTGACTTTTTAGTTTGATTTGAACTATCATAGATGTAATTCTCCTATTTTAGTTTTACAAATTTGAGCAAGATTCTCCTTTTCAGATATGTATACCATTTATAAGGTATATAATATTATTCAAAGTCCTCTTGGTATTTCATTAGTCCTGTTTAGTATGCCTTGAAACTAGGATAGAAGGTGGGCCTGTTTCATAAAATACTTCTCATTAATAAAGGTATTAGTGAGGCTTCTTCACTGTGCTGCATTCTGATGAAAACAAGAACCAGTGCTCTTATTTGCAAATTTGCAAAATTTTGGCAATATTACTACAGGCATGTAGCTTAAAAAATTTATGTAATGCCAATTAGTTAATCATATATGGATTGGTAATATTCTTATTTGTGTTTTAGGCGGTCTTGGAGGCATTGGAATGGGACTTGGTCCAGGTGGGCAGCCTATTAGTGCCAGCCAGTTGAATATAGGTGGTGTAATGGGAAATTTAGGCCCAAGTGGTGAGTATTCTCACTTTCATATTTCTTTTTAAATGATACATTGCTACATTATAAAGCTTACATTTACTAGTTTGTAATAGTGTTTAAAGGATTCTGTTTTCTAGTTGAATATTTAGGATGTCACTCAGTCTAAAAAAAGAAGGAAGCCTTGAGAGCAGAGAACATGAAATAGAGTAAGCAAAGGTCAAGAGGGTTCCTCTGAGGCCAGCTGTGTTGTAGCTAGCCTTTTAGCACTTTGGATTTTAAAATGTCTTTGAGGCAGGAGGAGAATGTTTAATGTAGCGTCTAGTGTATCATGGATATACAGTATTTGTGGAATGGCTGAAATGCTGCCCTATCATAAGCAGGTTAAATTTGTATTTATAGCTGGGAAGGTAGCTTTTCAGAGAGCTGTTTGGCTCTTTACATGGACTAATTTACAGCTTATCTTTGAAGATTAGTTTTTAAATTTTGTAGTTTCAGAATCCTTTCATTCTCTTCAAATTTGTTGACGATCCCAAAGTGCTTTTGTTTACATGGTTATGTTTGTTAATATTTATTGCATTAGGAAGTAAAACTTAGAAATTTAAAAATATTTACAGATTTATTTAAAATAACAGTAATCAACTTGTATTAACGTAAATATAATTTTTCAGAAAATAAGTTATATTTTCTGATACAAAATATTAGTGAAAGAGTGGCATCATTTTACCTTTTTGGATATCTCTTTAATGTTTGGTTTAATGCAAGACAGCCATGCTGTTATATCTGCTTCTGCATTTTGTTTGTATGTTATGGTAGCATACATCATGTAGCTTCTGGAAAATTAACACCATTATTCATGAGAGAATAAGAGTAAACAGTCAAGTAATATCGTAGTATTACTTGATGAACAAAATAGTTTTGACTTATTGGACCCCAGTGCATACTTTGAGAACTGTGTCTTAATTGATGAAGTAGTCAATGCTCTCAGATTCCTGTTTTTTTTGGTGAGATGCTATAGCTGAACTTTAAATTATCAAGGTAGCTACGATAATCAGTCTGACCCAAATAGATAGGAACTTTTACTCTTAGGCCCTCCACCCTCCTAAACACAGACTTTCTTATTCTCTTTATTGCTCCCTTAGCTGCCATGTTGAAAGGAGACTTTACTTTTTGACTTGCTCTGTAAATCTGCTGTGGTGATACTTGTGTTTGTGTGTGCGCGTGTGTGTTGGGGAAAAAAAAAAACAGTTACCTAGTCCCAGATATTCTCGGCTTGAATGTGAATTTTGTTTTCTTATTTAATAAATATTCATAGAGGCCTTTTTGAAGACTCATGATTAGACAGCCACTGTGCATAACACTTTAAAGCCTCCCATGTGCACAACACTGCTTCTCTCGCATTCCGTCATGCCTAGACCAGTGGTATCTTTTGCTGTATTGCATTATGTCATTCTTTAGTCCTAAAAATAAGATTGACTGAACGTCCATACTATGTATTTTATTTGAGGTATGGGAATGGATGGTCCAGGTTTTGGAGGAATGAATAGAATTGGAGGAGGTATGTATAAGCATTTGTTTTTTGTATGTACAGAGTACCATTTTTAGTAAATTAGAAGCTGTTTGAGAGTTCTAAGGAAAAAAAAGTCCAGTTTATTGTTGGCTCATACCTAAAGGCTGCTAGCAGAAATTGAGCCTGGTACATACTTAAGAGACATGGGAAATGGTGTGTTAAGAAGCCCCTGCACAAGGTAGGGTGGATGAAGAGCTTACTGGCGAGACATAACATTTACAAAATGTGCCTTTCAGCTATATAGCTAATAGTCAAATCTCAAAATTAATCTTTATTCCATAGGAATTGGGTTTGGTGGTCTGGAAGCAATGAATAGCATGGGAGGATTTGGAGGAGTTGGCCGAATGGGAGGTAGGTAAATGTAGGAATGGACACTGTGGAAGTCTCCAGAGGGCATATGGGGCATAGTGGGTAGGGACAGGCATGACAGGACTGGGGATATCATGTCAGGTGAGGTAAGTTGGTAAATCACAGATTTTTGGTATTTGTGACTTTTCTGTATTTTCAGTTTACTTTGATTATGTTCCTAAATAGATTACCATGTACTGATGATACACTTGAAAAAGGGTTAATTTGTTGCATAATCTTTTCAGAGCTATACCGTGGTGCGATGACTAGTAGCATGGAGAGAGATTTTGGACGTGGTGATATTGGAATCAATCGAGGCTTTGGAGATTCCTTTGGTAGACTTGGTAGGGCTGGCTGCATATTTCTCCTTTTCCTTTTTGCAGATTATGTTTTTCAAAGTCTGTTTCCTTTTTTTTGTGAAAAATTGGAAATTGATAATGTTTCATGTAATTTATTACTTGATGAAAACCACTTTAGGAATTTTAATGTACTAGCTCTCTTTTTCAGTAAATTACATATTTGACCCCTATTTATAGAAGACTTATACTTTTTGGTTACTGTACAGCTGAGAGCATAGTACCTTGGGAATTTTAAAATATGATTCTTCTAATTAATTAGTATCTTTCCATCCTTGTTTAGGCAGTGCAATGATTGCAGGAAGAATAGGAGCTTCTAACATGGGTCCAGTAGGATCTGGAATAAGTAGGTTTAAATTTTACTAGACTTTATTCAGTATATTTGAGTGCTTGCAAAAGACTTTGCAAGAGTAGTTATTATAGTACAGTAATATTTTGTTCTTATGTGTTAATATGTCTTGTCATAATTTAGAGACCTTTGAGAGTTATTGAGCTTTTCTGTTTGATCACTGTTTGAAATTTCTAAACTAACTTTGAATTTTACTTCTTTGACATTTTTGAACTAACAACAGAGTGTGTGTTAACTGTCAGCTAATCCAAGAAGCTCCATTCCAACTGAGGAATCTGGGATTTCTCTGATCATGTGTCAGAAGGAACTTTTGCTTTAGCGCCAACTTTGTTTCCTTGCCTGTTGTCTACAACTGCTGTTGGTGACTAGTTTATTTCATCTGTGAACATCTTGTGTCTTTTGGTAGATGCAGGTGAATTGCCCTGGTTACAGCACCTCTAGAGACCTCCTGACGTTGAAGGTTAAGGTTGCAAGAGATGCTTATTTCCTCTCTTCTGAAACCTTTCCTGTGTTAGAATCAAGAGTAATTGCAGCACTGGGGAATGCCACATTTCTTCCATCTGTTTCCTCTACCATTTTAGGCCTTATATTGAATCTTAAAACATGGCTCAGTTTTTGATATCTGTTCCTTACTGAGCTATGTCTCTATCTATGAGCTCTCCAATACTTTATTGACTTCGTTTAATTGATTGAAGTCTAAAAAATAGGAAATACAGCCTACTTGAATTTTTCTACGGCTAAATTCAGAAATCCTGTCAGCTGAAGATATTTACTTCCATTGTATCTTTCTTCTCATTCCTTTCCATCATTTTTTTCAGCCTTGGTCATTTTCCCAGTAATCATAACTTCCCTACTTTCTTTTTCACAATGCTCATTGTTTATACTTTTGTTTCCCTAACTTTGTATTTGTTATTCATAGAAAGCCAGTGTGAGGGTGATGTTAATTTTTGAAATTTCTCTGTATGGGGATATTAGGTACAAGAAAAAAGGATAAGTTTTGAGGATGTATAGGATTAGAATAATTAAAAGGGACTCAGTGCATAAGAATAAATTTTTAGTATGAGCTGTGAGTTAAATTCTCAAGCTCTGGCTAGAGGGGCATGATTCCATGTTTTGTTATCTCCTTAAGTTCTATATACTATTGAGATTGAAAGTTGTTTTTCTGTGGTTATTGAAAATTGAATTGATATGAAAAGAGAAATTGCATGTGAAACAGAAGATACTGACGTGAAAAAAATATTACGTAGGAGAGTATTTGAGAGCAACAGTTAATGTGTTGGTGTTGTAATATATCTTTTGTTTTAGCAGTTATTACACATGGTATTAAAAAATAAACATAAAAACTGTAATGTTAATGGATAAAACAGGTAGATAATTTATATAATTTATATGATGTATTTTATGATTGGAATATAATTTTATAGAAGTACATATGTGTGATGTATTTACATATGGCTAGAATTTACAGATTCAATTAGCCATTAGCATTCAACTAACTGAATATAGATCAAATTAAAGTCTGTTTCTTGGAAGATTGTTACTTTATGTGTATGAAAATAATTTTATGTTTATATAAATGAATTAATTTTTTTCTCTCTTTCTTTCTCAAAATTGATTCCCTCCTCTTTCCTTTTTCCTTTTCTTTTTTCTTTTTCTTCTGTTTTTAAAACAAAAACACCAAAATTCCCCAACACCCCCCTTTCCTGAAATCCAGGTGGTGGCATGGGTGGCATGAACAGTGTGACTGGAGGAATGGGGATGGGACTAGACCGGATGAGCTCCAGCTTTGATAGAATGGGACCAGGTATAGGAGCTATACTGGAAAGGAGCATCGATATGGATCGAGGATTTCTATCTGGTCCGATGGGAAGCGGAATGAGAGACAGAATAGGCTCCAAAGGAAACCAGATATTTGTCAGAAATGTAAGCAACTAAATGTAAAGGATACTTAAAATTATTTTTTTCTTCGTATATCTGTTACTAATACCTTTTTTCATTTTAGCTGCCTTTTGACTTGACTTGGCAGAAACTAAAAGAGAAATTCAGTCAGTGTGGTAAGTATGCTAATGACTGCAGATACAATAATATTGATTATGGAGGAAAAATTGATTTTAAACCTTTAAACACTGTGTTTAGACCTTACCTGTCCAGATATCTGTTCCTGGATAGTATGACAGGTCTAATTCCACTTGAGGTAAATTATGCTGCCCTCCCTCTGACAAGGAGCAGTGCAAATTGTTTCTGAATAACAAGATTTAGAGTAGAGCCTGTCATTGTCTCCTGTGGATAAAAAGAGGGTTTGCTTTATTACCTGATTTTTAAAAGGTTAATATATTGCTTGCAATTAAAAAGATTTTTTTTGTGGAAGGTACTAATGAAGGGTATACATATTTCCTTGTTTGTAGTGGAGTGCAGTGCATTGTCAACATGACCCCCAAAATGCGGACATCCAAATGATGTGGAGCTAATCAATGAGACCCATTCTGCACATTCTGTTGCCTGTACAACACAGGAAACTTAGCTGATAGCATAGAGCCCACTGCCTGGAGTTTCTTAGACGGGTACATTCTGGTGGCCCTTCTCGCCCTTTTACAAACTGTTCTTGGCTGTGATGGGTACTGTGTGCAACCTTAATATGTTTGTTAGGTCTGTAGAAGATTAGGCAGTTTTATTACTTGAAAAGGGGGCTTTTTGCATGATGATGAGAGAATTAGTGTGAGTGGAACAGCATAACAGATTTCCTGCCATTATTTTTCTGCTGTTGCATGGTATCCCAGAGAAGCTCTGATGACAGTAATGAGCTATATGGGTGGCATGTAGTGATGAAAAGGGACTAAAAGTGGTACATTCAGTTATTGAGAGTTGATGGAAAGTTAAGAGTATTTGGAATATATGTTTACTTTTTTTGAGATCACAAAGGGGATAAGCTTAGTATTCTCCCATAAAAGTAGCCTCCAGCTACTATCATTAAGTGGTGGCAATCACTTGTGATTACAGTGATCACGTGGATGTCATCTGCTGTGTTCTGAGTACTTTATACCCGACTCTGTTGTAGTAATCTGTTCTCAGCTTTTCTTCCCTCTTTGATGGAGGCTCTTGATGCAGGAACTGCCATCGTTTTATTCTAACATTTTTCATTGCCTCGGTACATATAGGAAGAGTTGATTAAATGTTTATGAGTGAGTTAAGTACTCTGAGCAGATCTTCATTCATTTATTCAGTTACTTACTCATTCAGTCAGTCAACAAATAGTGTGTTTTTGGCAGTCGGCTTGTCATTAGAATTAGACATGCTAACAGTGAAAGAGTATCCTTGCCGTCTAGGAACATGCAGTGTGAATCCATCAAAGATCTCTTTTTGACTCCTTTTGTTGATTGTCTTTTTTGTTTGTTTTCATGTATATTTATTTTATTCAAATAAGAGAAACAATGTTTTTTAATTGTAAAAATGTTGAAAATGAGGTAACTATGAAACAGTTACACGAAGAGAAAACAGAATTGTAGTGTTGTTTTGCAGTGTTGGTAGTGTTAGTAGGAGTGAGAGGATCTACCAGCATGAGTCAGCAGCATCTGACCATGAATCCCATAGACTGCAAAGGAACGGACATATTAGGGCCTTAGCGAAATATATCAAATGAGGAGCAGTGGCGGTAGGTATAGGTCATGTCTGTTGTAGTTCCAGTGAAAAAAAAAATCTCCAAATCAGATAAATGACATTTTTCAAAGTAGAACTGACACAAAAAGAACAAAGTGAAGCACACAAATGATATTCATGAAAATGTGACCAGTATTGATTTGTCTTTTCTTTATCATATGTGTAGTAGGCACATTTCTTTTTGAGGTCACATATGAGCAAGGCTTGCAGCAAAGTCTTGTGTTGGTTGGGATTCTTATTGAAATGGCACTGATTTGATAGACTGACATCAGCAATTCAAAGACGTTTTCTGAAAGGAAAAATTAGTCTCCAAATCTACATTTTAAAAATGTGTACGGCATTTTAGCTAATAAAATGAAAAGGTGGGGGCACCTGGGTGGCTCAGTCAGTTAAGTGTCCGACTTCGTCTCCGGTCACGAGACGTCTCCGGTTCATGAGTTCGAGCCCCGCCTCGGGCTCTGTGCTGAAGCTTAGAGCCTGGAATCTGCTTCGGATTCGGTCTCCGTCTCTCTCTGCCCCTCCCCCACGCTCACTCACACACACTCTCTTTCAAAAATAAATAATCATCAAAAAATTTTTAAAAATGTGAAATTATTATTCTTTGTTATTTTAGCTCTCCTCATGTTCTTTTTTTGATCTGGAGTATCATGAGTGTAATGATTTTATTTTTCTTATCAATTCTATTGTAAAAGCTTCTGATTTTTAGATTTATATTAAAGTAATGCCATATTTAAATAATTCCCCACCATCCTCCTGTTTTTAACCTTGAACTGCATTGATGGGAAAGAAAATAAGTTATGGTAATACAGAGTTAAGTGTTCAGCTATTGACAACTATGGAAATATCTGGCTTGTATGAACTGAACCGTCCATTTTTCTGCCACATCACTTTATTTTGAAATCTTGAGAGGTTTTTCTTTCTTAGTATGAGAAGTTTCTTTCTAACCTGTTCCAAGTCAGTAATGACCTCTTTCACAGTAAAAGGCAGTTTTGTTGTTGTTTTTTTCACCCTTGAGCCAAAAGTGAGTAAGTGTATCCTCTTGGTTGCTTCTTAGTAAGAGTCTAGTGGTATTCCATGCATCTTCCCCAGATAATATCTGTTGGTTAATGGCTCACCGGCAAAGCCCTCTGCCTACTAAATGTCTATACAGATCTTCCATGACTTAACAGTGGGGTTACATTTCAACAAATCCATCCTAAGTTGAAAATACCATAGGTTGAAAATGCATTTAATTACACTGAGCCTACTGAACGTCGTGGTCTCATCTAGCCTACCTTAAACATACTCAGAACACGTATATTAGCTTACAGTTGGGCAAAGTCATCTAACACAATACTTACTTTATAACAAGGTATTGATTATTTCATGTAATTGATTAAATATTAACACTGAATGTGAGAAACAGTGGTTGTGTGGGTTCAGAATGATGATGAATGATGGCCTGGCTTACTGGGAGTTGTGGTTCGTGGCTGCTGCCCAGTATCACGAGTACCATACCACATATCACTGGCCTGGGAAAATACCAAATTCAAAGTACAGTTCCTCCTGCGTATCACTTGTGCACCATCATGATGTTGAAAATTGTAGGTTGAACCGTTATAAGCTGGGACCATCTGTAGTGGTTAACTGTCCTTGATGGGGCAAATACAAAGGCTAAGAAAATATATTTTAGGTTATACTACCTTCAATACAACATTTCCTCTGACTTTGTAATTTGGGGGAGATTGTGTTCAAATATCCCCAAACATAAAAAGATGAGGAATGAGTGTAGTAAAATAGATCTCTTTTTATCCTACCCTATGTAATTCCTCAGTGACCTGCATTTTTAAGAAGGCTGAGTATAAATAAATTAACTGACCCATTCAGAGTTGGACCCCACATTAGTTGAGATTTGTGCTAACGGGGTCAAATAGGCATAGTCTCTCAAACTTGCCCCCATATTTATTATACACTTTAGCTATACTCTGCCCTGGCTTGATATGAGGTAGGATCATAAGATTTTAGAACTGCAGTGCAGGGGAAGCCTATTGAATTATTCCTACCATAAACCATGTAAACAAATAACAGTTTTAATTCACAGATTTCCATTATGTAGTTTTCTGGATAAGTATGCTTGTTAACTGGCTAGAAAATAGAGACTTGGGTTAGATTTTATTTACTAAAGCACATGCTGCTTCAAGCATGACTAGCGGACTTTAACGCTGGAATAATTTAATAGTAAAAAATAATGCAGTAACAGTAAAAGTAATATATAAAGAGCATTCATTGATAGAGTCCTTTTGTTTGTAAAGAAACACTAAAATTTTGTTTTTTTGTCCCTTATGTCATAATTATAGCTTCTTCTAGAATATCTGATTTTGCTCTTTTCTTTTGTGGTTATGTTACAGTTTTATTTTGATAGTAGATTTTATTGAACCATTTATTTATTTTGCTTTAATTTTGTCTATTTTTAGATAATGCTTTTATGTCAGCATTTCCCAAAGCCTACCCGCAGGATGTTAATAGACTGGATTAAATACAGTGAAAAGGTTTCTTTCGCTGCAGGATAAATCATTTTTTAACTAGTACATATAACAGCAGTATGTTTGATTATTCTGTTGTACTGATTTCTCATTGCATATACTATTTTGTCCTATACTGTTATTAAAATAGGAGTTCTATTTTTGTTTTTCTTAGAATCATACAAGATCAGTAGATATTTATGTTATTTAAGAAAGTCCTCAGAGCATGTAAATATAGTCAAGGGGGTCTGATTTTAATTATTTGAAACTAATTTTTTTTTCTCCTCAATTATTTATCTTTAGGAAAGTAAATTATCTCAATTGGTGTTTTTATGGGATTAGAAAACGTACAACTCTTTCTGGTTCTATGCCTAGTGGGATTTTTGGACAATCTTACCATGAAACAAGTATCTGTAAGCTACTTTCTATAGCCTGAGTGTCCAAACTGTAAGAATATTGAAGCATTTTGGTGGAGAGAGCTTGTCTGTTTGAAGAGCTGTGAGATCATGGTAGGGTCAGGAATTTGGGGGGTGTGACTGTTGATTCCTAAACTAAGAGAGACAATTTAAGAGAGAAAAAAAAAGAGAGAGAGAAACTTGTCCTGAGAGTTTGAGACAGATTTTACATGAGATATGCGTATTTTCCTTTGAAGTTTAGAAGATTTCTTACTTGAGTGAACGTTACTATTACTAATAAACCTGATGTTAAGAAAAGCCCTAAGTTTTTATAAAGGGTAAAAGTAGGATAAGGAAGAAACTCTAACTTTAAAAGCCCTTGAAAATTCTTCACAAAAATCCATTGAAACCACTGTACAGTGCTGCCGTTGACCAAGGTATGCTTTAATTAAACTTGCTTTTTTCAGGTCCCAGCATTCAGGATATTAGAGGACTCTGGAAATTGCTCTGCATCCTTCTTTAAAGTTTTTTGAAGTTTCATTTTATGTTGCTTCTTAGAAAAATATGATTTCTGTGCTTTTTGTTTTGTTTTAATGAATTGTAGGTTGGTTATATATTGTTTGAATCTACTTTAACCATGGTAATAGAACTTTTTCTGGGGATTAGTCTGTTTTATAACTTTTCGAACACAGTTAAAGGCTCCCTGGCCTGGGTTACAAGATCATGATTTTGGCTCATTATGACATTTATTAACTTGCACCATTTAATTAGAGTGAGCAGTTGACTACCAGTTGGTTTAAAAAATGCAATAATGGTGGGATTGGGGAAATGGTTGAAAAAACAAAAGTAGAAAAGTAATCCAGGATGTTGTAGATAATAAATCATTCAAATCAAGATTTAAACAGAAAAAGATTTTCTACTCCTACATTGAGATTAAAATAGATCCTATCACCTGGAAAAGGGCTTATGCGATTTTTTTTTTATAAGGCCCTTTTATTGTCTCCCTCTCTTTTTTTGTCCCTTTATAGAACTAAATATGTTTGGCTTTCTAATTATGTTGCCAGACTAAAATTAGCCCATAGTGATTCGGTAACTATATAATATTCAAGGAAAGGAAGTATAGAAAATGAGCACACAACTCCCCTAAATCCATGTGGATCTGGGGATAATACATCCCAGTTTGCCTGGGGATAGTGTCCCTTTCATGTTATTTGTGTGTAATTACTAATAGCTCTCCATTTTACTCCCCAAAGTGTTATGATCTGGGTGGTGGATATTTACGGGCATTCTGTAATTTGATAAATGATACTGATTTACTTCAAATATCAGTCTCTAGAGTCAGCAGTGATATTAACAATTGTCTGGTTTTCTTCCTCCTCTCGAAGCCTCTGTGAGGTTCTTCTTTGTGTCCTTACCATTACTGTTGTTACTTTTATTGATTTAAATCTATGATATCTCTTCCATGCCTAGTTCCATAACCTTTCTGGTACCACTCTTACACTGATGTTCAAATTGTGGTATTGAATAAATAAATGGCACTGTGGTTAATAAGTAGAATTAGTGGGGCCCTTTGTGGCCTCGTAAAAATTAAAATTCTGGGTAGCTGGTACCATTTGCAGTGATGAAGGAATGCAAAGGAGGATAAAAGGGAAAGAAGAGAGATTAGGGAGAATGGGCAGAAAGCAAAAAAATACACTTTTTTCTAAAGGTAATTTTGTTTAAATTTGTAAGTTTGTTATTGTGCATAGTGACTTGCTGGTATTTTGTCCTGTTTGCCTTACTGCTATAAATTTTCTTCAGAAACTAAGAATTTAACATAAAAAAGATTTTTTTATGTTCTACTTTAATAAAATATTAAATCCTAAGCATATGTATTTTGATTCCTATTTTGCATACTTTAATATGTTTATATTCAGAATATAAATTGATGAGAATAATGTTTATACGATGTTACTTTTAAATCATTAATGTTTTTAGCCAGCTATTTATCATATCATTGGCTGTGAGCAATGTCAGACCTGTGTAGTGAAATGAAATCCATTTAAACTGATTAATACTTCTATAATTTTTCTTTTACAGGTCATGTAATGTTTGCAGAAATAAAAATGGAGAATGGAAAGTCAAAAGGCTGTGGAACGGTCAGATTTGACTCCCCAGAATCAGCTGAAAAAGCATGCAGAATAATGAATGGCATAAAAATCAGTGGAAGAGAAATTGATGTTCGCTTGGATCGTAATGCATAATTTTAAACCATGGTTGGAACATTCTTACATCTGTTTTGCTGAATCTCCTAGAAAAAGTCATTTTTTTTTTTAGTAATACTGTATGCTTACTAAAGCTGTAAAAATGAACTTTTAAAACTCCCACCAGCTTTTAACAGTATAGTGTTAAATATACTGTGATTTTTGTTAATCTCAAGTTTGGGTTTTTAAAGACAGCAAGTCGGTCATTCAGTTTAAATGAATGGTTATACTGTTTTTAATGAAATAAGCCATTTTCTTGTTGTTACTTTCAGTACTACATAGTGGGATTTGTTCAGGTTTCCTCAACTTTTATCAACTTATTGTAAGGTAAAACGTAGATGATTTTTTCAAAACTTCCGTTTTATATGTGTAATTGTCCTTGAAAAGAAAGGGCTCAGACAAATTAGGATATGATTTTTGGTTGGTTTTAAATTACTTTTTTTTGGTGATAAAGAATTACTGTAAGTAAGTTTTAGATTCTAAAGTTCAGGATATTTTTTATTTGACTTAAACGAAGAAATGGAGTTTTCCTTCTCTTTCTTCTCCCATCATCCACATTTTCCACATAACACTATTATATCAACCTCCACAGCCCCTTATTTTATTATTCCCAATGATTCCAAGTTCATGTAGAACTGATAATGTGGCAATCCCCAAGTATAATAATAGGCAGACTACTCCCAGCTTTCTGTCTAGTTTCCAGCCATTGAAGTGAACTGCTGAAAAAAGGAAAATAATAGAAATGTTGAGAGAGATGGTTATGTAAGTTAGTCCTCTGCTGTTCACTTCTACAGGAGCTGATGCATTTATAAACGCAGTTTTAATAAACCATGGAACACCAAGGCACAGCATATCAAACACATTGGATCCCACGATGTTAGACATAGCCATATCTCCTTTGCCTGCAAAAAAAAAAAAAGCATGTTGTTAAAATGTGCACACCAATACTGTATTTTTATTAATAAGCTTCATAAAAACACACTGGAATTTTTTTTGTTTGTTGGTTTTGGAAAATTGTTATATTAGAACAAAAGTCTTACTGAATTTGTATTTTTAAATTTTGGGGGGTTAGTATTTAAAGTCTTAACATTTATTTAATAATAATTATCTTTATTTATTAAACCATTTTTCAATAAGGTCTGTAGATTACTTGTTGCTTTTCATTCTTATTTAATATGGTTAATTACGATTTAATGAACATTTCAGATGAGTATTATTTGGGGGTTAGATTTAGTGAAATTAATCTGCTATTAAATAGTAAATCCTTCCTCTTGAGTCACTTTTTTTTTTTCTTCAAAGTATGCTGAGGAAATAAATATTTTTAAAGGTACTTTTGCTCAGTGTATTTCAGCCAGGCTTGAGGAATGGGCATTGCAGCATGAGGGACCTAGCTCTTACCTTTTCTTGCAACCAACACACTGGCAATTGTGTCTGGCAGGCTTGTTCCTGCTGCTAATAAAGTAAGGCCCATTACTGTGTCTGGAATTTCTAATGTTTCCCCTATAATAAACATAGATACTACAAGTTACAAATCTTATGGATTGAATAACCATTCTCTGCAGTTATTTCAGATATTTACTTTCTGAACAAAAAATATAGGCACATTTAGATTTCACAACCAATATGTACTCAGATTTTAGCTAGTAAAATATTTGAATAAGATTGGTAAATTGGGTGTTAATACAGGTAGCACAGATTTTTAATGACATATCTAAAGATATTTAATAGACAAAATTCTACTAAGGAATAATTTCTCTACCTGGTCTGCCTACAGAAGTTTTGGATGTTCACTATTATCTCATCAAGGCTGTTGCTTAATATATGCTAATAATAAGATTGGTTATTTTCTCTTTTTCAAAGCATTTTCTTAAAGTGGTCAGAATTAAGCAAATTGTTTATAGCTATTTTTATCCTGTAAATGTGTTAACGTGGTACACATTTTTTAAGTCCTACTTTGGTGATAGACCTTAAACAAAGGAAAACAAAAATAGGGTTCTCCTAGTCTTCCTTACATTATGGTCTCAATTTATTAATCCTTCTGTTATATTTGGTGTCAGTTCAATATTTTCCAGAAATGTGTTCAGAAACAGAATCAGAGGGAAGTTAAATGAAAATACATGTAACTGCTCTTTTAATGTTGCAATTGAATACTTTAGAATCTTTTTCTTAAAATGTCAATTAAAAGTACTTTAGCTGTTTATTGCATGCTTTACATATTGATATTGGAATTGTATTTGGTTGTTAATTTTTGTTACTGGTTTGCCAGAGTTCATATGTACATAAATAACACTAATATTTATCATATTGGGGGTTGTTCTATGATCTATTACTTGATTTTGCTCTTTTCTTGATTTCCTATTGTCAAATATATTCTGGCTGAGAAAATTTAGAGAGATTTAATATGCAAACTAATTGGACTTTTTCAACCTTCTCATTAAAAAAAAGAAATAGTCTGCTTTTTGCTAGCATGCTATTCTAAGTCATATATTAGTTTGGGAAAAGTCAGAGATCAGCAAGCTTTTTTTGTAAAGGGCCATGTAGTAATTATTTTAGGCAGTGCAGGCTATGTGGTTGGTTTCTGTTGCAAATATTCACCTCTGCCATTATAGTGTGAGCATCCACAGATACTATAGAAATGATTGAGTGTGATTATGTTCAGTAAAACTTGAGCAAAAACAGGAGTTCTGGCAGTTTGGGCACACAGACCATAGTTTGCTCACCCTGATATATCCATTTGGGTTCACTTTTTTGGGAGAAATTCTTGATTTTTTTCTATCTTTATATTTGGTTTTTGTTTTTCTTTTTTTTTTTTTTTTTTTTTTTTTTTTGGAGTTGTGTGGCACTAGAGCTGATTATGGCCAGGTAGTAATATTTATATTTTAATCATGGAGGTAGTAGAAACCTAAATTGAAATTTTATGTACTTTTTACTCATTTCCTAGTTGGTTTGTGTTGCCATATTAAGAAGCAAAATGAAATGGAATCCAGTTAAACAGCGAGCACACACTGTTTTCTCAAAATACTGTCCCTTTGCTATATTTTTCATTGTGGAATGGAATTCAATAGATGGCGTATATTGTGGACCCCATACAATGTGATTTAATTATCAACATATTAGGAGGGTATCCTCTCTACTTGATTTCATTTATAAAAAGATCCCTTGACTTGTAACCCTGGACTGTATAATACTTGAGAATATAGTCGATATGTAATATACAGCTTACAAACCCCTGAATGATCTTGCTGGTATATTAATATTTAATCTTTTTGTAAATGGCAGTTTTCTTTAGTCTTTGCAAAAAGAGACCTTCCTCCTTAGTTAAAGTACATTTAGTGAATATATGCAATTCGTCTCTGAAACCGATTATCCTCTTGTTAGGTTGTGCTCTTGTACTGCTGGTACATACCAGTTACTGTGACCATCCAAACCAGGATATATGTAAATGCAGATATCCATAGTGCCGACATGAAGAAGGTTATAATAAAATGATTTTTCCAAAACTTTCTTCTACAATCTGGAGTGGTAAGAAAAAGTAAGGTAATGATAGGAAGGGATAGTACCCAAAAAATTCTTTTTAAGTCTGCTTCAGGCATGTTGAAAACACTTGGTGGATCTGTTGAGGAAAAAATAAATGATTTTGAGTTTTCTCAAATGGCCAGTTAAGTTGGAAATGTCCATTTAGAAAGCTATATTGAAATAAATTAGCTGTATCAGTTTCTAAGAGGCTATTTAAAACATTTGAGCACCTCATTACGGTCATTGCTGGCAAAAAGAAACTAATTGAGACGTTAGGGCAGACAGTATAAAATGTGATACTCAGCATTTCTTGATTTGGGACCTTAAATCCATCAAAATACCTTGGATCATCAGTAAACGTATTTAGACATAATGTTTTATGAAGTGTCAGTTGGACTTCTCTTGGTTTTCTGCAATGTGAATCGTTTTCAGTAACTTCTTTTTTTTTTTTTTTTTTTGCTTGTGGGATTAACTTGCCTTCTACTTATTATAACTATTATAGTTGTCTCTGTTCTCCAGTATTGATAATGTCTCTAGCCTGCCCTGTGTATCAGATAATGCATACTTAAGATGTATAAAATAATTATAGCATAATGTTTTTCTTAAGTTGAATATTCTATCTAATTCTCATTGTGATTTTTGTGGGGCTTCAGTTTTTCTTTCTTAATATGTATTTGATAAATATGGAATTCACTGTAATTCTTAGGAAGAGCCTTTAAGAAAATAAGAACAAGTATGAAATCTACATTGTAACTTATAAAACTTGAGTATGTTCCTTTATTTAATTTGTTTTGTTAAGTTAGTGGAAGACAATATATTGGGTAAAAATAAGAGTCCACTTTAAAATTAAAGTTTGCATGGCATTTATGAAATAACGTAGTATATTGTAATATACCATAATAATGTAGCCATATATTGGATCAAATTACATTACAACTAATGCCAGTAAAACAACTCATGAAAAAAATTTGCAAAGCTTTAGCCAATGGACCATTAAGTAATATTAGATATAATTTTAGTGTAATGAAAAAATTTGGAGTGGTTCTTTTGAATTTCTTGTTATAAAATTTAACTTAGCAGTATGCCACTTGCACCTGAAAGGCTAGAAACTAATTTTTATAAGAAGGGGAAATGTCATGTTGTAATTTTTTTAGGTAGTAAATTAGAATGGCTTCCTAATATACTTTCGTAAATTTAGAATCAGTTTCATACAAGCACTTTGTAAAAAACTAATGCATAAATTTCTATTCCTGGCCCTAGATGAATTTGACTTCTACTAAATGTACGTATCCAAATGTTCTGCTGCTGCTTTAGATGCCATCTTTAAAACAACTGGTTTTTCCTACGCCAGTGCTTTTTCCTAAATTCCAAGTTTTTATAAGTGGCGTTCCCATTTTCTCAGTCATGAACAAAGCCTAATTTCCTCTGCTCCCTTTTCTGGCCCCATACAGTCCTTTAGTTGTCTCGTCTTGGTGATGCTTCCTTTGCATTGTCTTGTTTATTCTTACTCCTTTGCTCTGTTCAGGCATCTACCAAACACATCAGCTGTTTTAATGGCTTCTTACACACCTCCATTTCTTTTATCCTCTAATTGCCCTGCTCAGAAACCGGCAAAGACGTGCATACTAGCATCTAAGACTCTCCTATTCTTTCCTATCTACCTTTTCTCTGCTTCCTTAATGTGTACATTCTGTGCTCCAGGTATGCTAGTTCTTGACCAGGCCTTTTGCTCATATTAATTCATTGGCATCAATTTATCGAACATACCTTACTTTTACTTCTACGTTATTTACGTAACAGACTTCCGTAGCCGTTATAAACCAGGCCATAACTCAGGTCATCAGTTAATATCTGATCTACTCTACAAGGCTCAGTTTAAATGCTGCCTTCTCTGTGATGATCTTTCCTAGCTTTTATACAGATTTTATAGTCTGTCCCATTTAGGAACTACAGGTGTACTTTATTTTCTCCTCTTTATAGTACTTAAACCTTCATATTTTAGCTATTTTCTTTTTTCCCTACAGTGTTGGAAGCTTCTTAAGGATAGTGACCACCTCTTCATCATGCTTGAATATCCACGGTGTCTTTTACATAAAAAGTAGATAGTAATTGCTGAATCAAAATGAGACTCAAGTTCTTCTAGTGAATAGACTTAGTAGTGGGCAAGGTGTGCTTCTTACCTTCAGAAACCTGACTAAGACCATGTAAACTTAAAGGAAGCTGAGAGTAGCCAGAATCGTCATGAAATATCCCACTGTCAGTTCTTGATTGCCGACGGATGAGTGGTTGACCCTCGTCTTCCCATCCCATCAGTGGCTCTTGCTCACTTCTCTCCATAGTTTCGGCAAGACAAGTGCAGCAAGGGCTGAATTTCTTTATAATATATTGGTTAATTTTAATGTCAAAACACAGCACCAAAACATATAATCCATATATCAAAAGCAGTAAAGTTCCTTCATACCTATAAATTAGAGAAATTTGTGTGTTTTAGAATAAAAAAGCAAAGGTTTTGTAGAGCTAGTAGTTTGGGGGCAGTATCTGCTTAGTGATTTTTCAACACAGCAATAGAACAAGCAAATAACATTTCTAGGTGTATTTTGGTTTTATAGCTGTGTCCAAACTTGGTTACAGCATTAATATAAATTTACGCATAAAAGGTTGGCATTCCTTTCTCTTAATTCAAATAAAATCAAGGAATATAAACTCATTGTCTTCATTTATAGATAACTGCAAATTATAGGCATAAATGTGCTTTGAAAATAACAATTGTAGATTTTCAAAATAAAGGTTAAACTAGTGAATAGTGATGGACATTCTCCAGTTCATTGGCAGCATACGTGCCCCAAAATATGCAGTAATTATAAAAGAATATAGTTTGTTAGTTCATTTTAACTGTGTCTATTCAATTCTGGTATAAGAATTTTGTGTAAGCTATTCAGAATATATAAGGCTTTGGGACTTTTCAGTTTACAGAGTTTTTTTGTTTTTTGTTTTTTGTTTTTTTTTTTTTGATAGAACTAAATTTGGCTTGTACTCACAAAATAAGGATATTTAAAAAATAAAATTATACCATGGGCACTAAAAACTGTTGTCCTTTACTCTGGTCTCCTAAAGAGTTGTGATTAGGTAATACCATTACATTTGAACCTTTCATTTACCTTTTGTTTTATAGCCAGTGAAGCTCTGCTACACTGAAAGCACAGAGTTCTTGTTTTCCCTAATGGAAGGAGGATGAGTTTGGATACTCTTAACAGTCATTGTCCCTTTAGAAACCACTGGTGAGTCCCAGAAGGATCCCTACTATAGCCAATAGTTTTTCTTTGGGAGACAGACTAGATTTCAGAATGATTCATTTAGAGATTTTGCTCCCTGCTAGATTTTTAAGTTTCTTGTCTGCAGATCTTAGGCAGGGTTGCTACGTTGTAATACTCCAGAAAGGTGCCATTTACATTGTTTTCTATTTTTCTGGTATCCTGTATCATTATGCATGCACAACCTATGTGGCTGTGCATTTTATATTCCTCTCCATCCCTTGTGACTCCTAGCATATGATAAACCCCTAATAGATACCTGGTTCTTATTGAAAAGTTAGCTGTCCACTGAGTCATCCTCTTTTTCATTTTCTTGCAACAGCAAGACACTGCGAGGTAACAAAGCAAACAATTGCTAATACCTAAATATTGTTGATTCTTAAGAGGAAGAAGGCTATAGTTGTTGCTAAACAAACATCAGAGAAAAAGTTGGGAGAATTTAAAGATTTCAAAATTTACTTCCTCCATCATTTCTCTCCGGTCTTGTGACTGTGACCACTTCTAACCTAGGCAAGGTAAACAACCCAATAGAAGAAAAGACCAACTGCTGGGGTTTTAATGGACAACAAAAGGGGAGACTGAACAGGCTGAGGGGTGAGGGAAGGGTGGTAATGTCCAGTGATTAGTGAGACAAGGAGACTGACATGACTAAAGAACTTTCGAAGAAGGGAAAAACCAACCAGCAGCTGTGATGAGGAAGTTAGCTCAGAGGCATATGGGAAAATGGTGCCAAAGTGGCAGGTAATTGAGAAGTGACTGAAACAACATTTCTGAAAAAGAGACATTGCTAAACTATCGGAATTTCATAAAACTCTCTCTGTAATTGTGTTTTACATAAGAGTAATGATCATTTCAAGCTTACCAGTAAACTTGGTTGTCGAATATTATGCCAAGAACTGCGGCTACACTAATTGCATATGCTGCACAGTCTCTGAATAAGGGCCAACACGATAGCGTTGAGGCCTGTAAAATGATAATTTACTGTTTCCATTACACTGTAACTTCAAGTACATGCTTAGCACAATACTAAAACTATGTTTGTAGCTAAATATCATAATCTTTTGCATTTTGCTCAGAGAAGAAGGAATTTTAAGAAAAACTGTTTCAAAACCTACTCTGGTTTTCATAAATTTGACCAAGAGCTATTTGTGGGTTAACTTTAAATGGAATACATGTTTTTCTACTGATTAATAAATTTGATGGAACATATTACAAATGCCTTGTTTGTTTAGACTATAAACCGTTTTTGTCACGTGTCGAGACAGTAAATTCATGGAGTAAAGATGTTTTACATACCACATTAGATAGTAGGCCACAAGCTGCACAGATGCCAAAGAGGTTATACAGTGCAGATCCAAGAATGGTGCTAATGCCAATGTCTCCCTTTGTGATAAATACACCTATGAGCAAGGTGATTACTATGTTAGTGCTGCTAGAGTTGATGAAGATAAAATCACATTGAGTAAGCAAAAAATACAAGGAGCGATATTTACCCAGGAAAGCAGTAACCAGCTCAGGAGCTGAACTACCAGCTGCCATAAAAGTTGCACCTGCAACATCCTGAGACAGTCCAAGGGCTGAAGACAAACGAAATTACGTTAAAGTGACAAAGGGGATGTCTCTATAACTAAATATTCCAATCTATAGCTTCACAGAAAAGCACTAACCCTGACTTAAACTGGAGAAATAAAACATGCAGTTTCAAAAATTAGAGGAATCCAGTGTCTTGCTCCCTCTATGAATTCATTACTTACTGCTTCCGTAGAAGGGGAGAGAAGGCCAGGGACCTTCAGAGCTATACTGCAACTCGGGGTTCTGAATGTCAAGATGTGGGATTTCGTGGGACCCAGAAAAGACTTCCTTTCTAGCTGTGGGGCTTGTAGGTGTATGGCAACCACCAGACTTCTTTCAAATGGCACTGTCAACAGTTTGTTCTCCCGTACGAGTTGACAAAGGAAATTGAGGTATTTCAGGAGCCATAATCCAATTTTAAAGAGGACAAAAAGTGGATATTGGTAGTTTTTAAGATCTGTAAGTGAAGCTGAATTAAGGAGCTTATTTACAAATTGGCTATTTCAACTGTGTCAATACAAACCAGAGGAAATTAGTTCACGAAAAACCAAATAAGATTTACTTTTGTATAATTAGAATCTATTGATTTAAAACCTACAACCTTTAAAACTTTGCTCTAGGGTAGGAAACACAAGAAAATACTAGGATTCAAATAGTTTGTTTATATCACCCAGACTTACAAGCACATCCACTCTCTTCAGTGATTGATGAGATGAAGAGTCTTAAGACATTTTTGGCTCTTTCAATTTTAGAGCAAAGGGATCTACTCTAGGAAGGAGAAGGGAAAGCCATGTTGAAAAGATGACCTTGTTTTGGGAAGGCTGAGTCAAAGTTGCATCAGAAATCCTCAACCAGGCTTTACTGGTAGATTAATAAGTAGCCTATAGAAGTAGCATGCTTCTTTATTCTTGGTGGGGCAGAATGTATTTTACAAAAATGGCTACAATATTCCAGAACCTTTCCATTCCTTGCCTCTCACCCCCCTAAGTGTGGAGTCTATGTTTATGTCTCCCCCTGTGACCGCTTTGACTAACAGAATATGGCAGAGCCATAGTATTTCTGAGGCTAGGACATGAAAGGTGAGAAAACGTCCTCAGGGTTCTCTCTCTAGGGACCTTTGCCTTAGAGCCCTGAGCCACCACGCAACCCCAACCACCATGGAACTCCTGTACTGGAGAGATACTTCATACAGAAATAGAGGTGCCTGAGGAACCCGTACTAGTTCAGCCCTCCAATTTTGAATCTCCCCATCCCAGGCACCAGGTGTGTGAAAGAGAAGGAGCTTTCAGATAATTTCAGCCTTCTCTTCTGACTAAAACTGCAGGAGACACCTCAAGCTGGAACTACAAGCTGAGCCCAGTAAACGCTCGCATCTGTGAGAGGTAATACCATGATTGTTGTTTTAAGCCACTGGTTCTGGGGTGATTTGTTAAGCAGCCATTGATAATTAGAACACCTGGCTATTGTTCACTTATTTGTGAACCTACTGAGCACCTACTATGCCAGATGCTTTTCTAAGTGCTAGGAATGTGGCAGAAAAAAATAAAAGAAAAAAACAGACAAATGTTTCTGCTCCCGTGGAACTTTAATTCTAGGGAAAAGAAACAGACAAGATAAGAAAAATATGTGTTATGTTAGAAATAGCAAGAAGTGAAAGCACAGAGTGGGGAGCATATACAATGTCATGAAGAAAGGATTGTAATTTTAGATTGGGTAGCCAGAAAGGCCTTTGTGGAGAAGGTAAATTAACTAGAGGTTCTAAAGTGAGAGAGATAGACACATATATAGAGTCAGACTTCACTTTACTGTGCTCCACAGATACATGTTTTCTACACACTGAAGATTTGTGGCAACCCCATGTCAAACAAGCGTATCAGTGCCTTTTTTTCCAACACGTCTATGTCACCTTCTGATAATTTTCTCAATATTTCAAACTTTTCCCTTAGTATATTTGTTATGCTGATCTATGACCAATGAACTTGGATGTCACTATTGAAACTTTTTGGGGTCGCCGTGAACTGCACTCATATAAGACAGCAAACTTAACTGATAAATACTGTATGTGTTCTGACTGCTCCCCAGACTGGCTGTTCTCCTGTTTGTCTCCCTCTTCTCAGGCCTCCCTATTCCCTGAGACACAACAATATTGAAATTAGGCCAATAAATAACCAACCCTACAGTGGCCCCTAAATGTTCAAGTGAAAAGAGTTGCAAATCTTTCACTTTAAATCAAAAGCTGGAAGTAATTCAGCTTAGTGAGGAAGACATGTTTTAAGCAGAGATTGGCCAAAAGCTAGGCCTCTTGTGTCAAACAGCTAGCCAAGTTGTGAATGGAAAGGAAAAGTTCTTGAAGGAAATTACAAGTGCTATTCCAGTGAACACAGAAAATAAGAAAGCAAAATCACCCTTATTGTTGATGTAGAGGAAATTTTAGTGGTCTGAATAGAAGATCCAACCAGCTACATCATCCCCTCCAGCCAAAGCCTAATCCAGAACAAGGTCTTGATTCTCTTCAAGTCTATGAAGGGTGGTGAGAGGGGTGAGTGAGGAAGCTGCAGAAGAAAAGTTTGAAGCTAGCAGAGATTGGTTCATGTGGTTCAAGGAAAGAAGTCACCTCTGTGGCATAAAAGTGCAAGGGGAAGCAGCAAGTACTGATGTAGAAGCTGCAGCAAGTTATCCAGAAGATCTAGATCCAGAAGATGAGATCATTAATGAAGATGGTGAAACCATAGATTTTTGATGTAGACAAAATAGTGTCGTATTGGGAAGAAGATGCCATCTAGGGCTTTCATAGCTAGAAAGGACAAGTCAATGCTTGCTTCAAAGTTTCAAAGGACAGGCTTTTGTTAGGAACTCATGCAGCTGGTGACTTTAACTTGAAGTCAATGCTCATTGGCCATTCTGAAAATCCAAGGCTTTAAGAATTATGCTAACTCTATTCTGCCTGCCTGTGCTCTGTAAATGGAAAAACAAAGCCTAGATGACAGTATATTTATTTACAGCATGGTTTACCAAATATCTTAAGACCACTGTTAAGACCTGCTGCTCAGAAAAAAAAAAGATTCCTTTCAAAATATGACTGCTCATTTGACAATGCCCCTGGTCACCCAAGAGCTCTGTTAGAGACGCACAATAATAAGATTAATGCTGTTTTAATGCTAACACAACATCTATTCTGCAGCCCATGGATCAAGAAGTAATTTCAACTTTCAAGTCTTATTATTTAAGAAATACATTTCATAACTCTATAACTGCCATAGATAATGATTCCTCTGGTGGATCTCAACAAAGTCAATTGAAGACCTTCTGGAAAGGATTCACCATTCTAGATCCCAGTAAGAGCATTCATGATTCATGGGAAGACATCAAAATATCAATAGAACAGGAGTTTGAAAGAACTTGATTGCAATCCTCATGAATGATTTTGAGGGTTTCAAGGCTTTCGTGGAAGAAGTAACTGTAGATGTGGTGGAAATAGAAAGAGACCTGGAATTTGAAGTGGAGCCTGAAGATGTGACTGAATGACTGCAATCTCATGATAAAATTTGAGTGGATGAGGAGTGGCTTCTTACAGATGAGCAAAGAAAGTGGTTTATTGAGATGGTGAAGATGCTGTGAAGACTTGAAATGACAGCAGAGGAATTAAAATATTGCACAAACTTAGCTGATAAAGCAATGGCAGGATTTGAGGGAGAGACTCCAATTTTGAAAGAAGTTCTAGTGTTGGTAAAATGCTATCAAACAACATTGCATCCTACAGAGAAATTGGTCATGAAAAGAAGAGTCAATCGACGTCCCAAAGTTCATTTTTGTCTTATTTTAAGAAATTGCCACATCACCCCAACCTTCAACAGCCACCACCCTGATCAGTCAGCAGCCATCAACCTTGAGGCAAGACCCTCTACCAGCAAAAAAGATTATGATGCACTGAAAGCTCAGATTATAGTTAGCATTAGGTAAAATGTTAGATAAGGTAAAAGGTGTTAGGTGGCTAGATCATGTAAGACTTGTGAATCCTAGTAAGGATTTTGGCTTTTATTTTGAAAGATATGGGAAGTCATCCACTTCCTTCCTGCCAGTGATACCAGCCCCAGTCATGAGGTTATTTGCTCTCAGAGGCCCAACCAGCTCTAGTCTGAGCTATTTTGCAGCCTGTTAAGCCACTGTTGTGAAAAGTCCTCTTAAGATAGTTGGGTACATATTCCTCACTATTTGCCTTTGGTCATGTTGCTTGATAAACAAGTTGCAGTGAAGAATGAAGGTAAAGCAGTAATATTTTACGGAACATATTTCGTAATATTTCCTTTGTTGGTTAGAGCTTGTCTGTCTGTCTACCTATCTATCTATCATCTATCTACCAATCATCTATCTGTCTGACTCTATGATGTGTAGTAAGACCAATTGGCCATAAAATTTTAAAATAGAACATGATAGGGCATATTGCTCTGTGATTAACTTTGTTCATTTTAGGAATGAAGTAAATGATATCTTACATTCATGGTATACAGTTCACTTTCATATACATAATTTAATAATCTCAATTATCCTCTGATATGAATGGTGGTGTTTCCATTTTACAGATGAAGAAACAGGCCCTGGAGGTTAAGTAACTCAGTTACATGGATAGTAAGAATCTTATATGTGAGAAGGCAGGGCACAAACCCCAAGTCTATTGTTTCCAAATCCAATGCTACTTCTATTTCACTACAGAAACCCAGTGTAAAAATGGCACTCAGGCAACATGTTGGGTGACTCAGGTGTTTTCTTTCTTGCCTTATGGCACAGGCGTATAACTGCCCCCATTCGATTCTTTCCTAGGGGAAATAATAGTTACCAGGTGTCAGGGATACTTTGGAAGTTTTCTAGCATATTCCAGAGAATGTGTAAATTTAGTGATATTGGATATTAGCATGAATTCTCTAGTCAAATCAGGGCCTGATAATATGTGGATGAAGTTGAAAAAGAAAAAAATGCTTAATTTTGAGCTAAATGTCCTAACTTGGTGCAGGTGAAGAGTAAATGACCAATGCTAGCTGAAGAATGCTTCATTAGAAAAATTCAGTCTCAGGAGGGAAAAGGTGATCTATTGAGCTGTTTGTCACAAGGTAGGAAAATAAGTGGCCCTTTTGAACAGTTTCACTATCAAACGGCAGTAACAATAAAGTGTGTTGCTATTCATTGGGCTCTAATTGAGTTATGAAAGGAAAGGTTCTGTAAAGATGGATGTATAAAACTTCAAAGATACTTTAACAAGTCATATCTTAAGGTTCTAAGCATATTTTGTAAAATGGTTTATACCTTTGAACTTTAGAATAGACTGACTTTGTCTTCACTGACCTTTGGGTAGCATTTCTCTCTGTGATAGTTTATTATTAAAGATAAATTGTTCTGGTTCCCCCCCCCCCCCCGGGGCTATTACTTTTTTCCTCTTTATTACTCTAAAGGAATAATCACATTTCCTTCAGGATATAGGAGAACTGTTCAAGGTGAGTTTTCTTTATAGGTTTAGATATCATTACATTGTTTATATAAAGTGCAACTTTATGATAATGAACTGTGGTCTATGGGGACCACAACTTACACCAAACGCATCAGACTTTTTCTTATATATGTTCTCTTCTCTGATGCTATGTTGAAAAGTTTATAACAGCTTTTGAAAACTCTCTTCTGGAAAAATAATATAGTGGGAAGAGTTTTAAACTAAAATGGAAATATGTATTTTGGCCCTGCCAGTACCTTAATATGAAACTTTAGACACGTTATTCAGACAAGCCTTACATTTTGCCATATGTAAAATGGAGTGTTGGACAAGATAATCTTGGCGGTATCTTCTAATTTTGTCAATATTTATCAAAATGTAGGATATGGACTCTATGCTTTTAGACTCTATGCCATTTTTATTGTTAAATAAATTTCTTTTATAATAAAAAAAACCCTACGTTATTGAAAATTTAGGAGATAGAGTGGAAATATAGAAGGGTAAGAGTCACTTATATGTCACCATTGTGTTTTAGCCACCGCTATCATTTTAATGTATTTCCAGCCCTTTTCACAATGCACATTTTAATAGTTATAAGCATAAGCTATATGTAATTTGGCATCTTCTAATACAATTTTAGAAACTCGCCAGTGACAGCAAATTTTGATGCTTTGTGAATGGATTAGAATGACCGGTCAAAGGTCATTCAGACTCAACTCCAATGACTGGGATGGTAGTCATCCTGAGAAGTTTTCATTTCGGTCCAAAATGAAGTGTGACAGCAAACCAATGTGCTTTAGGATTTGCAAAACTGGTTTTAACATTCATTTCAAATATATTTTTAGATTTTTTTTGAGTACAGCTTTAGCATCATACGGATAAATTCCTAGCTTCTCAAGGTACAGCATATATATATATATATATATATATATATATATTCTGTGACGTTTTTAGCAATAAATAAAAACATTTTGATTTCTTTATAGTTGTCTGAGCTACGAGGGAATAAGTTCTAAAACCCTGTAAAATGCTTTTAAAGATCTGATTCTGCTCAAGAAGGCTCCCTCCAACCTCCAATCTAATGTCTATAATATTAAGGTGATTTTGCACCTGCCCTAACCCTATCATATAATGCATGTATAAGACATTTTATCTCCAAACCTCACAATTACCTCAGTTTTGGCTTCATAACATAGCTTTGTGCCCAAGGTCACATAGGTAGTTACTGCAGAGATGGGATAGACATCTAGATCTTCTAACCCTCAAAAGCTACTCTTTCAGTTATCCATGTAGGCAAAGCAAAGAGATTAATGCATGGCTTTATTATTATTATATTATTACTATTACTATTAATTATTGTTGCCTGTATCTGCAATAATAGCATCTTGGTAATACCCAGACAACTTGGCACTTATTCAGATCCATATACCTGGGGTAGATTTAGAAGCAATCCGAGGGGACCACAACTTAGATCAGAGAGAAAAGAAAAACAAAGAGGATGAATATCCTCTTAAGAGGAGGAGGAGTGCCCTTGTGGCAGAGAGGAAGCACGATTCTTTGATTCTTTGTTCTTTGGGAAGGCTTGACCTCTGTAAATTTCATGAGGATTAAGAATCAAACAATCCCCTGAAACTGTCTGCTATCCAAACGGCCGTACCCATGGAATTATTCAACTCCCTTTCACTTTTATCAATTTAGAACCAATTCCACCTGGAATTAAAACTCGCATTTCTCTCTTATTGTCTATTTCTGAGACATAATATTGCAATTGAACATGGGCAAACATGGGTTCAAAGCAGACTGAATAAAAATAAACTTTTGATAAAAAATTAAATATTTTAAAGTATGTTTCCCCAACACCTTATTAAGATCATTTTCACTTAAGACATGTTTTACCTTGGGGTGCCTGGGTGGCTCAGTCAGTTGAGCATCTGACTTCAGCTCAGGTCATAATCTTGTGGTGGGTTTGAGCCCCATGTAGGGGTCTGTGCTGACAGCTCAGAGCCTGGAGCCTGCTTCAGATTCTGTGTCTCCCTCTCTCTCTGTCCCTCTCGCATGTGCTGTCTCTCCCTCTCTCTCTCAAAAATAAAGGAACATTTAAAAAATTAAAAAAAAAAAAAGACATGCTATACCTCAAAGGGTCAGCATGGTGGAGAGATTAGAATTGCTAACTGAGTAGTATATTCATGTAACATTTAAAAAGACGTGTCTTAGCCAGCTCATTGTGGACTTTGGGCTATATCAAGTGACCAGTCATAAGGGGTCCTCAGTTTTCTATGAAGTTAGCTTTAAACAAGGTAAAGAAAGCTAACTCTAAACAGTGGCTAAACAACTCTAAGAGACCCCTATTACATATCAAAAGTATACATAAAAAGGATTTATTTTGGCTTTATACTGAACTTTTGTAATTCTAAAACCAAACTGCTTATAGAGATGAGATCTAATAGTCTTATTTGGGCTATAATTTAATATGGTTTATATTATATTTTTAATTTATATAATACATAACATATTTATATTTAAATTAAATATACTTTAAAGATACCACTTTTTAAACAAGAAAGATAACTAAAGATAGAATTAAATCATATGGATTTTAATGTAAAAGAAATAAAAGGGACTCTAGATAGAATATTCCAGAGATAGTTGAGGTATCATTTAAAGTTGCTACATGGATTCTTAGATTAGGTAAAAGAATGGGTTTCATAAACGTACTTCCAAGCCTGTGAAGTAGTACTGCTTTTATTTGCCTTAAACTTGGTTTTTAAGGTCTAGCAGATGCGCCCTAGATTTGGTATTTGCCCCAAAAATATCCATATTGACTTTGATCACTCACCTTCTCCACTTTCATTTTTGCTGAGTAAAGGATTATAATCTCTGTAGTCTGTTCTTATGTAATAATGAATATTTAGTGAATGTTTACTATGTGCTAGGTAGTGGCATATGCAGTTTACTTACATTTCCTCATGTACTTGGCACACAGCTCTGAGCTAAGAGTTCTCATTACCCGCCCTTGCGCTGCTGAGATAGCTGCGGCAGAAGAAGTTCAGCACTCTGCCCAAGGTCAGAGCAAGTAGGTGGTAGGCAGGGATTTGAGCTTGGGCTGTGCTGGGCTTCAGGGTAGACTCTTTCACTATCTCAGTATAGCATAATGGTAGCATATGATGGCACTCTCCCCACCCGGCACCTGCAGTAATTCTCAGCATTGTGATAGACCATCCAGCAAGTATATCCTGGAGCTTTTGAAAGAAAGTAGAAGAAACCCCAAGAAAACAGTACCAGATGTGACTAACTTTACAAACCAAGCCTCCAGTGGTGGTGACTTTAGAAGAAATTGCCAGATCAATGTACATAGCTGCAGACAGAAAAAAGGCCCAGGATGGGTATCAGCAAGAGGCTCTGCCCTCCACCACCTCTGCGTGGAAACTCCAGTCCTGAGCCTCTTCTATCTTCGCCTTGTTAAAGACCCTTCTGTTGACCAAACAAACCACTACTGGTGGCTTGAGAAGTGGGTAATGAGGTGACGGGGCTGGGATGGGCCAGGGTCCTGCCAATTCTCCCATCGTGTTCTAGGTTGGGACTTATAACATGCACTCTACAGAAGGTTATTGCAACCTGTGTGATGATTTGGTTCCATTGTACCATGCTAAGATCTCATGGACATCCTAGACAACCAAAGGCTTAGACCTCAGAGTCTAATTATTATATTTGGCAAGTGTTTATAACATTAATTTACAACCTCCAATAGGTTGCCGAAAGTCTAAACTGATTTTTTAAAGTAATTCAGTGGATTCTCTTTATTTTGTAGTATACTTCCTCTATAGTTACAGTGAGCATTTGATGTTGTTGTTTTTTTTCCCTCAAAATTCCAGTGCCCTTGGGATGAAAACATCCTTTAAGACTGTTCATAGGTGCCTAGGTGGCTCAGTCACTTATGCAACTGACTCTTGATTTTGGCTCAGGTCTTGCGTTGGGCTCAGTGCTGATGGTGCAGATCCTCCTTGGGATTCTCTTTCTCCTTCTCTCTCTCTGTCCCTCCCCCACTTGCACATGTGCACTCTCATTCTCAAAATGAATAAATCAACTTAAAAAAAAAGACTGTTCAAATAGAACAGTTCTTCTGAGACAACCATATTATGGCTGCTTACCTCAAAGAGGGATGTGTCAAATTACATCAGAGCAGTTGAGAACATTGTTGGATGTCAGCATTAGAGACAGCAGGCTCTGCAGTGTCGGGGCTGCCTAGTCTTAAGTAATTATGTATCATCTGAGCTTCTCATCAGTAAAACCAATCTCATAGACCTGACTTTGTGGGGTTTCTGTGAAGACTAAATGAAACCATCTCTATTTAATATAGAGTCATGCTTGGTCTTCTATAATTGTTTTTTGACAAATAGCTAATAACTAAACATATAAATAAATAATAACACTCCAGTACATTGTGGAATGCTTCAGTAAACTGTTTTCAGGATTACATTAATCCTTATTAGTTGACAAAATGGGTGGAATTATTATAACCCTATGTTCCTCAAAAGAACTATGGAGAAATGTAAAGCGTTTGCAGGCTTTTCTGAACCTGGTTTCTGTGGATGTAAACAAATTCCAGGGAAATTCTTTTTTACTGCTGATGTCCTAATTTGGATGAGACTATGCTAAACCTTGAAAAGAGAAATGACAGAATTAATTTATAGGCACTTACAAAATGAATGGAGCCAGCACTATTTCTATCTCATTTTGTTGCCAGTATTTTCAGCACTCAAGACCAGGGTCAGTTCTTAGCAGCTGAAGAAGATTTAGCAGCAGTGTGGGCATCCATCAATCACACATGCGATATTGTGATTTATAAGAAATACGTATTTGGTCATTCAGACGACCAAAATATATTTCTCATACATATTTGGTCTTCAGCCACAGTTACGGACTCATGGTCCCCAAATCCTTGGAATTTCCTAAGAATTGAAAGTGATGAAGGCATCTTTTGTTAATTTAACAAAGTGACTTTGGGACCCAACCTAAGAGCCAACCTGTAATTAGAGGGTTAGAACTTTCAGTCCCACCACTGACCTCTAGGAAGCGGAGAAGGACTGGAGGTTGAATCAATTGGTCAATGGTTTATTCAATCATGCCTGTGTAATGAAGCCTCCATAAAGCCCAAAAGAATCCTTCTGGGTTCAGAACCTATCTAGTTTGGTGTCAGTAGAGGGGGATTTGCTGGAATGGCCTTGGCTCACAGAAGCATTTGGTTTGGGAAGAAAAAGGATAGAAGGAACTTGATATCTGGGTGGCCACGTGGTCAGATTAGAAAGGCAATAGAAATGTGGGTACTAAAGGTATACCCGTATAAGGCATAACCCTGTGGACATTACCATTAAAGTTTGAAAGGTGCATGAGAGTAGCAGCCAATAAGAAGAGTTCTCATGTTTGGAAGGCAACTGAAATAGGTAAGTAGATATCCCCATGTGCTCCTTTGAGATGACTACCTGGGTTAATGGAATGAGTGGACATGAAGGTCTGGAGCAATGCAGAGATGGGCTGAATCTAGACACATTCTTCTTGTATCCCCAGAAGCACAAAATGCCAATAAGAACTGTTCTAGCTGCCAACAAGAGAGACAGAGACTACAGATGGCTATGTGGCAGATTTCTTGTTAGAGGAAGGTCCTGACCATAGCTGGCAAGAAAGATTGATGTTGGTAGCTTTTGGGGCCTATAAGTGGATCCTGACAGGAGTATTCAGTGCCTCTGGAATGGGCTTTGCTTCCCTGGTATTAGATGCAAATGCTCAAAATACTATACAAGAACAGGAGCTAAAGATATTGCACTGATTTGGATTGCTGACCATCATTTCTTCAGACCAAGAAACACATTTTATGGTCCTTAATATCTAACAATGGGCAGAGAGAGCAGTTTGCTAGAGAATTGGAGTGGGCAATTGAAATATTGGTTACCAAAAATGGGGGAAGATAAAGGCGCTAAGAGTTGGCCTACAAGCCTTCACCAGTGTGTGCTCACCCTGAACATGAGGTGTCCTGGAGGAATGTCTACCACTAAAGAGCTTTCTGTTTTCTGGTGGGTCTGGGGCAAGGCAGGAGGGGGAAGGTGTTGTTACTCTTTCTTCCTCACATCATCTCAAATTTTTTGTTGTTCTGTCGCCTTGCTAGACGCAGTGGTCAAAGGACTGGGACTGTAGCTACAAGGGCTGGAAGCAGGGAGGATTGCTAAGCAATGGTTGTCTTCAACCTTTATGTCACAATTCCTGAGGGCCTGGTGGGATAAGATGGACCTCCGCCCCATCTGCCAAATTGAAATTAACAGTGAATTCAGCCATATTGTTTGTGGTAAAAATAGCTCACTAGTTGTGCACCTGGGTGACCTTACACTGTGTGATCAGGCACCGACTGAAGGTAGGGCTATTGCTAGTATTGCTGCCTGCAGTTTAGCTCAGCACAGTGGACTGGTTGGTTACTAATGAACTGAATGAGAATCTAGTAATGTGACAGTATCTTTTGACTTCTATGATTGTTTTGCTATAAGGGGGATACGTGTTTGAAGACGAGGAGCTGGGCTACGATGTTGTGATTTTTTTTTGGTTTTCATCCATAGTTCCTGACTCACAGCTCCCAAAAGCCCTGGAAATTCCTACCTGTAGAGCTTGATAAAGGGGTCTTTTGTCATGTTAATGAGGTATATTTTGGGCACCAGCTGTAGAGGGCTGCTGGTTGCTAAGGGAACAAACCATGTGATTAGAGGGAGGGAACTTTCAGTCCCACCCACAGGTCTCCTTAGAAAGGAGGAGGGCTGGAGGTGGAATCAATTGCCAATGGTCAATGATGTAATCAATAATGCCAATATGATGAAGCCTCCATTAAAAACCAAAAAGCTGGATTTGGAGAGCTGGGAGAATGGTATGTCTGGAGAAGGCATTCCTCATACCTTGCCCAGTGATTTTCTTCCTTCTGGCTGTTCCTGAGTTGTATCCTTTTGTAATCTAGTAAGTAAAATGTTTCTCTGAGTTCTGTGAGCCATCTAGAAAATTAATTGAACCCAAGAAGGAGGTCATGGGAACCTCTGATTTATAGCCAGGTGGTCAGAAGTATAGGTAACAACCTAGCCTTATGACTGGTAACTGAAACCCAAGAAGGAGGTCGTTGGAACTCCCAATCTGTAACCAGTTAGTCAGAAGCACAGGTAATAATCTGGGTTTGCCAGTGGAAATGATCTGAGGTCAGTGGGGACCAGGGATGGGAAGGGCAGTTTGGAATCTGATGCTGTATCTCTGGGTAGATAGTGTCAGAATTGTTTGCTGTTGGGGGAACCGCACCCACCTCCCCACCTCCCACGCATTGGAATTGTGGACCCAATTCTGGACTGAATACCAATTTACACATTCAAAACAGCTACTATATTATATTTCAGAGCAAAGAGCGATTCACTTGCCTGCTGATGATGTTTCAAAGTAATTCCACAAGTGGCCTAGTGGAAGTCATTATTATAAATATTCGATGAAGTCACTTAATGAAGATTATTTTGAAGTAGCAATCTAAATTTTAATGCAGTTGCTTCTGCAGGGCTAGAAAAGTTATTTATTTACCACTCCCAAAACAATTTTTTTATAAACAAAATTCTTGATGAATTTATTTTTTTAGTGAAGTCGTTGTTTGGAAATGTGAAAAAAAATTTTGACTTTTCTGTTTTCCAGGAAGAGAAATTTTCAAGGTGGGACATAGTACCTTGAATTTAAAATTTCTTAGTGTAATATAATTAACATGATCTATGTAGGTCATCAAATTAAAGGTTCACTACTGGCACAAGGATGAACAAATAATTATTACAACAGTTAAGAGTTTGGAAGCAAAGGCATATATGTACATATATATAAGAATTTAGTACATGAACATTGATCAACTTTCTGAAAAAAAAGCACTGCAGAACAAATCCTTAGTGGAAGAAAGAAAGTAATGTAAAAAAAAAAAAAGAAACTACAAGTAAAAGAAATTAGGACAATTTTTCTGACCTGGGGACAAAAATTTCTTTCAAGTATAAAACCAAAAGGAGAATCATAAAGGAAAATATTTATAAATTTACTTAAAAATATGTACACTTCAATGTGATAAACAATTGCAAAAACCAACAACAAACTATGAAAAAGCATGTGAGATGGAAATGGTATTAGAGAAAGGGTTAATATCCTTAATATTAAAAAAATGTCTTGGAAATCAGTAAGAAAAAGACAAATACCCTTCTGTCAGAACATGGGCAAAAAAACACAAAAGCAAAACCGCAAATTGCAGTAAATATGAAATGCTCAAATTCACAAATCATAGGCTCAAAACAAATTTTATAAAATGATTTTTTAAAGCAATTAACAAAGACATTTTAAATGATATTATTCATGATTTTCTGGAATGGAAGCTATCCCACATTCTGGAGGTGTAAGTCGGCACACCTTTTGCGAAGTGCCTTTGGCAATGTGTAAAATAAAGTTTAAAATATGCAAAGCTCTGCATCTTTATCAAAAAACGATCAGAGAGGTTTGCAAAGATTTTGTACCCATATGGGCACAACATTGCTTAGAATAAAAAAAAACCCAAAACAAATGTCCAATGAGATTAATAATTTTAAAAATTATGATAAATTTCTACTGGGTACCTACTATTTATAAAACCCAGTGGTAGGTACTTCGATCATTTGGAAAATCATGCTACCATTAAAAATTATGTTTCTAAGATTATTTAATAATATGGGGAAATGTGCAGAATAAAATATTAAATGAGGAAAAAGTGTGTACTTTTGAGTGTACCTCAAACTGTATATATAGAAAGATATTAAAGATCAAAAGGAAATATACCAAATGGTAACTGTGGGGGTCTCTGGGTGATGCAAATGTAGGTGATTTTACTTTTTTCTTCTATTTTTCTTGCATTTCATCAATCTAAGTAAAAATACAATGTGAAAGTAATTTAATCTCTTATAGAAAAATATCGATGTCAATGTAAAGTGGAATGTCAATATAAAAATATATATATTTACATCTACTTAAGTTCAATAATAATAATAATAACAAACATGCTTACCTTTTCTAAAAATTTTTTTCTTTAAACAAATATGTGTTGAGAGCCTCTGCTCTTGCCAGGTCCTGTTTTAGGTCTTAAGGGTACTGCTATGGTGAAGCGAACAAGGGAGCAAAGAACTAGCATTTCAGTACGGTTGGGGAGCTGGGGCCATGGCGAAAAGGAGCGTTAATATTCTAGCTCTCTCTCTTTGGGAAGAAATGCTAGCAATCAGTGTGTGTGTGTGTGTGTGTGTGCGCGCGCGCGCATGTGTGATGGGGGAGAAGATGCAGTTTCTGGCCAATTCTGTGAGTATGCAGTAGGAAACCTAACCCTGAACTTTGACCTTCTCTAAAATGAGCACGTTCAACCAATGCAACTAACCAGGCAGGAGACAGACTGGGAAGTTCTGCTGGCCCTTTGCTTATATGGTCTGAATCATCACTGACCTCCTGATTTTAGGGACTGGTATACCGATGAAAGGGATATGCTCAGAACTGTGGATCATGTACCTGTCTGACGGGATGGAACAAAGGGGCTTAGCCTGGCAGATCTTATTTTCAGAAACCTGAGCTTGATTTTTAATAACTAAATTTACAATTATCAGATGCCCGAGGTCACACTACATAGGACATAGGACTTATTTATTTATTGCTTCATAAACATTAGTTACTTTCCTTACTGGCGGAAGGCTGAAAAAGGAAGAAGGGAGGAAGATAGTCCTCAATGTCATTTGTTTACCATCTACGTTTTAAAAAATTATAATTTTACATAAAACTGAAAAAAAAGTCTTTGAAAGCATAAAATGGCAAGCATTAGGAATCCCTTGTATTAGCAGTGCACACCAAGTGCATATATGTGGAAAGTTGGGATGGTTTGGAACAAACGGCCAGCCTGGTAGTGCAGTGGACAAAGAGCTTCCGGAGATAGTTAGTATAATAAAAATTGCTGGGCACTCATTAAAGATGCACTGAGAAAAACCATAGGCAGGCCAGTTCCGGAAGGTAGAGGCCCCACAACACAGAAAGCAGGTTCTGCAACCACCTGAGATGGACAGAACTGTTGCTGAGCTGTTTTAAAGACAGCCACATAGGGCATCTGGGCGGCTCAGTCCATTAAGCGTCTGACTTCAGCTCAGGTCATGATCTCACAGTTCGTGGGTTCGAGCCCCTCACTGGGCCCTGTGCTGACAGCTCAGAGCCTGGAGCCTGCTTCGGATTCTGTGTCTCCCTCTCTCTCTGCCCCTCCCCTACACACACTCTGTCTCTCTCTCTCAAAAATAAATAAACATTAAAAAAAAAATTAAAGACAGCCACGTATGTGTGGCACAACTAATTTGGAAGGTTATGGGGGAGATTTCCAGCCACTTACATTCGCTGATGATTTCCAGGGAGGGTAGGAAGTACTCGTCACAGACAATAGACAAGGCCATGAACATGTACAGGATAATTAGGAAGTAGATTACAATGCCTCCATCTGTGCGCTCCTGTTTTGTGAAAAACCCTTCAGGAAATTCCAGGGACGGAGGCACAACACATTGGGTGCTATTACCTGGTAAGAAAAAGAAGGAGAAAGTTTGAAATATGCTGGTGTCACTGGTTCCAAGCCCACAAGGAGAGATTCCTCAAGAAAACTCTTAAGTGTGGGATAACAGTGAATTTTCAAGAACCCTTGTGAAAATGTATAAAACATTTTTGAATATGATGCAGTTGTAGAAATTTAAAAAAATAACCTTTGGGACCCGAAAGAGGTGCTTTAACGAAATAAGCTGATGATAGTAAAAGTATTACAAGAAGAAAAATCATGAAATCACTCTTCCTTGTCTGGTGTATTTCTGAAAGGGAATTCTGAACCCCTCCTCCTCCTCAAAGAGACACTATGTCTCTGATGAGAAAGATTTCTAATATCTGTACAATTTCATTTTCCCATCTCAGAGCCCAAAGTTGTTCACAGGCATGCGAAGAATGCTTCATTGTTGCAGAGAATTTCTAAGGCGAAAGATTTTTTTTTCCAGGATGAAGTCTCTAACAATAAAAAACTGGAGACGCGCCTGTTTTGTGCTGTCTGTGAATTATTTCTGAGCTATCTGTGAGAACTTATTCGAGGCATCGAAAGTGCTTGACAGTTTTCCAAATGCTAAAAATCAGAGGAGGGAGTGTAAGCCAAAGTGAGTCAAGTGAGAATTTTCCTCTCTTTGTCCCTTCATCCATATGTGACAGCAGCAGCAGGGGCAGCTGACCCCATTTTCCACCTACCTGTGGCCCTCGGGAGGCGCTGGGGCAGAGTGGCACCCGGGGAAGGCAAGTGTGAGGTGGCCCAGAGGATGCCGAGGAGCAGAGCCCTTCTGACCCACCAATGGCCCCCTTTGGTCTGCATTTCTGCCGTGCTCTCACTGCAGCCTGCCGCTTTGGGAAGGGGGAAAGGGAGGACTAAGCTGGATCATGTGAGGAGTCTCCTTCCTGTTCTCTGCTCTGCTCCGGACACATCTCAGCAAGGTCTGTGCAAGAGGGAGGGTGAAAGGAACCAGACAACCTTCTGTGATCAGAAGCCCCAAGCTCCAGAGAGGCTGGAGGATTGGGGGGGGGGGGGGATGAGTGGGGGAAGAGCAAACAATTCTTGCCTACAGCTGTAGTCCCTGAGGGCAGGTTCAGACAGCGCGCGCTCTAAGGCAGAGTTTTATTTACTGGTCTTCATAGTGGCTGTGTTTGTGACTTTCCTTAGATTTGGAACACCAGGAGTTTGCAACTGTTTCCATCTCCCTCTCTCAAGCCCCCACTTCTAGAAGTTGCTGGGGCTGGTGTGTGTGGGTTCTTTGGCTAGATTGGCAGTTTTTTATATTTTTAGCCTGTCCTCCAATTAGGGCTAGAGGTAGAAAGGCAACCTTGGAAGCTATTGCAATAATCTGGTGGAGAAATGGTGGTGGCTTGAGCCAGAGCAGTGACAATGGGGTGGGAGAGAAGTGGACAGCTTCCAGAACTATTGTGGAGACATGGCGGATGCTATGGAATCATTGATTAGCTCTGCCAGGGATTCTAAAATGCAAAGTTGACATTTCAACTTGGGATTTCAAATACAGACTGCTATCTTCCCTATCCTCGCACTGAGTGTGCTTGTCAAAGTGTTAAGAAGTTGGGGCAGCAACATGTGAAGTAACATGTGCCTAACAAAACAGGTTCGGGAGAGAGACCACATAATTTGAGTCCTAGCACTGTTACTTACTGTGTCCTTGGGTACTTTATCTAACCTTTCTGCTCCTCAGTTCCACTATCTGTAAACAGGGAAGGTTAGTACCACTTCACCTCTGTGGTGAGGATTACATAAATGAATGCATGTAATCTGCTTAGAGCTGTCTCTGCCACATGGTCAATGTTATCTATCTATCGTCCATCTATATTATAATCAGTAACGTATCACTCTCGGTTAAGAGAACAGCTTCCTGGCCAAAGGGCTTCTTTTTTTGACTTTTGCAACACTCACGGTTCCTTTGCTTTGCAGAAAAAGCATAAAAATTGATATGCTTGCTAAGGTTTAGATTTAGAAACTGCATTTTTCTGGTGGAAAGCAGTAAGTTGCTTCCGGATGTTTATGATGTTAGATTGGTAAAAATTCTCAAATGCCTTTTTGTTCTGCTGGGAATTGGTAGCCATTATAAACCTCTCTGAAACTGTCATTTCTAGGAACTGTCTATCCAGATGTGTCATGTGGTTGTGAGGTTGGGATGATGAGTCACCAAAGTGTAGCCCAGAACAGAGCAGATGCTCAGCAAACAGCGTTCTGGCTGCCAACCGCCACGGGAGGTGGCGGCCCTGGACTGCTGGCCCGTAGCCTCAGTGCCAGCACTGGCTAAGGCCAGGGGTAGAGGCCATTTACTTTTGTGTTGAGTGAAAGTGACTTATGAGCCTTTCCTCTCCAAAACCCAGTAGTTCAACCAATTAATAAGACTAAACATTATAAACAAGCAAAATAATACGATAATTCAATATATTTCCAATACACAATATTTATCCAAGAAACAGCGAATATCCAAAGATACAAGCCAATTACAATGGAATAGGAGTGCCTTACACATAGTAGGTACTTATGAAACACTTGCTGTTTGATTACATTGTAATGCTTCTTAAAAACACATTCCCAGAGGGGTGCCTGGGTGGCTCAGTCGGTTAAGCATCCGACATAGGCTCAGGTCATGATCTCACGGTTGGTGGGTTCGAGCCCTGTGTTGGGCTCTGTTGTCTCTCTTTGTCTCTCAAAAATAAAGCAACATTAAAAAAAAAACCACATTCCCAGAACTTGCTCTGAACAAACTATAAAATCAAATATGAATTTACCAAGGAAAGAAAATTTAGAAGGCTAATTAGACTTGCTTTATACATTTATTCTTCATTTTTCAAAAGGATCTTAAAAAAAGCTTTGTAGTATAAAATAAAGCACAGGTATAGCCACAGGAAATAAATGTAGTTTAGAGTTATATTATTATCATTATTCTACAAGAGGGACTCCTTTGTAAACACCCCAGATAAAGAAATAGAACTTTGTCAACCACCCCAGAAGCCCCTTCATGTGCCTCAAACCCATCTCTTCCTTTTCTCTGAAAGTAAATAGCTACCAACTTCCATCCATAGTGATCACTTCTGGGTGTATGTATTTTTAATTGTTTATCGCCCACTCCTAAATGGGGGACACTATAGTTCTGCCTTAGGAAAAAAAAGACTTTTAAGTTTTGTTTAGTTTACAGACTTCCCCTTCTTCTTTTTCAATTCTTTATAATTTATCTGTTGAAAAACCCCAGGGCACTGGATCTGTCCTGATTTTGTTGAGTGTGTAATAAAGGATAGCTCAATATGTCCTTCCGTCTCCTTTGTTTTTGTTAATTGGCAGCTAGATGCAGAGGCTTGATCAGACTGGTTCTGTCCCACTGGCAAGACCAAAGGGAGTGGGTGGTGTGATGATTCCTTAGAAAGCTCACAAAGTTTGCTTGTCTTTCCTTTTGTGATATTAGCAGCTATTCCTTCCTCAGAGATCACAAAACAGTCATGTTCTAATTCTATAATTTCTTCTTCACTTATTACTTGGAATATTTTACAGTGAGATGATTTCTATCATCGACTTTTGGAGTACCCGGTTTATATAGAAAAGATAAGATACGTGCCTGATTCTTTTCCTGTACTGAACAGTTCTCAACTTAATTGGCTCTCAATTCTCTTCCAAAAATAACCAACTAGATTTTAAAAAGTTATCATGAATCAATGTATTTAAATATATTTGATGGATTCCATTTGCAACTATTATCTTTTTTGAATTTCAAATTGTCTCATCTTTAGCTGGTGGGAGCTTTATCTTTAGGCTGACTTTTGAGAGCCTTTGACATGACCTTTAGTTTTTGATAGCTTTTTTTTTTATTACCTGACATAAAAGAAATGTTCCAGGCTCATCTCATACATAAAACCAGTCATTTCTCCAAAATGCCTCATTTTTTTTTAAGTGGAAAGTACATCAAGCTTATGATCTAAGAATCTGGGTTGCTAGGAATGCTCTTTGCTACTGGATTACTCATTGTTTGCAATCCTTCCTGCCCCACCCCCACCGTATCTCTTAATAAAATGCCTCATGAGTTCATAGTCATACTTCCCATTCAAGGGTCCTAGTTCCTTTAGTTCTCAAGGACATAGGGGATTGTAGAATTAGAATATCTAGTATTTCATAATTACTTATTTACTGGTCCAAAATTACACATGTAAGTCTCAAAATAATGAAATTGATTCTACCACCGCTAATGTAATTACTGAGAGAAGTTAAAAAAATTTGCTTATGCCCTTTCTATTCTCCTTCTATTCTGAGATCTATAACCTATCTGCATTGTCTGAGCATACAGTCATTAAATTATTCCCTTTAACCCCTATTTAGTCTTGGTACTACAAGTAACATTTTTAATGTTTGCCATCATTCTAAGCTTGATGTTTCTCTGGACATTTTGATGCTTTCTACTGAATCCCTTGGAAGAGCTCATGGGAGCAGTGTTCCTTGAGTTCTTTCACGTCACAATGATTTGTCAATGGTCTTGATACTTGAAAGTCAGCTGTGCTGGATATAAAATCACTGGCTCACATTTTTCCCCCCTTGAATATCTTAAACACATTACTCTGTTTTCTTATGGCATAAAGCATTATTGTCGACAAGCTGATAATTATATAATTGTCTTCCCCTTAGAAGTCATTTGTTGTTTTTTTCATAGATACCCTGATTTTTTTCTTTTTTCTTGAAGTTCAGTAATTTTACTAGAATATATCATAGTGTTGGTCATTTTAAGTCAATAATCTTAGGTATGTAATGTGCTCTTTCAATATGTAGTTTCAAATTTATTAAATCAGAAAAGATTTATTGAATTAATAGTTTTCTGTATTGGTTCTGTTCTCTTTCTTTGGATTTTTTTCATTCAGGGACTTCCACTATTTCTATGTTGGATATTCTTTGGATATCTTCAGTATTGTTATTTGGTCATAAATCTTTTTAATCTTTCCCTTCATTTCTTTTGATTTTAAAAATTTTCATTCTTTCCTATTTCTTTTAAGATATTATGTGTTGTGTTTATTGCTCCTGTGTTCCCTCTAGTTTCATACTCAATTTTTCAAAAGCTTTTCTTTTATATCTAGTATTTCTGGATTGCTACCACCTCATTGCTGAGTTTTTTTCTTTCGAATTCTAATTTATGCTGTTCTTCTTATCTTGTATGAGTTTCTTCATGTCTTTTAGATTTTATTATAATTTGATCTGTTGTGTGGGCATGTCTTCCTGACATGCCACCCATGTCTGAAACAGTGGTGTTTCTGCCCCTTATTCTCTAATTCTTATAGTCACTTTGTGTGGGATTTGACCTCCACTTCGTTCCTTTTCTCATTTTTATGTGAAACTAATTTTTCCTAAACTGTATTTTTTAATGTTTGGTTATTTATTTTTGAGAGAGAGAGATAGAGAGTGAGCAGGGGATGGGCAGAGGGAGAGGGAGACAGAATCTCAAAGCAGGGACTTGAACTCATGAACTGTGAGATCATGACCTGAGCCAAAACCAAGAGTCGGGCGCTTAACCGACTGAGCCACTCAGGTGCCTCTAATTTTTCCTAAACTTTAAGAAGACGGTGTTATTCAGTGTAGCTTCCCTCAGTTTGCAGAGATTGCTTTTCTATTGTTTTCTTGTAGTGTTCAAACATATCATGGCTTGCTCTCTCAAATTAACTGGCTCTGTTCTCCACTCCCACTTTTACTGGGGTGTTCTCTTTCCTTTTTCTCCCTATTGTCTCTATCTGGTTAGCTTTTATTCCATGACTAGGAGTTTCAATATGCGGTTTCAAATCTCTGTGTGTCAGCCCTAACCTAGAAGGGAGCCCTACTTGATCAGTTTTGAGCGTTCTTGTGTATCGAACCTTATTGTGACCCCTCGGACTCAACTACTACAGGACTGAGCCAAACCATTTTTGGTTTTAACTCCTGTTCACAAAGAGTCCTGTTGTACTTTATCAAACTTCTGTTGTTGTATTGGGGCGTCTTGTTGTCAGGTCAGATTCCCTATGACTTCCTTGTATTTTCTCCCATAGAAGCTGATACTGTGCATATTTGGTGGCATATTTGGTGTCATGAGGGTTCTTTGTTCTCACTCATTTTTATTTGGGGCTGGCAGTGATGGTAGCTTGACACTTTTATTTTGTTTTATTTTATTTTTGAGAGAGAGAGAGAGAGAGTGAGGGAGGGGCAGAGAAAGAGGAAGAGAGAGAATCCCAAGCAGGCTCCACACTGTCAGATTGGAGCCCAAAGAGAACTTGAACTCACAAACTGTGAGATCATGACCTGAATCGAAGTCAGACGCTTAACTGACTGAGCCACCCAGGCACCCCTACACAATATTATTTTAAATGTTGTTAATGGATCTTTGCTACCTAATTGTTTTGTCTGTTTCTAAGTGGAGATTTGGAAGGATTGAGAAACCGTGCCACTCCTGTCTCGAAATAACTTTTTGTTTTTAACCAAAGGAGTCCATGGTTGTATTTTTTTAACCAGAATTTTTTTTTAGCACATTGAACATATGGTTTCCTTGACAAAGATTCTATTTACATACAACCAGTAGGAAACTCATCTATTATGTAAAGCTGCACACAGCTAAACTATTACCAAGGTTCACGCTGTGCAAACAAAACAAAACTGTGAACCTATTGGGTGTTTGAGCTGGGGACAATGACTTCACTTCTTTGGGCTTCTTGTCTTATTTGCAATATGAAAGGCCTGGACTAGATATGTTCTTAATTCTTCTTATTAGCCTTTGCTAGTATTCAACATTATTGGACTCTGAGTGGCAGTTTGTACTCAGAATGGTAATTAAAATAAATAAACAAATAGAGAACCTCCAAAACAAGCTGTCTTGAAAATGTGGGGCTCAAACTCATGAACTGTGAGATCCTGACCTGAGCTGAAGTCAGATGCTTAACTGACTGGGCCACACAGCCACCCCCATAAGGAATTTCACAGTGACTTTTTCTTGACAACATACACGGGCTCTTTTGTCTCATCCAAAGGCCTTTTGCTCTGTTGTCTAAGCATTTGTCTGAAGCGTCCCCAAACAGAGCAGCTCCACTAGCTCTCCAGCTCCACCTGCTGGTGCTTCAAACACGGCTGGGCTCTCCAACTTCCTGTGGGAGGAAATATGAACAGTCTACTATTAGAAGGCCTGTGAAATCTGTCGTTTGAAAAGATATTTTGATTCTCCTCCATAGAATAAAAGCTGCCTTTTAGTATCTGCACCCTTAAATGAAAGCTTTCTTAGGCTACCCCTATTACTGTGAGGACAGAGGAAGAGAATGAGGCAGAAGGCTAAGGCTGTCCCCGTGCTCTGACTCCAACTTGTTGATAGAACTTTTTTATTTTTAAACTTTTTATTATATATTATATAATAGACACACATATATATAAAATATACGCACATATAACATCTATATATTATATACATAAGAAAAGTGCATATACATTGCCATTGCCTTTTGCAGTTTAAACATGAAGAATCAAGCCCTACAGGCAACTCTTATAAGGGGAGGGATTGACTGTCACCATGTTCAGAACAACCTGGGGGATTGGGGTAGAGTGAGGGTTGAATGTGATGCATTGTCAGAGTCAGGCTTCAGTGTCTCACTTGTTGGTGTCTATGTGTGGCCCTCCCTCAGGCTGCTTGCTTAGGGGAGTAGCCTGGGAATCCTCAGTGAGAATTATTCACAATATTCTCAATTCCTAGAAGGCCTTCACAGTCTTCTCAAAATTGGTATTTCCCCCCCTTTCCCTGGGGGCCATATTCCAACTCTTTGAGTATGAAGGGGGAGTTCAAGTTTTTCAGATCAAATATTATTTAAAAAGCAATTTTGGAGGCACTTGGGTGGCTCAGTTGGTTAAGCATCCAACTTCAGCTCAGGTCATAATCTTTCCAGTCATGAGTTCAAGCCCTGTGTTGGGCTCTGTGCTGACAGCTCACAGCCTAGAGCCTGCTTCAAATCTGTGTCTCCCTCTCTCTCTGCCCCTCACCTACTTGCAGTCTAGCTCTCTCTCAAAAATGAATAAATGTTAAAAAAATTTTAAAAAGCCATTTTGGAGAGAAAATAATTTTAGAATTAACTAAACCTCAGTTAACTCTCCCCGTCTTCATTCTTTCTGAACTGCAGTCAGTGGGGATAATACCACATGTGTTTTAGGTTGTGTGATGACAGACCTAGAATATTTGTCCCCTCCCCCTCTGCATTGTGACCCCATGAGAGCACATTTCATGTTAGCAGGACTCGGCAGACTGCTTGCTTAGCCCTCAGTGCCATCGAATGCATCAGGCAGGCTCTCGGCTGTGGAACAAAATGAGGAGGGATTTTCATTAGCTACATTTACACAAATTGCAATTTTGCTTTTAGCCTGCTTCTTGATACTTAATTGTGGTAACCTTTCTTCGTCTTTGTCCTCAGACGCCAAAGAAAAGCCTTCCCGGAGTGTCTCAGTACTTGGTGGCTGAATGAGTGATCTGGAAAAAGGCCTGCCTTGGCCTGACTTTGCATTTCCTCCTCGGGCTCTATTTCATTGAGGTGTTCAGAAGGGGTGGCACATGAGACAAGAAATGGAGGGACCCTGACTAAAATATGCTGGAGTGCAGAGATTTATTTTCTTCACTTTAATATAATAAACCCCCTCAGGGTCTGACTTAGCATCATCATTTTTCCTTAGTCTGCTCTCTGAAGGCTGCCAACACAACGTGAGGAGATTGATGCCTCCTTTACCATAAATAATCGGGACAAAGGCATTTATCAGGGATTCTTCAAAATTTGCTGGCCTTAGAGCTTCTCCCCTAGGCTGGGAACTCAAGAGCCCTAGAGTGAGGCCTAGAGCTCATGAGGACTGAACATAAGACATTCTGGCCCCGAAGAGAGAAAGCCAGTCAATGCTTTGTAATTCTCTCCGTGCTGGGATAGGCTGTGCAGATCATACTGTGAGCTTTGAGGTCCTTCCTTAGCATACAGAGAAGGAGGCTGTCCTGGCTCCCTGTGGTGGTCGGAGTATAGAGCTAGAGGAGAAGGAGGAAAGTGGACCAAAAGGATCAACCACTGCCCATGCAGTTGAGGGCTGCTGCTGGGACTGTGGCCGTGGTCTGTCTTTGTCAATCAATCTCTTGAAGGCATGGTCTGCACAAGTCTCTGTGAAAAGGGCCCTTGCTTTCCAGACCACTGGGCTACTTGTTCTGGTCTGTCTTTGGCTAGATATTCCCAAGGAATCTGAACAATATTACCGTTTTCTAGAACCTAAGGAAACACACATTGCATTGTTTTTCCTTCTCTGCCTCTTTTTCCAGTTCTTCTCCAAACTGGAAGGTCACTGTAGGAGACATGGACATATGTCTCCCAGATCCCTTCGAGGGAGGATTGTTGTCCCAGCGCTGGGAGTGGCTTCCAGCCAGTGGCTTCCACCTCTCAGCCCCTTGAGGAGCTGCCCGAGCAGCAGAAAGCCACCTCCCCTGAGATCACACTGCTCCCAGGACAGCCCACCTCCAAATAAGGCTGGGATATAGAGGCCCAGAAATTTTAGCCAGACATACTCACCTCCGATGATTCATGCTCATTTCAGAGCTTCTCACTGGTTTGATTGTGACTACATTCACCTGCTTCGAAGTTCAACTTCTTCCACCTCCAAATCCTACTTCCTCCCTTTCCTCTCACAGATGCTGAATCCCAGTAAACATCCTACACCCCAACTGCGTCTCAGTGACAGTTTCAGCGAAACCTACCTATGTAGGCTCTCACCTGCCTTGTAGCTTGGGAGAATTCTATTCTTCACATATAAATGGTGAGTTTTAGATTTTAGAAATTGCTTTTTTCCCTTCAACTCATCTTGGCTTTCAAAAATGTTCTTGTCCAAGGGTAGAAAAAAACAAGTTGACTTTGAAACTCAAAGCTGAGGAATGGCTTCTTTGTTCTAGGCTATGTCTACCCCTAAGGGTAGAAAAAAAATGAGTTGAACTTGAAACTCAAAGTTGAGGAATCACTTCTTTGTTCTAGGCCGTGTCTACCCTTTCCTTGAAGCCATGAATGCCATTGATTCCATGGATGAGTGGTCAGTCACAGGGCAAGAGGAAATGGAAAGAAAAAAGAGTTTGAAAGATTTCAAGAACATGATCCCCACTGTATCTATATTACAGAGCTTTGTAAGCTGTAGAGCGATAGGCAAACCCTGACACTTGTTGCGCTTTTGATGGATAAGTGCTGTCCCTTCCACCATGTTGTGGACCACTGAACAACGGGCCTGGCCTCATTTGGGTCTTTTCCTCAGCTGACTCTGTTCCCAGATGCCTTGGGAGGCTGTTTAGGTAGGAGGGGAACCGCAGCCATGATGGCAGAAATGGTTTCATCTAGTTAGAATATGTTAACTTCAGCCCGGGTCTTTATTGCTTTCTGCTCTCCTTTTGCTCATGAGCTTAAAAGGCTCTGGTGGATCCTTCTAATCTGGAGTTTTTCAAACTTTCCTCCTAGATACAAAGGGAATGAGAAGTTTGATTTTAAAGGGTCACTTCTCTTTCTGGGCTTTGTGTCCTTAACCTTTTGAGTGTGATTTGTGCAGCCATCAATTTGTCCTGCATATGGATTCATGTCACAGGGAGATATGACATTGGAGAACCCTAAAAGACCAGCAGCTTGGATTCCCTTTATAAGGAATTTAGCTGCAACATTTAGCATTCACTCAGCATCCCCTTAGGAGACTTGGCTTCCTTTGAGGAGAGGCCACAAAGAGAAATAGAGAAAGGGCTGCCATGCAGGTAGAGTCTTTCAGCTGAGTTGTTATGGAGTCCAGGTCTTTACGTGCCTGGGAGACTGAAGCAGGGCTCAGAAGTTCTATCCAGGGTTCTTCCTCTCTTTCTTTAAGACTTACAGTTTTCTTTAAAAAAAATCATGAAAGTCATTTGGTACTTCTACACAGCAGAGTAGCAGTTCTGTTAAAAAAAATCAATAATAAAAATAGCTTTTATTGAGCATCTGCTATGATCCTTGCACTGTTCTTAGCCTTTACAGTTATTACTGTATTTAATTCTTACAGTAACTCTAAAAGAAAGTTGCTACCAATATTACCATTTAATACATGAGGAAAGAGAGGCAAAAGAAAGAGGCACCATCCTGATTCAGTTTCTAACTCTTCATGAAGAGTTGCTAACTATGTTTCCTTTTTTCCTTCTTCGTTTTCTTTTTTCTTTTGGGGGGGGTAATGTCTTTATCTTATTGATAGCTACGTTTTCTTTTCAGTTACTCAATAACTATTCACTAAACACCTGCTGTATGCCAGATGCAATGCCAGCACTGGAGGGCAGAGTGCAGAACAAAGCAGACCTCCTCCCCGCACTATTGAAAGTCAGAGATGGCCAAGACTTACGGTTCTTCAGGGCCAATACCTGCACATCAAGGCTTTTTGCTGGGGAATACATTTCAAACCCTCTGCATACTGTCTAAATTTTCTTAAATGCTCAGAACCAGGTTTCCAGAAAATTTTTGAAGGATGTATGATATGCAGCCCATTTTCCTTCCAAGTTCTCAGTTTTAGTGAATGACATCACCCTGACTGGCATCCTTGATTCTTCCTACTTTTCCCACACCCTGCCATATCTCTCAGTCTCTGAGTCCAGATATTTCTTTCTCCTAAACATCTCTTGGGTCAACACACTTCTCTCCATATCCATTGTTATCATCATTTGTTGCCCAGAGTTCTAGAATGGCCTCCTGATAAGGGTGTCGTCTCGCTTGCCACCCTACAGCTCACTATCCTTGTGTGTCAAGTAGGATGCAGCCTAAAAGAAGAGGAGGATCGAGCAAATGAATTTCAGCATGCCGGTCCTTGAGGCAGGAGGAAACTCAGAGCACTCTGGTATTGCAGAGTGGAAAATGGGTGGTTTTCATGCAGGGAGTGGTTAGAGTTAAGGTGAAATACCAAATAATCCATTACATTTGACAGCACAGAGATCACAGTTGACCTTAACCAAAAAGTTTCATTAAAGTCCTGTGGATAAGTAAAATGAGAATAAACCCTAAGAAGGAAAGAAGCCATTCATTTTGTTTGTTTGCTTTATGTGAGAAAGAAATTGAATAGCAGCTGGAGGGAAATATTGTGTAAGGGATTTGGGTTTTTATTTGTTTACTTGTTTTACCACAGGGATTCTATAGCATGTTTATGCATTGATGAGGATGATCCAATGACAAGCAAGAGATTGAAAGCACAGCAAAGACAAAGGGATCCTTGAGAAGGTGCTGGGGATCAGGGCTCCAGAGGGTATCTGGGCCACTGTTGGGCGAGCTCTGCTTTCTCTTGGAGAACAAGAGAAATGGAGAAGATGGGCATAGATGAGACAGACTTATGGACTTGGTGGGGCGGAAGAATACAAATTCTTAGCTGATGGTTTCTATTTTTTAATCATAAAGAACATTTAAAAAATCATGTTTAACTCATACTTGAATAAGGTTTGAGAAGAGAGAGTATAGAAACTATAAACTAATCATGAGTCTGGAAAAGCTAATTTACTGAGGGAACATAAGAAGAAGGTTGAGTGTTTTGTTCAGGCTTCTGGTCATGAATTTAGAGTGAAACCGGTCAGCTACATTTCATGTGTGTGTTTTTCATCCAGAAATATTCTATTTTCTAAACACAGGTGTGGATGAACTGGACTCCACCAGGCTTGGCTTTATTCCATGTAGGTGAGACAGAAGGGAGAGACATAAAGGAGGAGAGGAAATTTTCAAGGAGGTGATAATAATTATAGATCAAGTGATCTAAATGATTCAGAAGGAAAATAAAAAGAGGGGACTGACTGGCGGCTAATGGGAATGTGGTTGATGGTGTGGAGATATCAGTGAGGTTAAAGAATTATGTAGGTGAGCCGGAGCTAGGGGAAAAGATATGGGTTAGAGACTGGCTTTAATGAAACAGGTTTGAAGGTGGTTGGTTGCAGTAAGAACAAGATAGTGTGTGATGAAAAGACGAGTTCAGCTGTAATACCATGGAGGGTAAAGCAACTGGAGAGGAGAACGTTAAGGAGCTGAAAATTCAGCATTTACATGTTGCCTTATTTTGCATGTCTCTCAATGTTTTGTGGTTGTTGGTCTATCTTTCCAAAAAGTATCTTATTCTGTGAAGGAAGGAACTACATTTGTCTTGTCACTATTTCCTCCCTAATGCTCAGCTTAGCACCTGACCCATAAAATACTCAATAAATGTTTACTGAATGAGCAAATAAGTCCATTCTTTTTAAAAATTCTAGAAGTTATTCCTGAATTGAGGGCGCACCCTAGGACCATTGTCTTGATTCCTTATGGACCACTTTCTGCATGCTGCCTTGTGGGTAATGACATTTACTGCTGCTATGGAAGCCCTCCTGTTTAATTCTCCCTGGTATTTAAGATAGGGCTTGCTGAGGAAGTAATTCACTCCCTTGCACAGTATTCCCTTCATTAGAACCCACAAGGGAAACTTTTGTAAGATTTCATTGCTAGGAAGACCTGTGACTCTCTTAAGTGAACAGACACTTTGTGAGCCTCATAAGCAAATATGTATTCCTCTTTGCTTTGCCTGTTACAGCCAGATTCATGGCTCAGGTTCACCATCAGCAATTATGCAGAAAAATATGGTATCTATTTCTTAGGAATAATTTTACCCTTCTCTTTATCTTGTTATCTTTTCCTAATTTCCTCAACGCAGTGATTTCTTCTCATGTTTCATTTCTCTTCTAGAATAGTTCTTGAATATTTAATGCTAAAATGTGTTTTCCCAAGGTTCAGCTGGATGGAATTTTATCTTGACCACTTCAACTGATGCATGCTTCTGGTGATCATGTGAAAAGCAAGCCTGTTATTTCATAAACTGTAAGAGTGAACATTTAGACTGTAACCATTTGTAAACAATACATATGTCTCAGAATTTATTGAGCTAATGTTTTTGAGTTCAGCCTGAAATTCCTATGACACAGAATGTTAAACATGTCACCTATTTTGGAGTTAATACCAAGCACAAAATTGCTTACAAAAGGTAAACATTTTTGAGCATTTATCAATTAAATCAAAAGGTCCTATCTGAGTCTTTATTCATTTAATTAAAGAATCTTATGAATTTTGGGGGCATATGCTTATTTAATCAAATAATTGAAGAACAATAAAAAGAACTAAGTCATGACTGAGGACTTTGGGAGCCTTATTAGAAATGCAAATGCAATAATAAAGCAGAGATCAAGATGACAAATTTGGTCAAAGGCCACCACAGGATAAGAAGGATGAACACAAGTGAGAGGACATGGGAAACTCTACAGGACTAACCACAGAGGAATACGGGGAACAAAAATCTACACACTGTAAAGAAAAGGAAAAGGAAAAACAGAGGAAACGTGTGACAGCTATGAGCTTTCCAATACATAGTATTGGAGAGTCATTAAATACATTGAGGGAGTACATAAATACTGTCATTATGGGAAAGTTTATTCCAGAATGCTAGCTGAGACACCTATTATATTTTATAAGAGTTGTTTTCTACAGATGGAAATGTGGAACCCGCAGGACAGAGAGTGATACATAAGGACACCTCAGCAAAGGTGCCAGCACCGTGGGGCCAAGACCAGGCCACTGTGGGTAATCTGGTTGGAGATGACTGTAAGCATCTTTCTGTAAAGCCTGATCACTGATCTCAAATAAGTGTTGCCTAGAAGAATGAGACTGTTGATTGTGTTGGCCATGAAATATATGCATAGGAAAAGAAAATGCATTAATATTTTATCAACAACTGTAAAAATATTCCAGAAAGATGTAAGTTATGTTGGCAAAGCATGTTTTACATCTTTTTGTAAGCTACCTCAAGTTCTTTCTTGGGAGAAGCTGGGCTATGTGTTAAAGAATGTAAAAACAGATTATATAAGGTTATATTTTCAGTATTGAATTTAAAAAATGACTCTGGAAACGGAATGTTTATTATTAGTACTATTAGAACTATTAGCTATCATATATTGTGTGCTTTTGATATGCTAAGAAAATGCTAAACATTTTTTGTGCCTTACTCATTTGATTCTCATTGTAATCCAATGAGAGGGACCATCACTATTCTCACTCATGCATGTGGCAAATATTTATTGAGTTCCTAATGTGTGCAGGCAACTTTTTTAGTGAGACAAAGATCTTGCTTTCTTGGTGTTTCCTTACCGATGGAGGACAATTAACAAATAATCTAACAGAATACCAACAGTAATACATGCCAGGAGAAGTGTAGAGAGTGACAGGGACTACAATTTTGAAGAGCGGTCTGGGAGGGTCTCTCTGAGGAGGTGACATTTGAGGAGGTGACTGCGTACAGTGAGAAAGTGAGTCATGTCATAAACACAAACTCAAAAAAGGCTAAGTGACTTGGGAAGGGTCATACAGATAGAAAATGGCAGAGCTGGAATTCAAGCCCAGGGGCATCAAACTCTGGGACCTTCACTGTTAACCATTTCATTCACTGGTGCCAAGCTGTGGGATGGTTCTACCACAGGCCTCAAGGGCAGTTTTGAAAGTAGGATCTCACCTCCTGGAATTCCATCTTCCAGAGTCAGGGCTTGCTGTTCGCTGATGCCCAGCGGCAGTCCTGCTATTGCCAGGGCAGCGTGGCCAGGCTGCAATTTCATGGCAAAAAGGTAAACATGGCTTTGATTTGAAAAGCAGCTGGGATCTGTTTTGCTGTGCGAAAATAGTGAGAGGGGGAGTGCCTTTCGGGGACTGTGGTGTAGTGTTAGTACTTCTAAAGCATCGCTTGATGATATACCTGCAGAATGTTCACATTGCTTGAGGGTAATTCATGTCATGTCCTTAGTCCAGTCCTACAGGTTCAAATTGGTAGAATGGAAACACATTTACCCCCTTTAATCTCCTCTCACTTATCGTCCCTGTCATGCTATAACTGCTGCTGGAAGGGAGTGCAAAGACTGTCCCACTTACTTACACTTAATAGCCCACCTTTGTTGAACTAAAAATCCTGTCACCTCCTCTTCTCTTCCTGATACCCTCAATTAAGAGGATGGGTAGTCCCTGGCTGGTCCCATAGCACTGCGTGTATGGACTGGGTTTAATCACCTTCTTTCCTAGTCTAGGAAGGAGAACAGCAGTAGTGCTTATTCATAAGAAGGAAGGGAGAACACACTGTTGGTGGGAGCCTGGATCTGGGGTAAGCCCCCAAAGAAAGCCTGGCCCCTAAATATGCAAAATAACAGTCTTCTAGTTGATTTGGATTTTGAGTAAATCTGTGAAGTTGCTGGAGAGGTCACAGAAGGGCTTGAGAGACTTGTAACTTGTGTTCATTTGCTCGTTTGAACATTTTTCAAGTACTTACCAGGCACCTTCAATGTGCATAACACAGTCCTTATCCCAGAGAAGAGCACACATGGTTTCATGGGATAGACAGATGTAAACAAGAGCATTACAGTCAGTATCACAAGTGGTGTAAAAGAGGCACCCACAGGGGTGATGTCAGAAACACAAAAGGTGACCTGGGAGGTTCAGAGTATCTCCATGGGAGTGCTGTTGAGGATGGACCTGGATGGAGAAGTAGAATTTTCCAGCAAAGGAAAGAATGAAGGGCAATCTTCTAAGATAGAGGGGATAGCATGTCCAAAGACAGAATTCTGAAGTGGCCTGGTTGGCTCAAGCCATAGTGCTGGGGCATGAGATGCCCCTGCAGGGAACTGTGGAGCTGGGAGAGGGCTGACTGGAGAGGGGCTGGGCCAGACGCAGGGGCCTCAGGCTTTTTTCTCTCGTCCTGTAGACACGGAACCATAGGTGTGGGGACCATCTAGTGGATAAAGACCCTGAGACCCAGATGGTGCCTTGATTCAACTAGATATTTAAAAACAGAAGATGATTTAAGTGATTGCCAAATGAGAAATTCCTGGAGATTTTTGTTTGGTTTGCACACATTGTATTATTTACCAGCATACACGTTTTTGCCCTTAGGTGTCTTGTGTGCACAAGATGAACAACGTGTCATAGGGCTGTAGATTCTTACAGCCATGAGAAGTTGGTTCTGTCAGTGAATTTACTACACAGCATGAGGCCTAATGCTTTGGACACTCACCCACACCACTCAGGTGGGAGTACAAATTGGAACAGCACTTCTGAAGGGCAACTTGGCAAGGTACATCAAAACAACCTATGACATCTGCACAGCAATGACCTCAAATTCTTTTTAAAGAATTTGTCCTCAGGGAATGGCCAGGCATGCATCTAGAGTATTCATTCATTGGTGTCATTTTTATAATGTCAAAAAGCTAGAGATCACCTACATTTTCTCCTAAAATAATAATGGTACAGTGGAGAGTTCTATAGATGCTAACAGGAATAAGCAGAGGTTTATTTGTTTGTATGGAAGTTTATTCCTAAATGAAAAATGAGTTTACAAAATAATACGTACAATGACACTAATCTTGTAAAAATTTGATGTGTAGTCTACTTATGTGTATGTACGAACAAAGTCCAGAAAGAGATCTACAAGACGGTACAGTGGTTATTGCTGGGTGGTCAGATAATAAGTAATTCTTGGCTGTTACTATTGGCTTATCTATGTAATTTCTAGGGTTTGGACTTTTTTTTAAAACAAGAAACATATATTACTCCGTGACGTGTGCAATATAAGATTATACATTATTTCCCCACACGTGTGAACACTGGCTGGTTGACTGTTCACCACACCTTTTTAAGATTCTTCTGTTAGAGGACCATGGGGGAGGGGGAGGGGAAAAATAGTTGGGAAGAGGGAGGGAGGCAAACCGTGAGAGACTCTTGAATACTGAGAACACTCTGAGGGCTGGCGGGGGTGGGGAAGAGGGGAAGGGGGGTGATGGGCATGGAGGAGGGCACTTGTGGGGATGAGTACTGGGTGTTATATGGAAACCAACTTGACAATAAACTATAAAAGAAAAAAAAAGCTTCTTCTGTTATTCCATTTGGGACTATTTGGCCAGCAACTTGGGAAAACAGAAAAACAAAAGTTTGGGGACCATATAGTATGGTTGGAAAACTTCTGCCTTGTCCTGGCCATGTCTGTGATGAGAAAGATAAGCCAGGCTTATCTCTGTTCCTCTTTGGAAAGCACATATCTTTAGATTAAGCATTGCTGGCAAACTTCCAGAATTTTCATTTCCTTAGTAACTGAGCAGTGTAATAAATTGCATAAAAGCATCTGCTATTTTTCAAGTCATCTGTGCTGTGCAAAAGTCTCACCTGGACACCTGGATTCCTTTTGAGAAACTGTGTGATTTTCATATTCTGCACATACAGATGGAAATAATCTGAGTTTAGGCTGGTCTTCCTTGGGGGAGCTGCTTATTTGGTTTCGCCCACTACTGTGAATCTAGTGTTCAAGTGTGCCTCTCCAGAATCTAGTGTCTATTTCTAAAACTTTTAGAAAGGATTCTGTATCTTGGGTTTTCATAAACACGTTGTGGAAAATGAACTGAAATGCCATTCACTGTTCTTATGTATCGACTTCAAGCTGCAAAGGAAGATATGCAGTGGATTCTGCCCTTTTCTCTGTTCCCTCCTCACTGCAGAAGTTGGAGATAACCTTTCACTAGATTAGTTCTGGTCCAAACTAGTTTCTTTTCTGCATGTCTCCAGTTGCTTTTATCTGAAAAGATCCTGTCTGCCCCAGGGTGTCTGCGTCCTGCTTATGCCTTTATTACAAAGTCTTTGTTTATGGCAAAATAAAGGATTGAGGTTTATGGCAAAATAAAGGATTGAGATATTAATTGGTGCAGGTTTTCTCTGTTTTTTTTTTTTTTTCTTTTTTCCCCCCTCCTCCTTTCTTGTTTACGATGGGAATCAAGGTTGTTGCATTTCTTTGTCCTGGAAACTGGCAGGGCATTGAGGAGAAGCTGCATGAGGGCAACAGCCCCTCTGGTGTGTTACACAATCTGGAACTCGTTGGAGACAGCGTTGGATATTCTGGAGAAGAGGGGTGTGGAGGGAGCACCTTTGAGGACAAGCTAAGGGGAGCAGAGTCCCAGCTGTTAAGAAGGATCTGGAGGCCAGCCAGGCTGGGGCGTGGTTGGGACCCACAGCCTGCTCCCCAGAAATGCTCTGGGAAAGGCAAGGCTTGCAAAAGTAAAGGCGGCAGAAACTCTCTGCTTTGGAGCAGTCACAGTTCAAGGGACCACGTGGGCATAAACTTCCAAGATGTCAGAGGGAGCTGTGGGGAGAAATGAGGATTTGCCCTGCTTCCAGGGCTCCTTGTAAATCTTCCAAGTAGTGGAGGGGAAAGAGACTGGAATGAAAGTCTGAGAGGTCATGTATCTCCAGCCCTGAATGGCATGAGCTTTAAGGTAGATTTATGTTGATGAAAAGAAAATGCTGTTTCTGGCTCTGACATCACTGGCTCTGAGTCCATCAGGTACATTTTTTTTTTTTTTTGAGAAGACCTTGTTTCCTTTTCAGTATTTCTCCAACGTGCTGCCAATGGTCATATAAATTCCTGAGTTTTACAGATCGAAAATGAGATTGTTTGGGCTACATCGTTCCCTTCATGAGGATTAGTGACTTGGGGGCCAGAATCTGAATTTTTAAGGGATGTGGTTATTAATGAGGTCTGCAACCCCTTTGTGGGAAAAGTACCTTCAAGGTTGGAGCTGAGCATAGATAACCCTTTTCTATAGCTTCATGAGATTTCCTCTATCACATTATTAAGCATCATCCCTCCTCTCTGTAGCAGCGCGAGCTATAATTGTTCCTCTCTGTGTAGGAGCAGGTAATCCATTTTTAGCTGCACTATTTAAAATGATGCCATTGATTATTCCTTGGTTTATGTCATGGTTTCTGAGGCTGTGTGAATATAAAGTCACTATAAGTTTGGATCTCTAATAGTTACTGCTTATGCATCAAATGAGGCTCTCAGTGTAGGCTGGAGTGATTAGGATGACACACCATGAAAATGAACATGGATTACAAGCTGAGGATGAGAAATAAGGGTAGGAGCCCTGACCTCAGCTTTCTGACAGCTCGGTGGAAGAGTTAAAACATGGTCACCAACATATATAATACATAACCTTAAAAAAAGGCAGGGATCAATAAGGATTGTAGTTAAGTTACAAGGCATGATGGGTATTCCAGAACATTCAGGAATGATGCAGAGGATTTCTATTATTCATGAAGTTTTATAACTAAAGCCTATGGATTTGATTCTTAAGATAACTCAGAGGTACCCAAATCACCATACTTTTCCATCACATCTTAAGCCTGAGTTTGAGGTAGACTGGAACAAGGTTAGATTGTGTTCCATTTCTCTTTAGGAGAGTTTTCATTCCATTTCCTTTTTCCTTTTCAATCTTTTTAACCGAAGACTTAACTGTGTGAGTTCAGGCATTCTCCAGAGATCAGGTATGACTGGGGACAAAGAGAGGTTTAGAACTCCCTTATGCCTTAGAGTGATACTCCACTGATCCTCACCAGCCTGCCTGTGCTTACGGACAGCGTCAGAGCAGAGAAGAGGAGGGGGGTAGAAGAGAATCAGTGTCTCCAGGTTGCTCAGCTATAAATTGCTGAATACCAACCACGGGGAAGGCCTGAGATAGAATGAGGCAACGAAATGTGGGGAACATGGTAACCAACACAAGTGTGTTCTCCACACACATTTTGGATCCTCAATGAGGCAACGGTGAAATAGAGACTTGGGTAGTAAACTTTCCAGATGTACTAGCACCGAGTCTGGCTGTTCTATTATAATATAATCATAATAACTAATATTTATGGAGCACTCACTTGCTGCCAAGCTCTTGACATGCATTACCTTATTTACTGCACATAACTACCCCATGCAGGAGATACAGCTGTTATCCCTATTTTATAGATGGGGAGACGTAGGCAGAAAAGTTAAGACAATTAGCCAGGGTTATTAGCTAATAGCTAGTGAAGCACTGAAGTCTGGCTCTAGAGCCCCAAGGTGTAATTCTTATGCCACACTGACTGTCTGCTTTTAGGAGAGCAGAGCAGGGTGTGCATAGGGAATTTCTGTTAGCACTCCCAGCATTGTGGTGGGTAATGGAGACGTCACTGAGTTCACATGCATCAGGAGAGATCATTTAACAAGCCATATTGAAACAAAAGCAACGGTTGTACTCATGCATTTCCTTAGATGTTTTCTCTTTTATCCTCTGCCATCAATAGGGTGGTAACTAACCAGTGACATTTTTAAAAAGCATCAATAATGAATTAAAATAGCTTTTTGATGGAAAAAGTATTGATAGGCTATAAAAGGGTAACACTCTTAATAACTCACCCGGAGTTGACTGAAGAGAGTGAATGAAACGTATTTGAAGCATGTTGTTTTTGCTGGTTTAGTTTCTGAAAAATAAATAAGCCAATAAACTCTACCTCTGGAGGTTACTGGCTGTGTGTTGAGTTACAGGATTATAATATTTATTCACCAATCAGGAAACATGAATTTGCATCCCTCAATATACCCTTGCTTCTCAGACACATATTTGTATAATTCTTCAGCGTCCTGTAGGAGGAGTAATATTGAACCTATATCCTATGTTCAGTTGTTATTTACAAGTTCACAGCCAATTCTAGACTCCAATTCCAATATTAGAAAGAGAACATTTCCCTTTTTTTTTTTTTAACTTTATAGTTTATTGTCAGGTTGGTTTCCATGTAACACCCAGTGCTCTTCCCCGCAAGTGACCTCCACCATGACCATCACCCCGCTTCCCCTTTCCCCCTCCCCCTTCCGCCCTCAGTTTGTTTTCACTATTCAAGAGTCTCTCATGCTTTGTCTCCCTCCCTCTCCCTCTTTTTTCTCCTTCCTCTCCCCATGGTCCTCTGTTAGGTTTCTCCTGTTAGACCTATGAGT
>CM053560.1:85715806-85753624 GCA_028646485.1 Cryptoprocta ferox | reverse complement strand
ATTTTTATCTTGATGAGGTCCCAATAGTTTATTTTGGTTCTTGATTCCCTTGCCTTTGGGGATGTGTCAAGTAGGAAATTGCTGCGATTGAGGTCATAGAGGTTGTTTCCTGCTTTCTCATCTAGGGTTTTGATGGTTTCCTGTCTCACATTCCGGTCCTTCATCCATTTTGAGTTTCTTTTTGTGTATGGTGTAAGAGAGTGGTCTAGTTTCATTCTTCTGCATATTGCTGTCCAGTTCTCCCAGCACCACCTATTGAAGAGGCTATCTTTTTTCCATTGGATACTCTTTCCTCCTTTGTCAAAGATTAATTGGCCGTATATTTGTGGGTCCAGTTCTGGGCTCTCTAATCTATTCCATTGGTCTATGTGTCTGTTTTTGTGCCAGTACCATACTGTCTTGGTAATGACAGCTTTGTAGTAGAGTCTAAAGTCTGGGATTGTGATGCCTCCCGTTTTGGTTTTCTTCTTCAGTATTACTTTGGCTATAGAAAGAGAGAACATATCTAAGAGAACCTTCAAATTTATATCTCCACCAAAGCAATGGTGCAAATACAACGGAATTAATAGGAATTTTAACTGAACTTGTCCCCTCTTGGAGTTGTCATGCGTTATTCTCTAGGATCCCAGTGCAAGGGGTCTCTTAAGGGCGTACACAATCATAAAGAAAATTCATTTATGTTTTGGTAAAAGGTAATGCATGCACATAATACAAAACGCAAAAGGTGTTAATAATGTATATTGAAAAGTGAAGATCCCTCCAAACCCATTCCCTAACCACAGAAATTGCTGTTTTCTTGGTTTGTGTCACACAACATCTTGGTTCAGATAATCTGAGAGCATTCTGACTTGACTATAAAACAACCAATTACACTTTCACCTTTAAAGAAGTTATCAAATAACACTTGTGCACAATGCATCATCACATGCCTCACCTCTTCCTTATAACTAGTCCTTCTTTTACAATTCTGATACTCACCCCATTAAGGATGAGATAAGGGAGAAGGTGGGAGTAAGGGCTTTATGAAGCTCAGGGAGGTGCAAGGATGGTGGCAGTCAAGGCTGGGTAGGATGAGAGATGAGGTAAGAATCAGGACTATATGCTGTGCAGACGAATTTTTAAATCCAATTTTTAAAACTCAAATTGGCTGCTTCATAATGTCATGTTTTATGTGAAGCAACGTTTTAGTGACAGCCCTCAGCGGAGCTTAGAATCTGATTAGGACATTTGGTTGTCTAAGGTAATATAATGGGAGTTCATGACTAAGCCCTAATGGTGAGTAAGCACTGAAAGCATTATTATGTATTCCAGCCTTTATCACCAGTGGGATTGAGCAGCAACCTCACGTTAAGCAGTGTGAACAGGGGAAAGGTAGGAGGCTGTTGTAGAACATGCTTCCAGAAGTCACTGAAGCTCTTCCATGCCCATAGGCTAGGAGTATCTTTGTAACACTCGTTTTTACACCCCCATCCCCCCTAAAAAATTTTTACCATGGTTTCTAGTTCTGATTGATTCATTGCAATGTAGTACAGTGGAAATTATATATATATATATATATACATATATACATATATATATATATATATTCCAGCAGAATAAAAGAAGATGGAAATACACACAGGGGAATAGCATGAACCAAGGCATGGAGAAGTGATAGCTCTGTGTGTTTGTGTAATGGGCAATAGAGTGGCATGGTTAGGTGTGGGTGAAGTACATGGAGTGACCTATTTCTCTAGAGGAAGTCTGGGCCTGGATTATGTTTGGATTATGTTGGATTATGTATGAAATAGGGAGGAGTGCTGGGCCATTTGAATCAGTACAGGGGTGTGATCAGAGTAGAGAACAACATCTTTGGTCACAATGTAGAGGGTGGCTTGTAGAGAGAAGTCAGAGTTGCTTGTTTCTACCATGTTTACTGGCTAGCAGTCCTAAATGCCACTGCACCAAGAATCCAGGAATATACTTAAAAGAAAATCCTTTAGCACCTCTCATCAGAGGCATAAGGAATTTTGATGCCAGTTGTCTTCCTATATTTTGGGCTTTCTAAGAAACTTATCTAGCCATCTGGCTTATTCTTTGGACACTACCTGCTTGTATTACCATCTGTTCTGGGGTTGGAATTCAGACATTTTGGGATCCTCCATCATGTCTCCATTGTTTATGTCTTTGTTTTCCCTTAGTTTTGAACTTAGTTAATTTCTTTTATTGAGCAGGTCAACATAGTCACTTTACAGGTAGATTTTCTATATCCCCAAAAGGATAGAAGTATTTCTGTACAATAATGTAGATACAATAGCAATGACAAGGGCCAAGATGAAGTTTCCAATATTGGAACCTTGTGGCATAGCTAACTCATGCTTTCAGAGCTGTGCGAGTATGACTCAGCCCCACTCAGCAAGGCATGTGAAAGTGGTGGACAATGGCAACATGTGTGAATGGTTCTTTTATGATGAATATGTGTGGGGTATACAGAGTGATGAGAAGAAATGCTAAGAGAACATACTGTAGAAGAGAGTGGGAAAAAGATTTATTTATTTATTTTGGATGTTTATTTTTGAGAGGGAGACAGAGTGTGAGTGGGGGAGGGGCAGAGAGAGAGGGAGACACAGATTCTGAAGCAGTCTCCAGGCTCTGAGTTGTCAGCACAGAGCCCGACGTGGGGCTCGAACCCACAGAGTGTGAGATCATGACCTGAGCCGAAGTCAGACACTCAACTGACTGAGCCACCCAGGTGCCCTGGAAAAAATTTTATTTTAAGGAGTTGGCTTATGGATTATAGAGGCAGGCAAATCCAAAATCTTTAGAGTGGGCCATCAGCCTGGTGGTCCAAGGAAGAGCTGATATTGCAGTTCAAGATAACCTGCTGGTGGAATTCCCTCTTGGTAAGAGGTTAGGGCTGATTGTAGGTCCAACTGGGTTTGTGGAGAGGTCAATCTTTTGTTGTATTTAGGCCTTCAGCTGATTGAGTGAGCCTCAACCTCCTTGATGGAGGGGAATCTGCTTTATTCAAAATCTGCAAATTTAAATGTTACCCTTATCTCAAAATACCCTCACAGAAACATCCAGAATAATAATGTTTGCCCAAATATCTGGGCAACATGGCCCAGTTCTGGATGCATATTAGAATCCCTGGAGAGCTCTTTAAAAATGCAGATGCCTCTGAGAATGTTCATAGTAGCACAACTTGTAAGAGCTCCAAACTGGAAACTCTCCAAAGGCACATCAACAGTAGTTTGGATAAATAATTATGGATTATTCTCGTAATGGAGTGCCATTCAGCAATGAGAATGAAAGATCGACAACTACACACATCGATGTGGAAAACTCTCTTTAGTATAATGTTGAGTGAAAGAAACCAGATTAAAAAAATATATACTTCAAAGTGCCTTTGTAATGTAAGATGTTAACAAGAGGGGAAACTTCGTGCGGGATATACAGGAACTCTCTGTACTATCTACACCTTTTCTGTAAAAATAAACTGTTCTAAAATTTAAACGTTTAGTTAAATATAAAAATATCATACTCTATGATTCCATTTATGTCAAATAAAAAGACAAAATTCGTCTTATGCTGTTAGAAGTCAGGAAAGTGTTTTCCCGGGGAGGAGTGGGGTCTGCAGGCGTACATAAAGGCACTGTGGGGATATTGGTAATGTTCTGAGTCTAGATCTGTGTGCTGGTTACCGAGGCATGTTTCATTGTGAAAATTTATCAAACTGAACACTTGTATGCACTTTCTATAAGTAATATTTTCTTTCAATAAGAAGTTCAAAGCTATTTTGATGTCTAATCCTACCTAGACTAACTAAATCAGGTTTCTTGGGCATTAGTATTAAAAAAATTTTTTAAGTTTATTTATTTATTTTGAGAGAGAGAGAGTGTGCAAGCAGGGGAGGGGCAGAGAGAGAGAGAGAGAGAGGGAGGGAATCCCAAGCAGGCTCCATGCTGTCAGCACAGAGCTCGACATGGAGCTCAAACTCATAAACTGTGAGATCATGATCTGAGCGAAAATAAAGAGTCGGATGCTTAACTGACTGAGCTACCCAGAAGCCTTGGGCATTAGCATTTTTAAAAGCTCCCTGGATTATTTTAATACTCACTGAGGATTGAGAGCAACTGCTGTATGTCCTGTAGGCAGCGAGAGAAGCCAGGAACCAGTACGAACTCAAGCTGTGAATTCAGGCTTCCCAGAGAAGGCAGAACGCGCGTGAGTCCTCAAAGGCTGAGAGGGATTGATGAGGCCAGTGGGGCTCCACAATAAATGAGCGTTTTGAGCCCAGGAAACAATCCATTTCCAATTCTCATTTCCTATTTTTCTGGTGGTGACTACGTTTTCTCTTAGGAACTTGATTCTAAATGTTCTTGTTGTATGTTGACCTATTTGGTTCAAGAGCCATGAAGAGGGTTTCGTCTGAATTCATGCAAAGAGAATTAAAAAGCAGTTAATTTTTGGGTTGCCTGGGTGGCTCCATCGGTTAAGCATTCGACTTCAGCTCAGGTCATGATCTCATGGTTCGTGGATTCGAGCCCCGTGTCGGGCTCTGTGCTGACAGCTCAGAGCCTGGATCCTACTTGAGATTCTGTGTCCCCCTCTTTCTCTTCCCCTCTCCCACTCATGCCCTGTTTCTGTCTCAATAATAAATAAAAATTAAAAAAAAAACAGTTAGTTTTTGTACTCTAAACACTAGATTTTATCTAATTTGTATCCTTTCTTGAATTTCTACTCAAGCCCCAGTAAGCCTTCCAGAAAGCATGCTTGAAATAAAGGACTGAACAAATAAACCCCAGCATTTAGGTTAGATCCGTGGAAGTACTCCCTGTGGTATCAGTTATCAACTGCTAAGACGTACTACATTTAAATGTATAAAGTCAGGAAGAGAAACTTCTTGGGGCAAAGTTTGATGGATGCTGGCTTATGGAGGAACTTCTGTCTGTGTGTCACTGTTTATGATTATGATGAGCCCACACGGGCCAGCTGACTCACTGATAGTTTTCTTACTTATGAAGAGAGAGGAGCTATAGAACACCCACTCAGAGCATCTGCAAACCTAGGGTTGGTATTTTCATTTGGAGAGCCTTTACTTCCTTAGGCTCATTCTAGGTAAAAATGGCAATAACAGCCAGCTTTTATGGAGTACTCACATCACACCAAGCACATGACCAAGCCCTTTCCATGAATTATCTAATTGGATCCTCACTTCAATCTTAGGAATCCCCATTTGACAGATGAGAAAACTGATACCCAGGACTAACAATTTATCAAAGTTCCCACCACCTGTCAGAAGCAGAACCTGCTATACCAAAGCAGTTGACTTCCAGAAATGTTTTTTTAAAGTTTATTTATTTATTTTGAGACAGAGAGAGGGAGAGAGAGAGAGAATCCCAAGCAGGCTCTGCACTGCCGGCACAGAGCCTGATGCAGGGCTCAAAGTTACGAACTACGACATCATGAACTGAACTAAAATCAAGAGTCCAATGCTTAACCAATGGAGCCATCCCAGACCATATTTGATTCATGGTGGGATACTGCCTAAAGCCCTCCTGGGGAAAGTTGGGATGGTCCAATCCAGCAATAATGTGTCCATAATGTCTCCCTTCTCCTTCCCAGCCCAGATTCATCTCCTACCCTCACCGCCCCCCTCAAGCTCATAGTTTGTCACCTCATCCTTTCTTGTCCCTCTGACTTTCTTTCTTCATCTCCTGATATTCACATTTATCCTAAAGAGTTGTGTTTCCTTTCTCCTTCACTCCTCATCTCTAGAAGTGTGGATGGTGAATTGAATCATGCCAAAACAGTTGAGATTTGCTGTGTGATGTCTCTTGAGAGTGACTGCACTGGACAGGAAGCTCCATCAGGAACACAGTGCCTACCACTGGGAGAGCTTCTGAAGGTGATGTCAGCTAGCCTGGGGGTCAGTGCACTACAGCCTGCTGGCCAAATCTTGATTTAGTAAAGGAACGGGAACACAGCTGTGACCTCCCGTGTATTGACTGTCTATGGCTGCTTGGACGCTGCGCCGAGGGCAGGGTAGAGTAGTTAACTGCCCAGATGGTATGGACCACCAAGGCTACAACACTTGCGCTCTGGGCTGTACAAGGAGATTTTCCCATCCCCGAGCTAACCTGTGGGGAGGCACTACTGCAGGACTCAGCACAGAGCCTCTCAACAATTTCCTTTCCTGCAGGTTCCGGGTATCTTCCAGTGGTGAGTTCCGGGCAGGAAGAGCATCCAGAAATCACATCACATGGGTTACTGCTGCGCCTGCCACTTCATGGTGGGCCACGGAGGCCACAATCCTCGCTGAATATCCATTTGCACTTTGGCGAGTTAGAGACTGACAAGTATCCTTGCAGATGCATGCTATTCACGTTCTAGAGGTTCTGGGTGGCAGGCAGTAAGGAGGTCCGGGATGGGGACTGTCATCTTGGTGCCAGTAATACTAGGCAGGAGGCCTGCAGGGGTTGATGCCTCAGTGCCACAGACACGGGACAGTTATGTGTCCAGACCGCTGTTTCCTTCACCAGGTTAGAGAAGGGACTTCATTTTTCTTTCAAAATACCTGCGACATATCAAAAACAAACTAGTCTTGAAACATTTGAAGATAACTTGAGGTTAACTGCAGTATCTGCTTTACTCTATGTTTGTTAAGGACTATTTTCCATCAGGCGATCCTTGCTGTCTGCTGGTTAGTGTCAGGGGCGGCTTGTGGTTGTTGTAGACAAAACTGAATGGTTAGAATGCAACCATTCCAAGAAGTCACTAAATGGGACCCCTCAGTTGTTGCATTAATTTTACTTTTCCTAAATTGAGGGACCTGCATTTGGTGGACCATTCTCTGTAGGAACTGTATCTCCCTTCCTAGGGACACACAGATACTAGGATCTAATCTTTTCTCCCAGATGGCTTAGAAGGTCTTAAACCTTCTTCATAGGTCACATGGGACTTGATATGTCACATTGCACCTCTGTTCACCTTAACTAAGATCTAGTTTCTTTGAGGTTTGTGTTGTGGTTGAGGTTGGAATTAATAAGTAACCCCACTGTCTAGCTAGCTTCCCTAGAGGCTTAATGGAACAACTTAGTTCCAGAGAGCAAGAGGGAGGGCTGGGGGAACTGAGGCCGGAAGGAGGAGGGGTGTGGGTGGGGTGAAGATGGGCTGTGGAACTCGCCTCCTCTAAGTGAGATGGATTGCTCCATCTTGTGACACCATTTTCCAAGAAGCTGTACTATCAACCATGAGGCAAGAAAGGAGGAAGAATTTATCCATCGGCTCTTGTCTTCCCATCATCCCCTGAAAGGGTTATCCACAGGTTTGTAGTTCCCCTGTGCTTCCTGGTTGCGTGTGTAGGCCCTGAGTAGAATCCTGAGAAGCCCCAGGGCTCGGTCATAGATGGGGTCACTTTGCTCTCCAGCATTCGTCAGCACCCCCTATTTTGAAGCTGGCTGCTTGAGTCTCTCTCTGGTTGCAGAAGCACATCTGGCCCACATACCAGGGAGTTAACTTTCCTATGAGCTAAGAGTTGGTGCTAAGTACTCTGGTGTCTTAATCCCGTAGGTGAGTCAACTATAAGGCATGTGCTGTGCATTCTTCCGGAGCCTTCCAGTGGCCTGGAGGCTCAGGTACCCACTGCAACACCTCCCATTAGCCCTGGCTTTCTTACTGTCCCTTATCAGTGTTCCTAGCATCCACTCTAAATTCTTCTCTCTGGATCTGCTTTTAGGAGAACTTAACCCAAGCCCGTAGACAGGTCCTCAAGGAGGTGAGAGTTGCATGACGTGGGCATGCGGTGAGTCCTGCTGTAAGGCACCTGTGCAGCGCTCCAGGTGTGGTGACAGCTGGGGTTGAAGTCAGGAGAGGTTGAGGGAATCTGAGGTGACACATACAGGTGTCTGATGGTGTCTGCTGCACCTGGCAAGAAGGGTTACAGTTCATTGATTTTAAACTGCCATCAAGTAAGTATTTCCTCTGTGCAGAGGCTGTGCTGAGCACTATGTGTGAATCAACGCATTTAAGCCTCACCATTGTGACACAGGCTCTATTACCACTGCCCATATTTCACAAATGAGAAACAGAAGCACATAAGGATGAAGTAACCTGCCTAAAGTACTATAATAAGGGCAGAGGCAGGACTTGAACCCAAGGCAATCTGCATCTAGATTCTGTGCCTGTAAGTTAATGGTGGAGGATGCATCTTAATCATTGCAACTTGCAGCTTTACCGTGACCTGATTTAATTAGGGGACAGTGCCATTCAGGCCCCCGGTTCCAAAGACCTCTTACCAGACCTGGTGCCTTAGCTGAGTGTGTGTGTATGTGTGAGCACTGGGCGTGGGGAGCATGGGAACTGGGAGTTAAAACATGATGACCCCTTTCCCTGCAGTGTTGTTACCCAAAGAAGTAACCTCCCAGCCTTTGTAATCAAAGCAGATGCTCAATCTGAGTCTCTCATCTAGGTTTGGGTTTTTTTTTTCCCAGGACCAGAAGCTGTTTCTAAATTAGACTCTAACTTATTGGCCATCAAATAGCACAAAGCAAACAACTTTTTGATGAGTTAAGTGTAAATGAGTCAGAGGCAGAGAGATTAAATTTTCCCTCAAATACACATGGGTTAAAAAAATTATAGTCTCTAGAGACCTGGCTCCTCGAGGACTGAGTTTTTGCCAAGTCAGCACATTGGAAAAAGAGTCTGTGACTTTCTGCCAAACCCCAAGTGCCACTGGCTTCCTTGCCTTAGCTTCTTGCTGAACCCAGGAGGAATCCGTCTTCCTAAATCCTCACTGTCTGTCAGAACTGAGAGCCCATTTCTGTGCAAATGATTCATTGTTATAATTTGTGCCACCTCCTCACAGACTCAGGGACTTTTCATTTTTTTACATCAATTCCTATGTAGTATTTCAACAAGTCTTTTTTTCTCTCCCCTGTCTTCCTCCTGCCCTTCCATCGTCTCTGCCAACAGATTCCAAACAGGAGTCCTCGACAGGGCTTTCTTTGTCTAGCCCCGAATCTCACTCTGCTGCTGGCAGTATATTTCTGACAGGTGCAGAGTAGGCAAGAGGAATGACAGCATCATGCAAAATGCAAGCAGATATAGTAGTGTGCATCACCATTTCTCTTGCTAGTGTTCCTTTGGGTTACAGGTTACAGTGAAGTCACCTTTGGGGACAACTTTTGTTCCTTTACTTAAACAAAGAAGTTGTGGCGGATATCAGTAACCCTCCAATTCTGCGTTTAAGAGAAAAGGATTAGAATGACTTTGAGTCTCTTAGGTACTTCCCATTCCAGGATTTGGAGTTAAAATGTGTCCCCCACTGTGGGTGGCTATGAAAATGAGAGTGCAGGAGGACCACTGAGGGGTCCCTGCACATTGGTGGCAGAGGGCCAATTTGCTCAATTGCAGGCAATTCTGCTTCTGAGGTGGGTGACATAAACAACCCCGAGCCAGGAAAACAAACCTCTTCTCTTTGCATTTTAATCCCAATAAATACGGTTTCCAAAATTGAGCCGCTGGCACTTGCCAATTCCTCTACTTTCGGAGTGGAGTTTAATGAGCACCCAGAGCGACGTTGTTGTCTCCCTGGAGCTTTTTGCAGAGTGTCCAGATGACGCCTCAGGAGAACTCCGCTTGTAGAACTTGTGGCATCCGCACCTGCAACACTCCAGAGGGCTGGTCCACTCGCATGCTTTTCGCTCCGTGGCTCCCGGACACTGGTTGGATCTGAGCGGAGAACAAATTCCAGGCAACAAGCACGTCAAGTTGTCAAATGTTCTGCTGGGTTGGTGGCATATGTTGGTGTAGGATCGTGCCCATTTAACAGCCTGCATTCAGCTCATGAAAGGACTATGAAGAGCAGCCTGCCCTGACACTGAGCCGTGCACGTGGAAGCCGTGGTAAAGTTGAACAGCAGATGGAAAAATCCACCAAACCTTTTATTGGCCATATGTCACTTTTGAGTGTTGGCCAACAAACTAAAATTTCAGCTAATATATAATGATTTAAACAGAAAAAAGAGCAGCTGCACTTTGATTTTTGATGCCTTTTCTCCCAGCTTTCCCAGAGCCCTGGAGTTTCCTGAGCTGCTTTCTTTAACCCTACACTCTTGGCACCATCTTCAGAATTAACGCCGCTGGTTCTATCCCGCTCTGTCTGACAATCTCTCTGTTCTTTCTTCCTTCAGGGCTAAGTTTTCTAACTTCTTTGTGGCTATACTTATTTTTTTAATTTGATAAGAAAATGCTACAAAGTACAGCACTTGAATACTTTTATACTTTTGCCAGCTTAGCTGTTTCTCTTCTGTTTTTCAAATCCCTCTTGGGTAAGGGCCCCTTGCATTCTTTTTGGGGTGTCTGGGTTGGCCTTCTGCTTAGCCTGCAGACCTAGTCCTTGGAGTAGAACTGTGGGAGGGGAGCTCGTTCTGATTTATGAGGACATGACCGGGGATGGAGCTCCTCTGGAAAAATTCAGCTCTTTTACTGTCAGAATCATCTAGAAGGAAATGATTGATGTCAGGAATAAGTAAAGCAGGCCACCCCTTGGCTCTTGAATCCCTTTTGGCTCTTCAATCCCACACACTGAAAGTGCCAAGTCTCCACTCCCAGCAGCCATGGACATGATAGCTGGCTTAGTGCTCGAAGCCTCATGGAAGAACGGGCTTCTTGTTATAAATTGAGGGTTATACAATTGTTTCTGGGGTCACTGTGCTGGAAACCACCAGGAAAGGAGTGGGAGAACAATATGAATTTAAACTTGCATGCTTGCCAATCACTAACCCAATGACTCAATTTAGGGATATATGATTGCTGAAGTTATGCCATCGTAAAAGGGCTCTATAGTTGTCACTCTAACAAACCCCAGCTCAGGTTTCTGTATATTAATTCCTGCAAAGCTCAGCCACCCTCCCTAATGTTATTCAAAAGATTCTGAACAGCATTGTGAATAAAAATTATAGCGGAGTACATCAAACCCAATGATTTCTATAACATCTGGAGCAAAGCACATTAAATGGGGAGTAAAATACACATTCATCACGGGTGTTTGGGTTTGTTTTCTGTTTTTGCAAGGAGAGGAAGTAAGACATATTTTTCCTGTAGGGATTTTTAGTTATCTGTTCCTGTGCTAAACTGGACACCCCACAGAAGAATTATGGTTTCTGTATGTATTTGTTGATTCTCTTTTGTAGGTCTGATGAAGATTTTGTCCTGTAGCAACTTTACTTTGGGGAATTTATCCAGAGATAGAACTGCTGTGTGAAGCAACATGTGCACACAGTTAACCATTTCAGCATTATTTATGAAAGCAGGAGATTGGAAACAACCCAAATGTTCATAAATGGAGAACAGAGTAAATCATAATATATCCACACACTGGGATGCAACTGTATAAAAGAAGGAAGATGCTCTTTATATACAGAGATGGAAAAAGCTCCAGGAAATTTGTTAGTAAAAGTCAGGTATAGAACACAGTGTGGAGAGTACCACATTTTAATCCATGTAATATGTGCATACACATAAAGAAGGATACACGAGAAAGTAAGATGATGAAAGAACAGAGACCACAGGAGGGAATAAGCCACTCTCTCCTTTTTTTTTAATTGCATATATTTGACATATAACACTGTATAGATTTAAGGTGTACCATGTGTTACTTTGATACAGTTTTATATTGTAATATCATTGCCATTATATTGATATATATCACATTACATAATTATAGTATAAAATTATCTGTATTCATTTTGCTGTGCATTATATCACTTTGGCTTATTTACTATTGTTTGAAAGTTTGTAACCTCAAATCACATCAATTTACCCTCCCACCCACGATCCCATGGTAACTACCATTTTATTCTATTTTTTGTACGAGTTTGACTTTTTCATATTCCACACAACAGTGATATCATGCAGTATTTGTCTTTCTCTGTCTGACTTCTCTCATTTAGCATAATGTGCTCAAGGTCTAACCATGTTGTTGCAAATGGCAGAATATCCTCCTTTCTTGTGGTTGAATAATATTCCATTATATATATGTATATATACACATACCACATTTTTTCAATCCATTTATCCACTGATTGGCATTTGGATTGTTTCCATCTCTTTGCTATTGTGAATAATGCTTCAGGAAACATGGTAGTGCCCATATCTCTTTGAAATACAGTTTTCATTTCCTCTGGGTACGTACCCAGTGGCCATTCATTTTTAATCGCTTGGAATCTGGCGTTTGTACCCACTGTTGTGGAGGACATTTTCTGTACTGGCTCACCTGTAATGTCCTAATTAATTGCTAAACTCTCAACTTCCTTGTTGTCATTGCTTATTGTTGACCACACACTCCGCCAGAATGAAGTATATCTAGTGTAGTACAATCACAAATTCTGCTGCTTGCTAGCTGTGCATGCTTGGGAATGCTTCTTAACCTTTATGAACCCCAGCAGATAGAGAGAGAGAAGGAGGGAGCTAGTATTTCTGAGTGACTGCAATCTTTGCAGAAGTATCTCTTTTATTTTATTTTATTTTTAAATGCTTATTTATTTATTTTGAGAGAGACAGAGAGTCGGGGGAAGGGGAGGGGCAGAGAGAGAGAGAGGCGGATAGAGAATCCCAAGCAGGCTTTGCAGCTGTCAGTGCGCAGTCTCATGGCTGGAACTCACAGACCATGAGATCATGACCTGAGCCGAAACCAAGAGTCAGACACGTAACTGACTGAGCCACCCAGGCGTCCCAGAGGTCTCTCTTTTAATCATCACAATGGCCCAATGAAACAGGTACTGTTATTATCTCCATTTTACAGAAAAGGAAATCGAGGCTCAGAAAGCTTAATTAACTTGTCTCAAGCCATATAACTGATTTGAACCTCAGATGACCAGTCTCTAAAACAGGTTGAGAATGTTTGGTGTATGACAAATACAGCAGTGTTTTCATTCACCTTTGTTTCTTCTCCTCTTCCTGATTCTTTACTGCACTATTTCTTCCACTACTCTGGCTGCTCATTTCCTGAGTTTTTTGTTGGGCTCTTCTTCCTTCTCCTCACACAAGATGGTCTCCAAGGTCCTGTCCTTGTCTTCCTGTTTCTAGATAACCCCCTTCCCCAGAAGAGATTTGATCTTCACCCTATGGGTTTACTTTCCAAGTCTGTGTCTGTATCTTCAGACATTTATTCCCACTTGCTTGATGGACATCTTCACCCAGACATCTTGCTGGAACCTCAGTGCCAGTATTTCCTGAGCCAAATACATCATCTTTTTGCTTACACTCTTGTTCTTCTTGTTTTCCTTTTCTAATAACACTACCTCCCAAACTCCTCATTCCTTAAGCTCAAAACCTTAGGGAAGACTTTGATTCCTTTTTCTCTCCCCTTCTTCTAGCTTCCAATAAGTAAAAAAAAAAAAAAAATGCTGCTTTGAGTTTGACTAACTTCATAGAACTCTGTTATGCATTACATCTTGCCTGGGGAGTTCTCTCTTCACTGACCACCTCACCTCCAGCTTCATCCCTCTCCTAACTATCTAGTATTTGACAAATAATCTTCCTAGAGAGTGGCACTCCTAAAATCTATGTGAGGAAAACTTTCAAATGTTAATGAGGGACACACACAGAAAAAGTTTTCATAAATGGAAAGACCAAGAGCACAAATTATTACAAAGCTGTCAATTCTCCCGAAATTAATCTATTTGAGGCTTCAATAAAAATACCCACAGGGATTTTTTTTTAATTTTTCTGTAACCAGATAAGCTGATCTGAGAGTTTTTATGGAAAAATAAGTATGATAAAATATTGTAGGAAAGTTATGAAAAGAAGAAATCAAAGGGGGAATGAATCCTAAAAGATATAAAAATGTTAAAAATGACTATAATTAATATAGCTTAACTGTACATAATAAATGAGAACAAAGATAGAATAGAATCAGAAATTGATCCCAGTACTTTTATGAAAACTTAATATTTGATAAAGGCTGCATATCTAAATTAGTGGGGAAAAATTTATAATTCAATAAATGGTGTTGAGACAATTGGTTAGCCATCTGGAAATTAATAAAGTTGTATTCTCCTAACTCCTTTAACCAAAAATAAGTGCCAGATGGACTATCAACATAAAAATTAAACTATCAAAGTTCTAGGAAAAAATGGAAAACATTTTTCTAATGATCTGGGAGTGGAAAAGAACTTTCGAAGCATGATAAAATTCAGGGGACATAACAGAAAAGTCTCATACATTTGCCTCTAAAAATCAAAGATTTCTGCATGGTAGGAAACACTACAAATAAAGTCAAAAGACCAATCAAAATCAGGGGAAAATATTTATAGCAACCATCTCAGACAAAAGGCTAAATTTGTTAAAATATAAAGGACTTCTACAAATCAATAAGGAAAAGATCAACACTCTACTAGAAAAAATTGGTAAAGAACATGAACAAATAACTCACAAAAAGACATATAAATGGTACTAAGATACTTGAAAAGATGCCTAGGTTCTTACACAATAAACAAATGTACACTAAAACTGCAATTTTCACCTAATATCCAAAGTTTCTTAAAATGCATTTTTGACAACTTGTTTTTGACAAGGGTATAGAAAAACAGACATTTGCACATTTTTTAAGGCATGTAAATTGATACAACCTCTAAAGAGAGGAATTTCAGCATATTTATCAACATTTAAAATGTGCATACCCTTCCATACATCAACTCCATGTTTAAAAACAATTATACTTAAGCTTGTGCTTGAAGACATGTCTAAGGATATTCACTGCAGCACTAAGAGCAATAGCATATTTTACCATCTCAAAAAAAGAAATGAAATAATAGTAGAGCATGGGACCTGCCATGTTTACCCTCTACTTAGATCCCCCTGACTGTTTCCCATTGGGTATTGAAGGTTTTGTGATCTGGCCCCAGCCTGCCTTTTCTGTCTTGCACCTTGCCTCTCTCTATGCTTCTTCTAATTCAACCAAATGACCATATTGCTGCCCTGCACGGTTTTATCTCCACACCTCTCTTGGTGCTGATGCCCTTGCTGACACGCAGTCTTCCCCACCACTCCCCTCTTCATCAGGTGAACTCTCCTTTCACTAACTCCTAACTCTCCGTTATAACCTGACTTGCACGCTACCTTTTCTGATGACATCCTTCAGCCCCTGAAACTCCCCCATCCTTACTTGAAAATCTTTACCTGCTATGACTTTTGCCACAGCATTCTGAGGTTGTCTCTGGAATGACAGTGATATTTTGATGTCCTCTTTTTGATGCAACTGTTTTTACCTGGGGACACTTTGATACAACCTACAGAAGACACTATTAACTCACATTTTCTCCAAGAATGAAAACATCTTCATTGTTTTTGATTATGGAAGTAATAGGTACATACTTAAAAAAGTGGAAAATCTCAGGACTACTCCCGTGTGTGTGTGTGTGTGTGTGTGTGTGTGTGTGTGATAGAATAAAGGAAAGATAAATTTCTTGAAGCAGATTCCTAGGTCAAAGATATACATATTTAAATTTTTGACATATGTTGCCAAACTCATCTTCAGAAAAATTTATATTTCATTTAACAATAGTTATTGAGATCCGAGTGTGTGCCAAGTACCACATGCTAGGTATTTAGAATACAATGGTGAGTAACGACAGATGTGATCCCTACCCCAGACTTGTGGAGTTTGGAGTGTTACTAAGGAAAGACACATAGTCCTGTTAGAGAGGACGGTAGAGAGGATTTGGCAGAGTTGGGGAGTTCAAGGATGGCTTTCTGGAGGAAGAGACATTTCAGATAAGGCCTAAAGCTTGAGTGGTAGTTAATGAGACTAGTGGGGCCATAAAAGCTCTTCAACCACAGCCTGTGCAAATGTGGCTGCAGGGGATTTGCAGAACGTTTGTGCAGCTGGTGTGGAAAGTGAAGGGGAGCCCAGTGTGAGGTCAGGCTGGATATATGGGTAGGGAGCCCTGCTCCCACAGATGCATTTGTACATTTTGCCAAGGATCTTACTGTTATTCCGAAAGCAAGGGGAGATATATACAGAGTTTAGGGATCATATTTGTATTTATAAAGATAACTTTGGCTGAGTAGAGGACTGATCAACAGACAAGAATAAACACGGTTGACAAGTTAGAAGGCTATTGTAGTCATCCAAGTGATAGATGACACTAGCTTAAACTTGTGTGAATTACAGACACTAATAAGGTGATCAAAGCAGAAATACAGAAAAGTGGATGATTTTATAATTTGACCAATTAATTCCAGAATCACAGTGGATGTCACCAATCTGTCTTTGCCAATCCAATGTGTGTGTAATATATATTACATATAATATGGATTTTATGTATAACTTAAATAATTTTCCTTTGATTATTAGTGAGATTGAACATTTTCTTTGTATTTCATTGGTTATATTCACTTTTATTTATTTCTTCTTTTGAATTATCTGTAACTATCCTTCATTCATTTTCTTATTGGGGTACATCTGCTTCTTCTGTTCCAGGATCCAGTCCAGAATTCCACATTGTATTGAGTTTTCATTTATCCAGTGTCTTCTCTGGTCAGTGAAAGTTTCTCAGGTGCATATATTTTTATTAATGATTTGAAGAAACCATTGTTATATTGATGCAGGGAAGTGCTTGGTAAGAATCCAAGTGTAAAATCAAGGTAGACTTAAACCAATTTTAAAAAATGACAATGTGCGATACCTGTTCCAAATATTTATTCAGGTTTATTGAAAACTAGATTTAAATTTGTGTGTGTGTGTGTGTGTGTGTGTGTGTATGCTTATGTGCGATGTTATTGTAAAATCACCATCTTTTCCTTTATTATTTATGACTTTGGCGTAGTGCTTAGAAGTCCCTCCATCCCAATGGATAGAACTATTTATGTGAGTTGTCTCATATTACTTTTACAACCACACACTTTCAGGTTATATCAAGTAAGATGAAAAACAGACATCTTCATCCTTCCTTATTCTCTTCATCCTTGACTTCACCAGATGGGACGATAAAAATCAGTACTGAGGTGATGCTTATGATATAAGCAATATCAAAATAACAGAAAACTCTGCTCTGAATTGCTTTGACTTTGCACTTAACTTGGGTGCTGACCAAAGCCTCCCCATATCCATAGTATTCCTTAATTGTTTTATCAGTCCCACCAGATCATGGATTCCTCAAGGTCAGGAATCACATTCATCTCCTTTTGTGTAATACCATGTAGCTGGGTCCTCCTTAGAAGTCTCTGCCAACGTAGCATTTCAATGCATCTATTCCCATGGAAAAAACTCAAACTCTAAACATTGACAAAAATGTAGATTTTCTCAAAAGTTTTGTGAGGTATTTATTGGAAGTGAGAATCCATCATTAGTCACACAACATGGCAATCAAATGTCTATATCAGGCAGCACATTTGTCCACTTTCTTTCCTCCCCCCCTTCTACAACCACTCTCTAGTCAGAGTAAAAACGTCGTCAGCAAAATAAAACCTGCCATGTTAGCCTAATGAGGGTCACATGTTTCGTTTTTTGCCCCAAACTTCCTTGAGGGTTTCAGTTCATCTTATCAAGGTTGTTTCCCTTGGTGTGTTTATCAGAAAACTTTGTGCATGACAGTCAATATGTGCTTGCGGAGATCAATAAACTGGGCAACAATGCTGTTCTGATGCTGGACTTAAGCAGTGACTTAGTTGGTATCTAGGAGGGAAAAAAGACCTTCCTTTTCTAATTCCTTCTTGTCTCCATTTCATGAAGAGAATAAGGACTTTATTGGAAACCCACCATAGTTTTATGGGCTATCAGATCAAGTTAATTATAAGGATCCATCTTAAATTCTCACCAAAGGGCTTAGTTACTAAAGCAGCATTTTCTTAAGTGGTCCCTTAGCACAGACTAGAGGACAACCTTATTGCAAAGTGAGCAGATGGTCTGGGTGAAATGAAAATATGGATATCACCTGTCTGTCCTGGGTGGTTAGCCAGATGCAAATCCATTTGGGATAAAGGCTTTGGGCTAGAAGCCAATGGCCCCCAAATGGGAAGTTTTATCTCTTCCCTGAGGAGTCCGAAGAAAGGAGTTGAGACAACGTGCATCATTCGACAAGGTAGATGTAAACGTTCTTGGTTCTAAGGAGCAAGCCATGTGCACGCAAGTGAGCAAACCAGATTATAGGGTGTTAGGAAGGTAGCTGCTTGATGCTTTACCCAGGCCTAGGTTAAGAGCAGGGCCATGAGACGTTTGAATATCACCTGAGCACCAGGTCACAAGATGGGTTCAGGTTCAAGTCACCAGAAGACAGTTGCCCTGGCACCTAAATTCTGGCCTAATGGTGAGTAGAGTCATTTTTCTTCTTTTCCTCTCTTCTTTCATTTTCTTTCTTTCTTTCTTTTTTTAAGTTTATTTATTTATTTTGAGAGAGACAGAGACAGTGTGCGCAGGGGAGGGGCAGAGAGAGGAAGAGAGAATCCTAAGCACACTCAGCGCTGTTGGCACACAGACTGATGTGGGAGTGGAACTCAAAAACCATGAGATTATGACCTGAGGCAAAACCAGGAGTCAGACATTTAACTGACTGAGCCACCCAGGCGCCTCCCCTGTTTCATTTTCTAATCACCTCATCCTGCTTCCTGAGCCCTTTCCAGTCTTAGTTTATCTGTAACAATTTTGTCTTATGTGAACTTTTCTCTTGATGATATTTTATCACTTTCTTTTAGCTTGAGTGTCCTCATCTGAAAACAATAGAAGGAAAATGAAAGATAATATAGAAAGAGAGACCAGCACAGGACTGGGCACCTGCTAGGTGCTCCTGTGGCCTACCTCCTGTGGCTGATTTCAGCTGTCAAGACTGAGGCTTCCTCATTCTCTTGGGCCACTGGTGAGACTGTGCCTCGAACAGAGTAGCAGAGATGGCAGGAGCCTCATTCTTTCCTGATTCCTTGTCACGTCAAAGCTCTCAGCAGTGGGATCTCTTGCCCATTCTGAAAGCCTGTAGGATGACTCCCTGGTATCTCTTCATATGCCGCAGCCCACGAGCTGCAGTTTCTGTCGACCTCTCTGCAGGGTAAGACAATGGGCTGGCGACAGCTGCGGGAACCACGGGAAAAAGCCAGCAGAATCCAAGCTGTAACTGAATTAATGGCACAGTGGCGTTGGGGTGGCTATCTGGAGGTCTATCAAAAAGAAAGAAAGAAGGAAAAATAAGAAAAAAAACCCTAGGCCTCAAAACAAAGACAGATGTTTTGACTTAGGACAAAAGCCTAAAGAGCAGTTTAGAGATTTGCTTTCCTAACAGCAAATAGATACTTAATTGGTTTAAAATAAATCAAAAGACATTTTATATTTATATCAAAATTAATCCAGAAAGGAAGATCAAAGAAAATAAAATCCTCTCTATTTTTCCTCTTTTCTTTTTTCTTTTTTCCTCTCTTCCTCCAATACAATAAACCTCCTTCATTTTTTTTAGTTTTTTTAAAAATATAATTTATTGTCAAATTGGTTTCCATACAACACCCAGTGCCCATCCCAACAAGTGCCCTCCTCAATGCTCATCACCCACTTTCCCCTCTCCCCCACCCCCCATCAACCCTCAGTTTGTTCTCAGTCTTTAACAGTCTCTTGTGGTGTGTCTCCCTCCCTCTCTGTCACACTTCCCCCCCTTCCCCTCCCCCATGGTCTTCTGTTAGGTTTCTCAAGATCCACATATGAGTGAAAACATATGGTATCTGTCTTTCTCTGCCTGACTTATTTCACTTAGCATAATACCCTCCAGTTCCATCCATGTTGCTACAAGTGGCCAGATTTCATTCTTTCTCAAGTAGTATTCCATTGTATACAGAAACGACGTCTTCTTTATGTATTCTTCAGTTGATGGACATTTAGGTTCTTTCCATAATTTGGCTATTGTTGAAAGTGCTGATATAAACATTGGGGTACATGTGCCCTTATGCATCAGCACTCCTGTATCCCTTGGGTAAATTCCTAGCAGTACTATTGCTGGGTCACAGGGTAGTTCTATTGTTAATTTTTTGAGGAAACTCCACACTGTTTTCCAGAGTGGCTGCACAAGTTTCCATTCCCACCAACAAGAGTGCAAGAGGGTTCCTGTTTCTCCACATCCTCACCAACATCTATAGTCTCCTGATTTGTTCATTTTAGCCACTCTGAAGGCATGAGGTGACATCTCAGTGTGGTTTTGATTTTTATTTCCCTGATGATGGGTGATGTTGAGCATCTTTTCATGCGTCTGTTGGCCATCTGGATGTCTTCTTTGGAAAAGTGTGTATTCATGTCTTCTGTCCATTTCTTCCCTGGATTATTGGTTTTTCAGGTGTGGAGTTTGGTGAGTTACTTATAGATTTTGGGTACTAGCCCTTTATCCAATTTTTCATTTGCAACTATCTTTTCCTATCCGTCAGTTGCCTACTAGTTTTGTTGATTGTTTCCTTTGCAGTGCAGAAGCTTTTTATCGATGAGGTCCCAAAAGTTCATTTTCACTTTTGATTCCCTTGCCTTTGGAGATGTGTCGAGTAAGAAATTGCTGTGGCTGAGGTCAAAGAGGTTGTTTCCTACTTTCTACTCGAGGGTTTTGATGGTTTCCTGTCTCGCATTCAAGTCCTTCATCCGTTTTGAGTCTACTTTTGTGTATGGTGTAAGAAAGGGTTAAAGGATATTTTAAAAGTTTGGTAGGATCCCCCTGGGAAGCCATCTCTTAAAGAAGCTGTCTTTTTTCCACTGGATACTTTTTCCTGCTTTGTCAAAGATTAGTTGGCCATACATTTATGGGTTCAATTCTGGGTTCTCTATTCTATTCCATTGGTCTATGTGTCTGTTTTTGTGCCAATACCATACTGTCTTGATGATTAGAGTTTTGTAGTAGAAGCTAAAGTCTGGGATTGGGATGCCCCCCATTTTGGTTTTCTTCTTCAATATCACTTGTCTATTTGAGGTCTCTTGTGGTTCCATACAAATTTTAGGATTGTTTGTTCTAGCTTTGAGAAGAATGCTGGTGTAATTTTGATTGGGATTGCACTGAATGTGTAGATTGCTTTGGGTACTATTGATATTTTAACAATATTTATTCTTCCAATCCATGAGCATGGAATGTTTTTCCATTTCTTTGTGTCTTTTTCAATTTCCTTCATAAGTTTTCTATAGTTTTCACCATACAGATCTTTTACATCTTTGGTTAGGTTTATTCCTAGGTATTTTATGATTTTTGGTGCAATTGTGAATGGGATCAGTTTGTTTATTTTTCTTTCTGTTGCAACTGATTTCTGTACATTGATTTTGTACCCTGCAACTTTGCTGAATTCATGGATCTTTTCTAGCAGACTTTTGGGGGAGTCTGTCGGGTTTTCCATGTAGAGTATTATGTTATCTGCAAAAAGTGAAAGTTTGACTTCATCTTTGCCAATTCTGATGCCATTTATTTCCTTTTGTTGTCTGATTGCTGATGCTAGGACTTCCAGCACGATGTTAACCAACATGGTGAGAGTGGACATCCCTGTCATTTTCCTGATCTCAGGGGGAAAGCTCTCAGTTTTTCCCCATTGAAGATGATATTAGCTGTGGGCTTTTCATAAATGGCTTTTATGATGTTAAGTTCCTTCTATCCCAACTTTCGCGAGGGTTTTTATTAAGAAAGGATACTGTGTTTTGTCAAATGCTTTTTCTGCATCTATTGACAGGATCATATGGTTCTTATCTTTTCTTTTGTTAATGTGATGTATCACATTGATTGATTTGGGAATATTGAACCAGCCCTGTAACACAGCAATGAATCCCACTTGATTATGGTGAATAATTCTTTTTATATGCTGTTGAATTCGATTTGCTACTATCTTGAGAATTTTCACATCCATATTCATTAGGGATATTGGCCTGTAGTTCTCTTTTTTTGCTGGGTCTCTGGTTTGGGAATCAAAGTGATGTTGGCTTCATAGAATGAGTCTGGAAGTTTTCCTTCCATTTCTATTTTTTTTTTGGAACAGCTTGAGAAGGATAGGTATTAACCCTGTTTTAAATGTCTGGTAGAATTCCCCTGGGAAGCCATCTGGCCCTGGACTCTTATTTGTTGGGAGATTTTTGATAAGTGATTCAATTTCTTCACTAGTTATGGGTCTGTTCAAATTTTCTATTTCTTCCTGTTTGAGTTTTGGTAGTGTGTGGGTGTTTAGGAATTTGTCCATATCTTCCAGGTTGTCCAGTTTGTTGGCATATAATTTTTCATAGTACTCCCTGATAATTGCTTGTATTTTTGAGGGATTCGTTGTAATAAATCCATTTTCATTCGTGAATTTATCTATTTGGGCCCTCTCTCTTTTCTTTTTGAGAAGCCTGGCTAGAGGTTTATAAATTTTGTTTATTTTTTCAAAAAACCAACTCTTGGTTTCATTGATCTATTCTACTTTTTTTTTTATTCTATATTGTTTATTTCTGCCCTAATATTTATTATTTCTCTTCTTCTGCTGGGTTTGGGGTGTCTTTGCTCTTCTGCTTCTAGTTCCTTTAGGTGTGCTGTTAAATTTTTGTATTTGTGATTTTTCTTGTTTCTTGAGATAGGTCTGGATTGCAATGTCTTTTCCTCTTAGGACTGCCTTTGCTGCATCCAAAAGGGTTTGGATTGTTGTATTTTCATTTTCATTTTTTTCCATATATTTTTTAATTTCTTCTCTAATTGCCTGGTTGACCCATTCTTCCTTTAGTAGGATGTTCTTTAGCTTTTGGAGGTTTTCCAGACTTTTTCCTGTGGTTGATTTTAAGTTTCATAGCATTGTGATCTGAAAGTATGCACGGTATGATCTCAATTCTTTTATATTTATGGAGGGCTGCTTTGTGACCCAGTATGTGATCTATCTTGGAGAATGTAACACTTTCTTGAGAAGAAAGTGTATTCCATTGCTTCAGCATGTAGAGTTCTAAATGTATCTGTCAAGTCCATCTGGTCCAATGTGTCATTCAGGTCCATTGTTTCTTTAGTGATTTTCTGTCTAGTTGATCTATCCATTGCTGTAATTGGAGTATTAAAGTCTCCTGCAATTAGCACATTCTTATCAATAAGATTGCTTATATTTGTTATTAATTGTTTTATGTATTTGGGTGCTTCTGAATTTGGTGCATAGACATTTATAACTGTTAACTCTTCCTGATGGAGAGACCCTGTAATTATTATAAATGCCTTTCTTCGTCTCTTGTTACAGCCTTTACTTTAACATCTGGTTTGTCTGATATAAGTATGGCTACTCCAGCTTTCTTTTGACTCCCAGTAGCATGATAGATAGTTCCCCATCCCCTCACTTTCAATCTGAAGGTGTCCTCAGGTCTAAAATGAGTCTCTTGTAGACACAAAATAAATGGGTCTTGTTTTTTATCCATTCTGATACCCTATGTCTTTTGATTGGAACATTTATTTCCTCCATTTACATTCAGTGTCATTATTGAGAAATATGGGTTTAGAGTCATTGTGTTATCTGTAGGATTCATGCTTGTAGTGATTTCTCTGGTACTTTGTGTTCCTTGTAACATTTCCCTCATAGAATCCCCCTTAGGATCTCTTGTAGGGCTGGTTTAGTGGTGATGAATCCCTTCAGTTTTTGTTTGTTTAGGAAAACCTTTATCTCTCCTTCTATTCTGAATGACAGGTGTGATGGATAAAGGATTCTTGGCTGCATGTTTTTTCTGTTCATCACATTGAATATTTCCTGCCATTCCTTTCTGGCCTGCCAAGTTTCAGTAGATAAGTCTGCTACTACCCTGATGTGTCTACCTTTGTATGTGAAGGGCCGTTTATCCTTAGCTGCTTTCAGAATTCTCTCCTAGTCCTTGTATTTTGCCAGTTTCACTATAATATGTCGTGCAGAAAATCGATTCAAGTTACATCTTAGGGGAGTTCTCTGTGCCTCTTGGATTTCAATGTCTGTTTCCTTCCCCAGATTGGGGAATTTCTTAGCTATAATTTGTTCAAGTACCCCTTCAGCCCCTTTCTCTCTCTCTTCTTCTTCTTCTGGAATTCCTATGATTGCATTGCTCAGTTCTCGAATTCTCCTTTTCGTGTTCCTGGATCGCTTTATCTCTCTTTTTCTCGGCTTCCTCTTTTTCCATAATTTTATCTTCTAATTCACCTATTCTCTCCTCTTCAGTATGGACTGTGGCCTCCTCCATTTTATTTTACACCTTATTTATAGCATTTTTTAACTCCTCATGAGTATTTTTTAAGAACCTTGATCCCTTCAACGATGGAGTCTGTGCTGTCTTTTATGCTTTTTTCAAGCCCAGCGATTAATTTTATGATGCTTATTTTAAATTCTTGTTCAGTTATGTTGCTTATACCTGTTTTGATCAATTCTTTAGCTGTCACTTCTTCCTGGAATTTCTTTTGAGGAGAATTCTTCTGTTTAATCATTTTGTCTAATTTTCTGTTCCTTGTAAGTTCTAAAAGCTTGTTATGTGCTCTGCACCTGCAAAAGGGGGCTCATACACTGTCCAGGGCCTGGCCATTCAGGAGGTCTTATTTTTGGAGAGTGTTAGTTGCTCTCTGTTGTTGTGACTTTGGTTCTTTTATTTCCCTATTCGTAGTGATCTTTCAGATCCTCCACCAGGTGTGCTTTGGTTTGTTCCTTGAAGTAGCCCTGGAAAGGAAAACAGACAGACAAACAAACAGGAAACAAAATCACACAAATGCACAAACAAATAAAACAAACAAGCAGACATAAACAAACAAACAAACAAACAAACAAAACCCCCAAAACTAAAAGGCAAACTAAGGGCATGAAACCAGAAACCCCAGCTATAAGTAAAGAACAGGGTGGAGCCGGTCCTGATGGAAGAACATATACAAAGAGAGAAATGACAGGGGTGGGGAGAAAGAGAAAATGTAAAGAGAAAATGTACATTGACCAGGCAGAGAGAATAAAAGCCTTAATCCAGAGAGAGAGAGAAAGGAGAATAAGGAAGGAGGTGAGGAAAAAGAAATGAAGATAATGTTACCCAGAAAAACTATATGGTCTGATTATTCCAGAGAGAAAGAAAGGAAAGGAAAGGAAGAAGTGTAGAACATGCATCAAGAGAATGGATTAAATATGCCTGTTTAAGCAATCAATCACCAAAGTAACCAGCCTAGAGGAGGAAAGAGATAAGAAGGAGAAAAGGGAGAATATATCTGAATAACAAGAATTGACCTAGAGTTAATCCAGGCAATGCCACAGTGCTATGCTGGAGGAGGGGGCATCTGGTTCGCAACCTCTATCCAGCTCCAGTAGAGAAGCGGCTGTCCAGTGTGGAGGGGCGTGATTTGATGTAGGCGGGTCCCACATCCACTGTGGGCCCCTTGAACCAATCCCTGAGGCTTTGCCTTGGTGGTTGTGGGGAGAAAAATGGCGACCCCCCAGTCCCAGTCCCTTCTTCACAGACCAGGTGTTCCAAATCACTCCTTTGGATCCATCCTCACTGTGCCACGGGAGCAGATGAGGTGGCTGTCTTGCTCTACCGTCTCCTATGTCCCATACTTAGCTGCGTTTTAAACTCCCACTCCGTGCGTGTTAATGATGCTGCCGGAAATGTAATTCCGCGGCTGTGCTGCAGCACTTCAGAGGAGGGGACCGGATTCTACTGCTGAATGCACCCCTGACATACCACCAAATATGGAGGTGACTCCCCTCTTCCCCAGGTGTGTGAACAGGGCAGTGGGCCCCAGTCCAAAAAAAGCCCTGCAGTTAGAGATGGGATGATAGGATCCCTCTCCGTCCAGGTCTGAGGTTTTTCTCTTGTCCGGATACAGACCTAGGCTTCCCCAGCCATTCTTTCTCTTCCCTCTGTCTCTCTGCAGAAAGGGATCCCTGCCTTCCATGCCTCTGTTTTATCTCCCCCAGTTTGCAATCTCACACCTATGAGGCCGTCTAGGTTTTCCCATTTTCTTCTTTATAGCCTCTGTCTCCTTTCCTCCCAGACTCTTGGGGTTCAGAGTCCTTTGCCTTCAGCACTTCTTTGAGACATGCGGGGAGTACGGATCCCCTTACTTCTCCGCCATGTTGGCCCCTCTCAACCTCCTTCTTCTTAAGGATTTCACACAGCTCAGGCTCAGGCTCAGGTAAGTTGGAACCAGCACTACTGTGGATGTAATCCATGAATAGGAATCTTGGACATGCCACCCCTCATCTCGTGCTGCTTTGTGACTTGAATCTGACTGAGGCAGAAACCTCTCTGAATTTACATGTGAGAGTAGCGTGCTAATGATATGATGGAAGAGCAGTGATCGCCAGCATTTGTGGAATAGTGCAAGGAGCCCACACCTAGAACTCAGGAGACATAGGCTATAGTTCTGAGTTGGTGCCTAATTGATGTATGGCTTTGGGAGTGTAACTCAACCTCCTGGGGACTCCCCTTCCTGTGGTCTCTTCCTTGTCTAATAGTCAATGTATATGTCTTCAGCAGAGCATCTGTTTAGTTATGGAGCTTAAGGAGCCCACTCTGGGGGCAAGTCAGGGTTGAAATCCAGCCTTTGCTCCCCTTGCCAAGATTCTGTCTCCCCAGAGGGAAAACTTGCTGTGACCCTGTTAATGAGCCTGGACAAAGGTGCTATTTAATGTGGGGCAGAGATGAAGAAAAGGGGAGGCATTTTTGAGATCCTGGGACCTGAAAGCCCAAAGGTGTGCCCGTGTTTGCAGGATGGTCAAGAGTGACCAAACGCAAATCTGCAGGAGGTAATCTGGTGTAGTTTAGGAGATGGAGGAGGCGACTGAGAGTTAGTGGGGAGAGGAACCTTGGGAGAAGTCTGTGGGAGGCAGGGGGAGGAGCCCTTCTCCGAATGTCAGGGTGACTTGGAGTGCAGCCTAGCCTCAATTGGATGATAAGATGCAGAGAAACCAGACAGGGAGGAGGGTGCATTCACACTGGCCTACACCATTATAACAGATGCTACATTTTGCTGGAGTGTTGAGGAGGGCTGTGTGTGTGGGGGGCGGGGGGGGGGACACAGCCTGGGAGAGGGTGGGGATGAGAAAAGAACATGGGATGAAACAGATTCCAAGCCTCTGGTTTTAGCTAATGCATGGCTATGATTTGTCTCCTTTTATATAGTTGAATAGAGTTTGTCCCTTAGAGAGTCTACACTTTTATAGTAGAGTGGATTGCTTTGTGCCTAACTGAGCCTGACTGAGTGGTTTCAGGTTGTATTTCGAGGTTCTGAGATGGAGAGATGATGAAGAGAAGTGACAAGGAAAATGGAAGCACCACAGTGGTGTTAAAATGAGGCAGACCTTCTATTTGGAAGACCCTAGACCTGGTCAGTCTTAGAAGGTGACATGGATTATGATCTGAAAGGCTGGGGCAGGACATGTGAATAAGCTGAAGACAGTGACTGCAGGGCTGGGTTAACCATAGGCTCCCTTGGGGCGTCTTCAGAAGTGGGTAAAGACAGGTTCCTGGATGTCCAAAGAGAACTGTTCTCTAAAATACATTCAGACCTGTAGGATCTGGGGACAGCAGGAAAGACTCCGTTTGAAAATTCAGGGGAGGGAATCGGCACCTGAGCGTGAAAGTGTATGGAGAGGGTGTTTGTGAACTGGGGTTAACACTGGAAAGAGTGTGGTCTGTGCTTAACCAGAAGGTCTGGTTTCCTAGATGGGACTGCAGAAGGAGCCATCACAAGTAAGGTCCCAGTACAAACTGACAATCATGCCAGGCTGGCTGAACCCAGTGTGGGAGTTGGTGAAACCTGTATTATGGCTGTCATTCTCCAGAGCTCACACCCTGGACTCTCCCAAAATGTGCTAAAGAGGTTTGTGTGTGAGCAGTGTGAGCTGAGGGCCCACAAAGGATAGGGGCACTGTTAAAATCTCAAAGAACAAAAAGCTGTGTAGCAATCCTGTTTTACCACCTGGTTTGGAGACTGAGGATAACAAGGGGAGCAGACTCGAGGAGTTTTGTTATGGAGTGAGAACAACACTGGGTTAGGTGAGTTAGAAGGTGGGTGTTGGCTATTCCTTAGGCAGCTGACCTTGCTAATGACCAAATGGACACTTTGGCCTTTTTAAAAAAATGTTTATTTATTTTGAGAGAGAAAGAGACAGAGACAGAGAGAGAGAGAGAGAGAGAGAGAGAGAGAGAGAGAATGCAGGGGAGGGGCAGAAAGAGAGGGAAAGGAAGAATCCCAAGCAGGCTTCTCACTTTCTTTGTGGATCCTGACATGGAGCTTGAACTAATGAACTGTGAGATCATGACCTGAGCCGAAGTCAAGAGTTGAACACTTAACTGACTGAGCCACCCACATGGCCCCCATATGCGTCCCTTGGTCTAGGAAGTTCTCTTTAGCACTCTGAGACTGAGCCAGTCCTCATGCCCCGTTGTTGAGTACCCTCAACTCAGTCTTCAGAACTGCCAGAAGATTGTCTACATTAGCATTGCCGCAGCAGAGGTACCCATCACCTTACATGGAAAACGAGTGTCTAGACAACAAACCTGACACACCAGCCCTGCAGCTCCTCTGTGTGGATGACTCATGGGACACACTTCCCACTGTGATAGCTGCTGCTAGCTGGATTTCCAGTGCTTGCACATACTATCCAGAATCTTGCCCTCACTTTTTTTTTTATTTAGCAATGGGAAATTCAGAGTTCAGGAAAGGTAGGTGGCCTGGCCAATGTCATAGATATGGCAGTCAAAGCAGACAGAGTTTTTCCTACTCGACTTGATTTCCCCAAATTGAGTCCATCTCTGTTTTCATGCCTTGAATCACCCTAATTTCCTCAGACTCTCAAATCATTATTTCACAAAAGAGAATTCTATTCTTTGTACCTAACTTTAATACCTTCGTGGAAATAATGGTCCCTGGAACACACTCACTTACAAAAAGTCACCCTTGGCAAATAGTGTCAAATTAAGATTTGTAGGTCAGGAAGGAAAATCAGATAAAATTATATTCTTCTGTTGCTTTAAATCTACCATAAAACCAAAAATCTTTAATGAACCAGAAAATCCACAAAAACCATTAAGTTAAAAATAAACTTTAAAAATTGACTGGCAATCAACAAGAATAATAGAAAATGTAAAACCTGCAGACCAGAGCATGATTATATTATCGATCTGAAGGACTAAGGCAAAGGGAGGGGACTCAGGGTTACAGGATGATGAATATTTGCTACCCTTTGACTGAAACCTCCCAGGCATAAAGGGTGGTTAGGTTTTAGGACTTCAGGAGGAAGCCACTTTCTCTGTACCCTTACCATGAAGACGTTTAGTCAACAGACTATACTTTAAAGCAGTTTTACTGGCAACTTCTGATGTCACCATACGATCAAACAAATCAAATTGCTTGTAAACACTGGAGTGCTTTACATATGCAAGTGGTACCTTATTCTAGGGGCCAGAGTTTAGGTTTCAACCTCTCTTTTATCCTCAGGGGGCCTGGACACAAGAAATATTTGTTGAGCGAATGAGTCAAACATTCTACAAATAATACCCTTTTGATATTATTCCTTCGGATTATACTGATAACCTTCTGATATTCTGATTTTGGGGGGTGAGAGATGCTCATTCACTATCTATTTGCAACCTAAAAACTTCCCTGGGTGGTTCTGTTGCATCCTATTCCATTTGGAGGGAACCTAAAGAAAAGGAGTCCTTTCATTGACAAGGCAGATGGAGGAGATGCCATCGACAATCCTCTCAGAAGCCAACGTTCTAGGACTGTGGATGCATCCGGGCTCTCCTGGTGATATCACGTGATGTACCCTTGCCTTGCTCACTGCCATCTTCCTCTGGCTTGGCTGAGCTCTCTCGGGATATTCATTTCTGCTCCTAGAAGCTCAGACATCATTTGACTTCTATGATCCAGTCCTTGGAATTTTCTTTCCCAAACCATAAATACAACAACGGAAGATACCCTGAAGTGGTTTTTTATGTTTCTCTTGAGGATAGACTCCATTTATTCATTTATTCAACAGATATTTTTGATCATTTACGAGGTGCTGGGCATTTTGCTATTACTAACTCTAAACCACACAGACAAGTCCTTTTTTTCTCTTAAACTTTTAATGTTTATTTTATTTTTGAGAGAGAAGAGAGACAGAGCGTGAGCAGGGGAGGGGGAGAAACAGAGGGAGACACAGAATCCGAAGCAGGCTCCAGGCTCCGAGCTATCAACACAAAGCCTGATGTGGGGGCTTGAACCCATGAATTGTGAGATCATGACCTGAGCCAAAGTCAGATGCTTAGCCGACTAAACCACCCAGGTGCCCCACAAGTCCTTTTTTTCATAGAACTTGAATATTGATGGCTGGGAGAAGTGCCCTAGTGGTATGGGCTCTGCTGTAACTGGCCCCCACCTCCCCATCCCATCTCTGGGCAGGCTTTGCAGTAGGAAAGAAAACAATAGCATGACTGATAAGTCTGGGTAAGTAACAGAAGTGGCATTAAGGATCTCACAGTTTTAGGCTTATTAGTTTTGTGTTTATATGGTTTTTAGGATCTTTTACATTCTGATTAACCAAGGCTGCTAGTGCAAATGGCCACATAGAATAGGAAGACATGCTCTAAACCATGACTGCCCCCAGCCTGTTACTGCACCACCTTTGTACCTTGGCCCTTTTCCTCTGTGGAAGTTGCATAGCAAAAATGGGTTGATTCTGATACTTGCTGGGACTATTTGTGTTAAGACTTAGGGTCAATGTTCTGCTACCTTGCCCTCCAAGAGTGCTCTGGTATGAATATTTTCTCCTCTCTGTGGAGCCATGTAGTAGAGTAGCTAAGAGGTACCAGATCTCAGCTGTGTACTTGGGGCTCTCAAGACTTTCTTCTAGGGTCAGAGTAGAGCAAGGTTTTAATCTGCCCTGTGAGTTCTGTGATAATGCCTTGCCTCATGAAGTAGTGAGCTCTGGTCCCCTTTGCCTGGGCTTCCTGCAAAGGGCTTGTGGGGAAGGTATGAACCCCAGTAAGGCTCCTGGCCTTCCTGGGCTATAGGTAGCTATGTGGTGAGACACTACGCAAACCTCCAAATAGCTCTAATGAAAGGAGACAAACCAGTGATGGGTTTCCTTCAGGGGTTCTGTGTGATGGAGTATTTCACCTGAACTCTGGATGATTCCAACGAAATTGTCAGTTTTATTTTTAGGAGCCCTTGAACAGGTCTGACCTGGTCATCAGAACTAGTTTGGAAAGATGGATCCATTATACCCAGATCCCAGGGAGCACGATTCATTTGGCCAAATATTTGGGAACTCCAGATGGTTTCATCAACTACCAAAATAAATTAATAACAACAGCTTTTCAAAGCCACCTAAAATCCATTGTGGAACATAGTTATAAATTGAAAAAATAATCAAAATAAAGAATTGGCGGTTAGTGTTTCGGGACTATGGGGAGAGTGAAATTTTCCCACAAGATTTGCCTTTGGTGTTACAAGAATTTATCTTGCTGGTCTCTGTCTGTTTCTTCCTGTTCTCTTGCCTGATGATGTATACATTGCCTTTTTGATAGTCAGAACTCTGCCTTCCTTTTCCCCCCTTTTCCCATCCCTCCCTTGAAGAGGGGAGGCAAACAACAAAGATACAAAGGAATCGAGCCAAACACTACAAAACATTAATGGAATATTTTCTCCAGATGAGATTTTTAAAGAGGCACTTTAAATGCAGCAAAGACCTAAGCACTCGCATCAATGTTCCTGTAAGCAGAAAATAAAATCTACAAATAAAGTTTTAGTGGAAGGTGTATCACTTTATTTTATTAGTATTCATATTCCAAACTCATATATGCAATTGTGGAGAACTTCATGAGACAATTTTGCTCTTAGGAAACAGACAACAGCCCCAGACCAGCCTAATAAACATTCAAAATATCATCCACACCAGGCACAGGTGTTTTGCAGTTGCCACCGTGCTGATGTTTAGTGGGCTAGAGCTGCGAGCACCATCATAATTTCTGCTCTGGCTTTGCATCCCACATGCCACTGCAATGCAATGACCCAATTTGTCCTGCCTCTGCGTTGGAGGGGACAGGGTCTCCAGGATCCTTCTAGCAATATACCTGTCATCCACTTTATTATATTTATGGTCAGAATGACAGTCCTCCCAGCCTCCCCTAACTGTTCAAGGACAGGTTAACTCTGAAGAAAAGGTGCTGGAAGGTTTCCTGGACTGCTCTACTGTTCCATCTGGCCTCTGACTCACAGTCGTGCACAGGTGAGGTCTTGAAACCTAGACTCTGGCGTCCTTCCCCAAGCAGGTGTGAGATGGTGAGATGAGGCACAAACCCTGTCCAGCACCAGTATTCTTTTTTCTTCTTCTTCTTCTTCTTCTTCTTTTTTTTTTTTTTTTGACAAACTGGGCTGACCTTAGAGAGGATCTATTGGACTATAGGAAATGCTGGTGCTTTGCTATTTATAAAGAATGAATCTCCTCACAGTTTCATTGAAGCTTCCCAAGGGCATTCCCTTTTTGACCCCAAAGCATCTATAAGTGACTTGTCAAGCACTTCTGTTCCCATGTCTGGTGTTGCTCTCCTCCCAAGCCACTCTAACGATAAACCAAGAATCATGAATCTGAATGGAGGTAGCTCCAGTTTTGAATTCCTTATGGTCATGTTGTGGGGAGGCCAGCTAAAGAGAACATTCAGTTAAAGACAGGGAAGAAACCTGAGAAAAACCAAGGATTTCAGCAGAATACATTTGGATGGGAAGGAATCCCCAGAGGGGGAAACCACCCAAATTGCAGCCTAGAAACCTGGGGAAGTGGTCTGACCCAGATAAGTAGGGTTTGGTATAATCTTTATATTCTGGTTGCTTAATTCCCAGACTATTTGCTGTCAGAGCTACACAATCAATTGGCCTAAGGAGATAAGGAACCTATTTTGATTAATATCAGAAAGAAAAAATAGTACATGTTCCAGAGGAAATGTCAGTTTTTCTCAGCTAACTGGCATGGAAGGTAGAGCCAAAAGGAAGTGCTGGATGGTTCCATCACATTCCACCTAACTGGACAAAACACTGGAGTGTGGCAGTGAGGAGGAGGTGATCTAATGTGAGGGGGGCACTGTGCACCCAGGGGACATTGCAAGAGGAAGGCATAACCCTGCCCTCGTCATAGGCCAGAGGACCATGTCTAGTCTCAAGGAGCAGAATGACAGAGTGGTTCAGGGCACAGGCTTTCAAGACAGAATTTCCTGGGTCACATCTGATGCTGCCACTCTATCTTACTCAAGGGCCTTAACCTCTTGGTGCCTCCGTTTTCTTTTCTGTAAAATGGAACTAATTAGGCTGATATGCCGATAAAACAGGTAACAGAGTGGCCAACCCTGTTTGGCATATAGTTATTACTATGATTGTCACTATTGCTGTATTTGCTGTGATAGCCTCCTAACCAGGCTAGACTCATCCAGATGCTTATATTTCAATAGCTCTTGGTGGTTTATATTCCAGGACCCAAGCCCAGATTTACAGAATCAGAATCTCTGTGGGAGAAACCTAGGAATCTGTATTTTAATAAATGTCTCAGGCAAGTCTGGAAAGCTGAGAAAATTCCTCATCTGGACCCCGGACCCAATTGGGGATGGATCTTCCATCACTGAGGCCCACTTGCCTCTCCTCATCTCCCCTGTACTGGCACACATCTTTTTCTGGACCATGCAGTGTCTATCTTCTTATCCTTGCTTGAGGAAGGCTTTCTCCTCCAAGTACACGTGGAGCTCCCTGCTGCACTTTCCTACCACCATGGCCTAGAAAGCTCTTTCTTTCCCTCGCATTGCCGAGCAGTCAGTCCTCAGTTATCTGTATACCAGTGTTGGGCATTCTTCCTTCTTTGAGGCCTTCTCCACCTCCTCTCCTCATCTGGCAGAATTTCTTATGCAGCAGAGCTAGATGGTTGTGTTCTCCCTAGACCTGTCTCCTGGCTCCCCAACACTTCTCTTTAAGAGGGACTGGATTCCAGTCATGAGAAACTAAGGTGCCATGACCCGTGTGTCACCAGTTGGTGTCTCCTAGCCCAGGGATGGTGGGGTATGAATAAGGAGGTGATCCAGTCTCTCACGAGTCTGACCCTGCACTTACTCTCATACTTGCTGGTACTGGCCCCACATCACGTGCCAAACCCTCGGCCCCTCCACAGCCTGTTGAAGCCCTTTTCCTTCTGTCTGGCCCAGGTCCCCAGAACTGCTCTATGGCCCCTTTTCTCTCTCCACCATCATTGCCCACACAGGATGTGGGTCCCCTCCCCACTGCCTTTGCTCAAGGCTTAAGACAGCCCAGTGTAATCACCACCTTGGTCTGGTCTGCCCCAGTGTGGACTGCTGGGCATGGCCCTCCACTCCAGCCGCAGTGGCCTTGCTGCCCGCCAGGAGGAATCTGTGAGTTCTGTGAGCCTGCGGTGATGAGGAGGTCAGAAAGGAGGCTTGGGGCCACAGTCCAGACCCAAGGGGCAGACCTCCTTGGAGACTTGGGAACCAGCCAAGTGGCAGCCAAGGGGCAGACATTCCTGGTGTTTCTGATGCTGCCTTTACCACACCCTGGGGCTCACCACATGCTTTAGGTCTGTTGTTTGACCTGCTTTGTTAGCAGATCCCATCTCCTCTGCCCCACTGCTTCTTCCTTTGCCACAGAGGGAGTGGGGGTGGCAGCAAGGCCAGAGGGAGTGGGAGGGGGAGGGAAGGGATGTACTATGACTTTAGGTGTATGATATTTAGAACCCAGTCATGGTGCAGGAAGCTCCCAAGGCTTGGGGGCCATGGCTGAGGAAGGTCCTTTGTCTTCCCATGTGGTCATTCTTCCAACAGCAAGTAGAGGACTGTGAGAAGGCACAAGTGATGGTGCTGTACCCCAGGACTATTTATTAACTCCTTTTTGTACAGATTCTATTCCTTCTCCAATAATCAAAGCTGGCTTTTTTGTGTGTGTGTGAGAAAAGATACATGGCTTGTACTTTAATTTATTCTTTTATTCATCAAATACTCACTGGGACATTACTCTGCCTGGGCCCTTGGGGTAAAGGTGCTGGGGAGAAGTCTAGGGGAGAGGGTGTAGAAGAAACAAGCCTGCAGCCCAGGGCCTGAGGTTGAGTAGGCTTCAAAGAATGGCTCATAAATGGAATCGGGCAACTCTACTCTAAGAAAATTAAGGGCCACATAGGTGCTATAAGCACAATACAAAAGGGTCAGAAAATCTTTCCTGGCTGCAATGCCTGAGGAAAGTATAAAGGTAGAGGTAACACATGGCTGGGCTTAAAGCACAGGTGCGCACTTATAACCACACAGGTGTGGTGGACACTGTCCACCTGTCCACTCAGGTGGACACTGTCAACCTGAGTACATATAGGGAGATGGGAAAGTTCTGGAATTTTTGGGAATTGAATAATGCTTAGTTTGGCAAAAGCTTAGAGTTTCATAAGGGAAAAAGTGAAAATCCTTGAAGAGTTGGCCAAGGCACGTCGGTGGAACATCTCTGACACAAGATGAGAAGTTTTGACTTGTTTTGGTCAGATATGTAACCTCTGGAAGCTATTTTCCAATAGACAGATGAATGAACATGACAAATTGTGCTTTAAGAAGCCAAGTCGTCCTTCCAGGCCATAACAGCGTACAAGGGAAAGGACTGTGGCAGTGTGAGGAGAAATGGAAAGATGAGTTGTAGACAATGGTCCTGAGGGAGATGGAGTAGGATTTGACAAAGCTGTGAGGACCAAAGGTAGTGAGGTATCAGGAAACAATTGTGTGCTTCTATATACTGATTCTTATTGGCTGGAAAGCTTCTCAGTTCAATATTCACAAATGTTTATAAGTGCTTACTCTCTTGTCTTGTGGGAGACAAGCAATACAGGAACAACAAAGGTGATCAGACATAGTTTTTTCCCCAGGTGGAAAAGAGACTTGGAGGAGAACCCAGGCCATCCATTCTATTCCCTTTGGGTAGAAATCAGAGATGATTGAATGTTATATTTAATATCCTCCATGAAGTATGAATGAGGGAAAAGGGACCCAGGATTATTGATTCTCTGTGAACACCTTTGGGTAGTGTAATGATTTTTTTGGCTTTGTTTCATTCAGTAGCTATTTCTTTTGAGTCTACCATGGGATATATTTTGAGTCACAAAGGTGATTAAGAGATTGCCTCCCTCCCTTTCCCCAGGATCTCCCAGCTTTTGATGATATTCAAAGGAGCATGAAAAGAATGGCATGGGTCAAGAGGAGGACAGAAGCGAGTGGTCTCAGATTGAAAGGCAGGTGTTTTACCCCACTGGGGCACAGGGGCTGAGGGGCGTCTTTCTGGGAGAGGTGGTGTTTGAGCCAGATATTGGATGGGGTAGGATTTCATTAGGTAGACATAGGAGAATTAACAGTGATGTTTCTGGTGGAAAAAAAAGGGAGAGCAAAGGGGAGAAGACAGAGGATGTGGGACATATTTGGGGAAATGCTACATTGTCTTGTTTGAAAGATGTACAGGCAGAAGGTAGCCCTGTTTAACCAGAGTTTTGTTTTGCTCTGCCTTACTTTGTTAATGAAGTTAAGAGTAACAATTGGAATTCCAATTAAGTGATTTGGAAGTTGTGGTTTAGTTGTTTCCAGTTGTATAATGTTCTGGGTTTCTCCTTGGGCCTAGAAGACATCCTTGTTTGTTTGCAGCTGTCAAGAGTTCTTTGATTAGGTGATTTCTCCATTCCAGCCGGGAAGTGTGTTTTCTGGGCTTTGACTTTTGGCAATAATGTATCCTTGGGAAGAAGATTGTCATTACTCACTACCCAAAGAGGTGGAAATCATCCCTGCTTTCCTTACAGAGTGTCTTTATGGACATCGAAATGTGTATGTGACAGGACATATATGGCAACGTATGGAAATCACCAAGCTTTATAATAATATTCATGGAAACCCAAATGCTCAAGGCCAGGAATTAGCTGAAATTAGTTTTTTGCACTTTCTTACTTCATCAGTCTAGATCTTCTTTCTCTCTTAGAGTTGTTGATTCATCAAAGAGCAACTAGAAATATTATGACAACAGTATCTTTTACATGCTAAATAAGAGGACAAGAAGGACCACCCAAGGGTAAGAGAAACAATTATCCAACTTAATTATCAGCAATAAGTTGTCAGTAATTCTTAGCTATGTTCTTTTGGTAACATTATGTACTAGCATGCTGAAAGTAAATACAAGAAAACATCGTTTTCTTTGGGGCAGGGCATGGTAGGGGTTTGGTGGTTAGAGTTGGGAAGTTACTTGTCAAAACAGAAAGGATTCTGGTAAATCCATGAGATTCAAATCCTAAACATGTCTTCAAGCATGAAGCATTGAAGCTGATGTCTGATTCTATATTGCTTTCCTAGCTATTCCTGATGAGCAAAATGACCATACACTTGGTGGCTTAAAAACAAGAGAAATTTATTTTCTCAAAGTTTTGGAGAACAAAAGTTCAAAATCAAGGTGTTTTCAGAGTCACATTCCCTCTGAGGTGTCATGGGGAGAACACATCCTTGTCTTTTCCAGCTTCTGGAGGCTCCAGGTGTTCTTAGCTTGATGCTACATAACTCTACTGGGCCTCCATCTTCACATGGCTTTCTGTGTGTGTCTCTGTATCTGAAGCCTCCGATTGCCTTTCTGTTGTGAGGACACCTATCATTGGATTTAGGACCCATACAAATCAAAGATAATCTCCATGATCTTTAGCTTAATTCCACTTACAAAGTCTCTTTTTCCAAATAAGGTCACATTCACAGGTTCCAGGGATTAGGGCATAGACATATCTTTTGGGGGCCACCATTGAACCTATGACCCTGAAGATGCATTCTTCGGTGGCTCAAGAATGTGCTCCTGGATATTCAACTAGTTCTTGTTGATGAGCTTCTCATCTTTAGGACAGCAGAGGATTGAATTCAGTGCAAGGAGACTGG
>CM053560.1:85675993-85715706 GCA_028646485.1 Cryptoprocta ferox | reverse complement strand
GTACATTTTGTTGTTCATAGCACACTTTGTTGTTTCTTGGTCCCCCCCCCACCCCCCGTTAAAAACAGAAAGCTTTGAATTGATCCAGTTGGACATTTGAAACTCTGAAGTGTTATGGAATGAAAAAAGTACATTTTAAAGCAAGTCTCTCTAAAATAAATAGAAGACAACCCAGTAAATAATACACATCTAAGATTTTTTTCAGGAATGTTTAATGGCATCCCTTCAGGGTCAGAGTTTCTTATTTTTCAAATGGGAATGTTAAGACATAGAGAAGTTGGGTCCACAAATGCAGTCAGCTCCTTAAACAGTAAGTGCAGAATGTCTTTTCTCTTCCAGTAGCTGAGAAACACAGCCACCCACATATTCCTGCTCTTCCCCCCCAGTGCTTTGTGATGTTGGTAGGAAATTGCCCAGAGAGCACTGACTCACCGGAAATGCTGTCCTCTCAAGAGTAAACAGCAAGAATGAAATCATGTCAGCACCATTTACCAATTTGATTTTTAATTGGCTTATATGCCTTTGATCACTGAAGGGGAAATAAGTGAATGAGGGCTGGCGCAAGCTTAAGGACTGGCATTATTACCTTGTACGTTCGTTTAGACCATTTTCCACCATCCACCTGCGATGCAGTTATTTATTAGCATAATATGGTTACAGATCTATCTGCAGGGCTTAAAGATGGAAATTGAAACTCTGCGATGATTTAGCTGAAAGTTACTGGAGCATTCATAAAGCTGTCAGAATTACAAGAGAAACCACATTAAGAAAACGCCAGCACTAGTTGCTGTTAAATGGATATTCAAACATCGTCAGCACTGTTATCCACGGAGGGCTGGTCTAATTTATAAGCTCCTGTACACGGGGATAATGGTAGCTGCAGGTTCAAAGGAAAGTGGATCATAGGAATGACATTAGCAAGAACGATCACATGTTTTAAAACATAAATCAGGAGATAGGACAAAGGACTTTTCCCTGGTTCATTAATTTATTTACATCTTTAAAAAGGTATTCTCACTAATAAATCACATTTATAGAAAACAGTAAAATGAACTGAAAAGGGACAAATTCAACTTTTATTCATTCGACAAATACTTATTGAGTGCAATTTGTATGCCAGGCATGATTTTAGGTACTGGATATGATGCAGACTAAACAGATAAAATACTGACCATAGATAGTAACCAATTGTTCTATCAACAGAGGCTTATTGAGAGCTGCTACACACCGGGCATGTGCCTATGGTTGATATTCTGTCGATTCATGATCATATACATTTGTGATCACATATACTTGGGAAATGAGGTGTTACTGTCTCTGACACTAAGAATTTCTGGGAGCACCCAGGTGTCTCCCATGGGTCTGCTGATCACTCTTGGGCATAGCCTGTTGCTCTGTTGGTTAAGCTAGAGTTCTGCAGACTTGGCTTCAATGTACAGAGTAGTTGTTCTGAGCCAAAATTTTGTTTCCATTTCCATGGCTGCCTCCATGTGCATAGGCTCAATGCTGGTAGAGCTGGAGATCTGGATATGATGTTGGTGCCCCTGGAATGGAGCCCTGCTCTCTGAGACGTTGGCCTGTTATGACTGAATGCATTCCTTCTCCAACACACTGAGCTCAGGTTGCTTGAGCCCTAAGAGTTACAGTGTTTAGCCAGTCAGTTCTTCCAATTCTCCTCTAACAGAGGTTCTTTTACAATTTTGCATCCACCTCACACAGCTGTACTCATGTCCTAGCTCCAGACAAATCTAAGGATGTTAATGCATGCACCTTCCACTCATTGTGGGCCTCTGAGTCCTGGATCTGCTAAGCCAAGACTTCTTGTTACACACACACACATGCATCTTTGAAAACAAGATGGCCTGAGGAAATATGGACCAGGTGCCCTTAGGAATATAGCCACTGGGCCCAAACTGAATGACACAAAGTTCAAGGTAGAAAAGCCAGTATTCTATGGAAACTAGCAGTTAGGAAGATGAACCAGGAGTCAATTACAAAGACAAGAAACAAATTTGTGTATGAGCCCTACACCCGGAAATGAGATTGAAGTTAAGGTGCCATAATTAGAAACATGGGAATTTCCATCAGAAATCAAATCAGATTGGCAAAGAACTTCATGATATATACCCAGATTTTCACAGGGAGGAATTATTACTTCTGCCTATTCTGACATTAAAGATATGGATATTGAGCTCCTGCCCTGACAAAGACTCTGCATTAGGCAATGGGAGATAAGGATGAGTGAGTTTTTTTCCTTGTCTCTAAGCAGCTTAGAGTCTAAAGCACAGGTCAGAAAAGTACAGCCGTTGGCACAAATCCAATGTGCTTCCTGATTTTGTATAGTCTGTGAGATAACAATGGCTTTTATATTTTTAATTTTTTTAATGTTTATTAATTTTTGAGAGAGAGACAGAGAGACACAGAGTGTGAGTGGGGGAGGATCAGAGAGAGAGGGAGACACAGAATCCGAAGAAGGCTCCAGGCTCTGAGCTGTCAGCACAGAGCCTGACATGGGGCTCGAACTCACAAACTGAGATCATAACCTGAGCTGAAGTCGGCCGCTTAATCGACTCAGCCACCCAGGTGCCCCTGCTTTTATATTTTTTAATGGTTGTGTGTGTGTGGAGGGGGGAAATCAAGAGACTAATGTTTCCTGATACCTGAAAACTGCATGAGTTCAAATTTCAGTGTATATAAATAAGGTGTTATTGGAACACGGCCACACTCATTCATTCATGTATTATGTGTGGCTGCTTTCCTGCTACAGTGGCAGAGTTGAGTACTTACTATGGAGGATGTATGAGCCACAAAGACTGAAATGTTTACCCACCCCTGTTCTAGGAGAGGGAACAGAGGGAAAGCACAGACATTAGCCCATGACTTCGGGGAGAATATGGAGGTAGGGATGTACCCAAGGGCATTCCTGGAGCATTGAGCAGGGAATTATAAAAGAAGCACAATATTCAGTTTCCTTAAGGTTACTAGAACAAATGTATGATTAACCAAAGAGAATTTTTAGATCCTTTTTTTTCTTTTTCTTTTTGCTGTCACATAAGCAGGGAACCAAGGGAACAGCAACAATAACAACAACAACAAAAAAAACCATGTTACTATATTTCCAGCTTAACTCTTTTGTTTTTGTTTTACTTATTTTATTATTAGTAGTAATAATATTTAGGCCTTCATTTAAAAATGGTCTATACACACAGGTATTAATTTGCTTTATTACTAGTTGTCTTATATGTATTATTAAAACATTATTTGTTCAGGATATCCTGCATAGGATAGAGTTAAAAAAATAAAAGATTCTTTAATTTTTAAGTATTCTGAAAGCTGTGGTTTTGTGCTGCTTCGCAAGGCCAGGTCCCTCCCTGCATGTGGTTCAAATGGCAAGGCTCCCAGCAAGGCCTGAGAAATGGGTGTTTTCTAAGACTTTTTTTTTTTAATGTTTATTTATTTATTTTGAGAGACAGAGAGTGTGAGGGGAAGAGGGACAGAGAGAGACACAGAATCCAAAGCACACTCCAGGCTCTGAGCTGTCAGCACAGAGCTTGACATGGGGCTTGAACCCACAAACCATGAGATCACAAGCTGAGTTGGATCCTTAACCAACTGAGCCACCCAGGTGCCCCTGAACATTCCCTTTTACTGGATTGGTCTTCCTAGGGTGGGAAACAGCAAACCTGGGTGCCAGCAGTACCAAGGGTGGCAGGTGCACATAGTTGACCTCAAAGTCATTTTTAAACTTTTTAAAAATTGTTTACTTATTTTTTGAGAGAGAGAGAGAGAGAGAGAGAGAGAGAGAGAATGAGTTGGGGAGGGACATAGAGAGAGATACACAGAATCTGATGTAGATTCCAGGCTCTGAGCCTGACACAGGACTCAAACCTGTTAACCATTAGATCAGGACCTGAGCCGAAGTCGGACACTTAATCGACTGAGCCACCCACCCAGGGGCCCCCAGAGACATTTTTAAATAAAACCTCTTCCATATCTGACTCTGGTGAGCTGAGCAGAAAACAACCAGATGTGGGACTTTGATTCCCATTTTACTTTTTTTTTTTAAAATGTTTTATTTATTTCTGAGACAGAGATACAGAGCATGAGCGGGGAGGAGCAGAGAGAGAGGGAGACACAGAATCTGAAGCAGGCTCCAGGCTCCGAGCTGTCAGCACAGAGCCCGATGCGGGGCTTAAACCCACGAACGTGAGATCATGACCTGAGCTGAAGTCGGAGGCTTAACCGACTGAGCCACCGAGGCGCCCCCCCCCCCCATTTTACTTTTTTATGTGTGGCTTTCTCTACTGGAAGTGTAAGCTTATGCCGTAAGGTCAGTGATGCAGGCCAGTAGTCCACACTGACTCCCAGAGAGGCAGTATGGCATTGATGGTGGGGTTAGGACGTCTGGATTTGAATAGCAGCTCTGCCACTCAGCAGCTTTGTGACTCCGGGAAATTTATGTAGCTTCTATACTTCAGTGCTCATTAAAGTAGGAAGGAAATAGCAGCTATCAAATAGGGTCATTGAAGATTAGATAAATTAATGCATGAAATACATCTAAAACAATGCCTGACATAAGATGAGTCCTTAACATTTACCATGATGATGATGATGGTGATGATGACTACTATTACTTTGCTCTCTTGGAAATACCTATTCAGAGTCAATCCTAAACACCATTTTTAGACTCTTAACATATTTCCCTATACTCCATCTTCAGAGAGGGAATCTTTCTCTCTCTCTCTTTTTACCCTGAGGTCCTCCTCTGAATTCCAGCCTCTTCCATTGTCCGTGGTCTTTTTGTCTTACTTTAAGCTTTTAAATCCTGACTGTAGCAATCTAGCAAATATGCCCAGGCCCTAACTTTTATTATCTGGGTGAGGGGAGCCTAGTGAAGAGATTAAATGCTCTATAGAAATGCCATTGATGATCCAGGTTCTGTTTTAGAGCATTAGTCATTTCCTCTGCCACAGAAACGGTGACCACTACATATTTGTTGGATTGAACTGAATTATATTCTTTCTCTGACAGTGATGAAGATCCCATTCTCAAAAATTTATTGCTGCATTAAATTAGCCTGGAGCTTAAGATTTGGACAGGTATCTGGTTATTTACATTTAACTAACTGATACTTTCTGCTTGACTGTTTTGCTCTGGAAAACAGAGTTTGGAATCTCTGGCTTCTGATTTACACAAGGGACATGTTATGATTTTTCAAGAAGATCATCCTTATCCACAGTTTTCTAGGACTCTTGCTTTAAGTATATCTTTACTGGGCTCCTTATCTGTTCCCAACTGATTTGTTATCGAGTCGGCTTCCTCCCTTTCCTTGCACTCAGCTGTTCTTCTCTAAATTTCAGAGATGCTTGCAAAGGACTGACTTAGGATTTAACAGACGGTGAGCAAGTGTTTTAGTTATGTATATCTGTGTAACAAACTACCGTCAAATTTAGCAGCTTGAAACAATAAACATCTATAATCTCATTGTTTTGGTGGGTCAGGAGGCTAGGAATGGCTCGGTTGAGTTATTATGGTTCAAGATTTCTCACAATGCAGCAATCAAAGGGTAGCCAGAGCTGCAGTCTTCTGAGACTTCACTGGCTGGGGAATCCACTTCCAAGAAAATGTACATGGCTGTTTGCTTGGGGTTTCATTTCCTTGCCAAGTTGGCTTCTCTGCAGGGCTGCCTACAGCCCTTATCTTTTCTGTATGGTATTGGGCATACAGGTCAACATTGGCACAGTGTAGTATAGACTACACAAGAGTATGGGTAACAGAATATGGGTTCCTTGGGGATCATCTTGGAGGTTGATTACTATATTCTACCCTCTGGGTTCCTAATGATTCACATCATTCCCACAAGCAATACACATTCATTCCTGCACAAGTTCCCCCAAAGTATCTCATTAAGACGCCAGCTTGAAATCCAGAATTTTGTTATCTAAATCAGGTCCAGGAGAGGAAGAGTTCCTCAGGTATAGTTCCTTAAATGCAACTCCTCAAGTACAGTTCCTCTTCACTGATGAAACTAAGGGAACAAGTTTTCTTCTCCCCACACCCAGTATACAACGGGGGGACTGACATATGATAATGGCTATAGGCATTCCTGTTCAAAAAGAGGGGATGGCTCAGTCAGTTAAGCCTCTAACTTCAGCTCTGTTCATGATCTCACAGCCTGTAGGTTCCCTGCATCAGGCTCTGTGCCGACAGCTCACTGCCCCTCCCCTGCTCACTCTCTGTATCTCTCACTCTCAAAAATAAATAAAACATTAAAAAAATACCTTAAAAATTAAAGAGGGGAAATGAGAGGCACTTAGGTGGTTCAGTAGGATGAGTGTCCAACTCTTGATTTTGGCTCAGATCATGATCTCATGTTGTGAGATTGAATCCCACATAAGGGCTCCACGTGACCAAACATGGAAACCTGCTTGGGATTCTCTGACAGCAGTGAGGCCAATGTGGAGCTTGAACTCATGAACCCTGAGAACATGACCTGAGCTGAAGTCGGATGCTCAACTGACTGAGCCACCGAGGTGCCCGAGGGGGAACCATTTTAAGAGATGTGTATTCATATCTCATATGGTTTGATTTGCTTTTCCCTGATGGTTAATGATGTTGAACAAATTTCCATGTGCTTATTTGTCATCTGTCTGTTCTCTTTGTTGAGAAGTGTTTGTTCAGTTTTTTGCCCATTATAAAAATTGCATTGTTTGTATTCCTACTGGTGAGTTTAGAGAGTTGTTTATATGTTTTGGGTAAAAGTCCCTTGTTAGTTATATATTACAAATATTTTTTTCCAATTAATAGTTTGTCCTTTAATTATCTTAACTGTTATTTTGGTGAGGTCCAATTTATCTTTTATCTTTTTTTTTCTTTGCTGGATAGAGCTTTTGGAGTCATATCCATGAACTTTTGCCTAAAGAGTTTCTACAATTTTTTCTTCTAAACTTTATACTTCCACATTTATATCTGTGATCTTTTTTGACTTATTTTTGTATAAGATGTGAAGGATATGTCAAAATCCAGCTTTTCACATGTAGATGCCCAATTGTTTCCTTTCCAACTGTTGGACAGTTCAAGCTTTCTCTATTTAACTACCTTTGTACCTTTCTCAAAGGTAAATTGGTCATATTTATGGATTCTCTACTCTATTCAATTTATTTAGATGTCTAGCTATCCAGCAATACCACACTGTTCTGATGACTGTAGATTTGTAGTAAGTGTTGTAATTACAGTGCAATTTATTGACATTTACACTTTCTTTTTTCTTTGAAACTGACTATTCTAGCTCCTTTGCCTTTTCATATAAACTTTAGAATCAGTTTGTGTATATCTAACAAAAATCTTCCTTGGATTTTATTGCATTTGCATTAAATCCATAGAATAATTTGAATCTGCTAATACATTAAAACAGTATGTCTCTCCATTTATTTAGGTCTTTAAAAATTTCTTACATCAGCATTTTGTAGTTTTCAGCTTACATATGCTGCACATATTTTATTATATTTTTACATAACTATTTCATTTTTAAGAGTACTTATTGAAAATGGCATTTACAAAATTTTTCATTCCCTGTTATTGTTCATTGCCTGCATATGGTTCATTGCCTGACTTCTGTGTGTGATTGTGTATGCTGAGATTTTGCTTATTTCATTTATTAGTTCTAGGAGTTATTCTTTAAAATAGATACCTTGAGACTCTCTTTGTAGACAATCATGTGATCTATTTAAAATCACACTTTATTTTTTTCCTTTCCCATCTGTATGCCTTTTATTTTTCTCAACTTATTATTGACTAGGACTTCCAACATGTATATTGATGAAGGAGACTGATCTATAGTTTTATGTGTGGTTTTTGTTTTTGTTTTTGTTTTGTTTTTCGTTTGGTACTATTTTGGTATTTAGTGTCTTTGGTTTTGATTTTGGCTGGTCTCCTAAAATGAATTGGGAAATATTCCCTTCTTATCTATTTTCTACTAAAGATTGTGTAGAATTTGCTTTATAGATTCTTTAAATGTTTGATAGATTTCTGCAATGAAACCATCTAGGCGTGGAGATTTCCTTTTCTGAAGGTTTGAAAAATTAATAAATTTCTTTAATAGTTATGGAATTTCTTGGGTGGTCTATTTCATCTTAGATGAATTCTCATAGTTGGTGTCTTGTAAGGAATTGATACATTTAATCTAGGTTGTTGAATTATTGTGTGCACAGAGTTGTTTGTATAGCTATAGGGGTATGATGAGATGTTTTTTCTTTTATTTCTAATATTGGTAATTAATATCCTCTTTCTTTTTCTTTGTTAGTCTGGCTAGAGATTTATCAATTTTACTTTTTTTTTCAAGGACGCAGATTTTAATTCATTGATTTTCTCTTTTAAATTTTATTATTTTGGGGGTGCCTGGGTGGGTCGGTTAAGCGTCCGACTTCGGCTCAGGTCATGATCTCACAGTTTGTGAGTTCGAGCCCCGCATCAGGCTCTGTGCTGACAGCTCAGAGCCTGAAGTCTAACAGATTCTGTGTCTCCTTCTCTCTCTGCCCCTCCTCCACTTGTGCTCTGTCTCTCAAAAATAAAAAAATGTAAAAAAAAGTTTAAAAAATACATTTCATTATTTTTTCCCTTATGCTTGCCTTGATTTTATTTTGCTCTTCTCTTTTTACTTTCTGTTTTTTTAAGTTTATTTATTTATTTTGAGAGAGAGAGAGAGAGAGAGACTGTGCAAGTGGGGAGGGGCAGAGAGAGAGGGAGACAGGGAATCCCAAGCAGGCTCAGCACTGTCAGTTTGGAGCCTGATGTTGGGCTCGAACTCATGAAACCGCGAGATCATGACCTCAGCCAGAAACAAGAGTTGGACGCTTAACTGACTGAGCCACCCAGGCGCCCCTCTCTTTTTACTTTCTTAAAGTGGAATATTAGGCCTTTGATTTAAAATCTTTTTCTTTTCTAATATAAACATTTAATGTCATAAATATCCTTGTAAGCACTGCATTAGCTACATCCCACACACTTTGATATGTGTATTTTAATTTTTGTTCAGTTTGAATATTTTCTAATTTTCTCCAAGACTTCCTTTTTTTGACTCAGATTAATTAGAAGTATGTTGCCTAAAACCCAAGTATTTGGAGACTTTCTAATTATCATTCTGTTATTGATTTTTATTTTAATTCTACTAGAGTCAAAGAAACACTCTGTATGGTTTTTACTCTTTTAAATTTATTGAGGTTTGCTTTATGACCTAGGATATGATCTACCTTGGTGGTATGTCAGGTGCACTTGAAAATAATTTGTATCCTGCTCTTGTTAGGCAGACTGTTGTAGAAATGTCAATTAGATCAATTTGGTTGAGAGTGTTGTTCAGTTGTTCTATATTCTTGCTGATTCTTTGCCTACTTGTTCTATTGCTTACTGAGAGAACAGTGTGAAGTTTCCAACTGTATGTGTGGATTTGTCCATTTCTCCTTTCACTTCTGTTTCTTTTTGCTTCATATAGTTTTTTTATTTATATATTTTTAATGTTTTATTTATTTTTGAGAGAGAGAGAGAGACAGAGTGCAAGTGGGGGAGGGGCGGAGAGAAAGGGAGACACAGAATTCAAAGCAGGTTCCAGCCTCTCAGCTGTCAGCACAGAGCCCCATGCCGGGCTGGAACTCACCAGCCATGAGATCATGACCTGAGCCGAAGTCAGATGCTCAACTAACTGAGCCACCCAGGCGCCCCTTGCTTCATGTAGTTTAAAGCACTGATGTTAGAGGCAATATATGTTAAGGAAACAGTTGTCAGATTTAGCAAAAACAAGCACAAAACAAAAAAACGACTAGGATGAATTTTAGATACACAATGAATAATTTGTTGGTATAAGTACATCCTATGCAACATTTGTATTTTATCTGGCAACCCTAATTCAGGACTATGATGTCCTCTTGATGAATTGACCTTTTATTAATTTGTAATGTCTCTCTTTATCCTTGCTAATTTTTCGTGTTCTGAATTCTACTTGATATTAAAAATGATTCCAGTTTTCTTTTTCCCCTTAGCTTTTTTTTTGGATTAGTGTTTTCATGGTTTAAGCACACCAAATAGAGACAGACATTGTCAGATTTCGAAACAAGAATAGCAACACCAACAACCATGAGTTATCACCAGAAACTCATTTTAAATATATTATATGTATTATATTATATTATGTGTCAAGTACTATACCAAATGCAATTATATGTAGGCAGACAAAAACATCATTGTTATCACTTTCACCAGTTAGCTGAAAAGGAAACTACAGTTTCAAGTGATATAGTTATTGCTTAAGGTCATACAGCTACTAAATAATGGAATCAGAATTTAAGGCTTAGCCTGACTTCAAAACTCATGTCTTAACTACTAGGTTACTCTAGTTACTCTGTGTGTAAGTCAGGAGTTAACAAACTTATTTTTGCTAAAGGACCAGATAAATATTTTAGGCTATGCAGGTCATGTGGTTTTTCAATTTTGCCTGTAGCCCCGAAACAGTCACTGATAATATATAAATAAAAAAGTGTACTCTGTTCCAATAAAGCTTTACTTGAAAAACAAGTGGTAGATTAGATATGACCTGTGGGCTTCTGTTTGCCAATCCCTGATTCTAAGTGTTGGCGGATTTTCCCGTTCTTGTCTCCTGGGAGCTATATTTCTCTGGTTCTTGATTTATGAGTTCATTTCAGGTCCTCATACCATCATAGCTAGTGATGAAGCTTAATTCACATTTCAAGCAGTCACGGGTCCTATTCCCTTAATTAAGATCTGTTTTTCTGATAAAGAACACTTTAGTTTTTTGTTTGTTGTTTTTGTTTGTTTTTTGCTTAGCAGGTCCTAATATAGGTGAATTATTCGGAGGCAAAAGAAGAGAAAGAGTGATATACAAGTCTCTGTCCGAGAACAGGGAGAGAGATGTTGAACACATACAATCTGCCTTCACTAAGCAGCCTGGTTGCTGAATCTAGTCCAAGTACACATGTAATTCCAGACTGTTACATCCCTGAAGGAATTATTTGGTACCTTCTTGTATGCGTCTAGGGTTATGGGATTCTAAACCCCTAAAGACAGTCCTTCCTGTATGTTCCTTGGAGATGGAATAAGTAGACCACCTTAGTTCTTGGAAATGTATAAATAACTAACTGGAATGAGTCTGTGTGTGATTTATTTCCATTGTTTGAGTTCTGGCCTTTGAAGTTACACAAAATGAATGTAATTTCTTCAACAAGGCACTGGGATTATAAATTTATTTTCTACCACGGGGGAAAATACTAGATCTCACTAACAGTGTCAGTGGCAAATGCAAAATGCTTAAAAATAAATTTAAAAAGAAATTCCAAGATTTATGTGCAGAAAATTTCACAATCTTTTTGAACACATAAGAAAAAATGGAAAAAAAAATGGAGAAATACACAATGAGAAGACAATACCATCACAATGCTCATTGTTGCCAAATTCATCATTAGATATAATGTAATTCTTATTTAAACCCCAACAATTTATCTTTTAAAGGGGAATATTTTGCAGAAAGGGCTTTCCAGGAAGCTAACTGAGCCTGAGTTTAGCATGCAAGGCACTTATTTGGGAGTGATTGCGGACTGAGGAAAGATAGTGGGAAGAAGCAAGGCTGGACAGAAGGAGGAACTGGTCTGCAAAACACTGTCAGTCTTCCCCTGTCCCCATGGGGAGCACTGGTACTAGCTTGAGTCTTTAGTTACACCAAGTGGGGATTCCCCTAAACCCCAACTGGTCAGTCATCAAATGCAGGCTGCTTCTGGAAGGAGGCCTAATTGTAGGTGTGGTGATTTTCTTTAGCTGAGGGCCATCTTTGGCAGCACTCCCAGCAGCTAGGAGAATAAACTTCTATTCCTGAAGGAGGATTGCAACGTTCACCCTATGAAGGAAATTGGACAAATGTTCTGTCAGTAAAATTCCTCTAAAATATGGGAGAAATCTTGCCCGATAAGATATACTGTGAAGCTATCTACAATCATTAAAAGAGAAATTATTGGCATAGGCATTGAGAGACTGACTGATCAGTGAAACAGAAATGAAAGACTAGAACCAGACCACTGCATGTGTGGGACCTTAGTACATAATACATGTGGTCCCTCAGTCTAGTAGGCAATGAATGATTATTCAAAAATGGTATTGAAATGAAAAATAAGTTATGTTCCCAATCTTATACCTTACACTAAAGTTCATTTTGGATGGATTAAAATCCATCTCAGTATAGAAAGAAAACTTAATAGTATGAGTAAAAATGTAATGTTATAAGGTGAATGGAGGATTTCTAAGCATGATTTCAAAGTCAGAATTTATAAAAGAAAAAAATTTTAACTACAAATGTGATTAACAGCTTACAATGACAACAAACAAACTTACTGTATTTGATAAAACTAGAATTGACTAAAAGCTTATTATGTACCAGATACTGTTATCAGGACTTGATATGATTTGCCATCTAATCCTGTGATCAAGGTACTATGGTGTTTCCTATTTTATAGATAAGGAAACTGAGGACTAGAGGGCCATTTACCTATGTTCACATAACCAGGACATGAAACAGTAAAGATTTGAACCCAGCTCATTCAAACCTACTATTCTTTAAATAAATGTGGAAGACAGTGACAACCTAGGAAAAGTGTCATCAATGGCAAAAGGTCCCTATCCTTACTTTAAAAAGGTCTGTTACAAACCAATAATGAATATATAGATATTCGATTAGAACATTCAAAGAACCCAATGTAAAGAAGAAAATAATGACTGATAGATAAGTGAGAAGACCTTCAACGTTACAGTTTCACCAGTGAAGGAAAAATGAAGAATTCAAATAAGGAGAAAGCATTTTTTCTCTGACTCTTAAGCCAAGAGTAAGAAAAGCTGTTGTCCTAGAGTGACAAGGGTATGGGGAAATGGCTGTTATCATACAGCTAGTGAGAATATTGAGCAGTGTGCATTTTCCAGAGCTACTTTGCAATATTTACCATAAGTTTTGATTCAACAACACTACCAACTGCAATTTAGCTTAAGAAAATATGTAAATACATAGGTTAATATATGTTAATAATATATTAATTAATAATATATACATTATTCTGGTTCTGTAATGATAATAAGAGCTAACTTTTAAAAATGCAATATATTTTCACTGTACTATACTGTCATTAATGACGTCAATGCATATATGAATTAACCTAGAAAATTGTTAGTTTTTTTAATTGCATAAAAAAGATATAGTGTCACATTTTGTAAATATAGCAATACATATAATTATCTGGATGGCTATATCTAGAATTTTAGTAATACTTATCTTTAGATGGTGGGATTATAGACAATTTTTTCCTATTTGTTCATCTTTATATTCTTATTTTCTACCATAATGTGTATGTCTTGTGTAGTAAAATATGCATTTTGTTGTTTGACATTAAAGTTTCCAGTAGATGTTCTTAAATATGAAGCCATTTTGGAAATAGACAGCAGCCACATTCCAAGCTGGGCATTTAAAATTTCTGTACAATGTGTTTCAACTGGTTTCATGTTTTTGGTTTCAATTTGGGTCAGTTTTTAAAATTTCAACTTGGAGCATATTTTTGCATTCGGTCCTCTGTGTCTGTTTCCTCGTTGCACCTAGAAAACTTGCCTTTTCATTTGGTAAGTAAAGCAGCCAGAAAGAACAAAGCCACCAATGTAATTTGAGTAGGTGTGGATCAGAATGAATCAGGCTGCAGGAAATGATTTGGGACTGTTTTTCAAGATCTTTGCTTTTTTTCAATCTTTTGTATTCAGGGAAGATTGAAAGCCCAAGTGGGAGAGGAAGGCTTTCAGGTTTTCAGGTTTTTAAAATGCAGGTCTCCAAGGCCTTAGCCTGAGCTTCCTAGGCATGACAGGAACAGAATTTGGTGCAAGAAGCAAGCAAATTGGCTTGGCAGAGATATTATCCCTGTGGTCCCTCCCATCTCCCCACAAGTCCTGGGCTTTCTCTGCTCTTCTCTGTCAAACACCCTCTGCCCTTTCTCTATTCCTCCCCCTCCCAGCTTCCTAAACTTCCACTGTCCTTGAATTTGGACTTCTTCCCAAAGAAAGCAGAATCGCCTAGGGAAGTAAGGAGAGAAAATGAGTTTATTTTCCAGTTCTCAGGGGCTACTTTTAGTGAGACAAATAGATCAGGGACTGTGCCAACCTGTGTGTGTGTGTGTGTGTGTGTGTGTTGTTTTGTTTACTTTTGCATACATGCATTGCCCTAATGCTGTACCTTCACACCTACCCCCTCTACCAAACTCTACACCCCCTTCACACTCCCACAGGATTCCTAACTGGGGAGCAATGTAACAAAGGGAGGGAAGAAGGAGATACAAGCAGTATATTATCATGGACACTGAGAGGGCAAAGGTGGGTAGGAGATGATCTGAACAAGATACCTACAGATATTCCTGTTTATTTCAGATTCAGTTATTCATTTGTTCATTCTTTCATGTACTAGTCCATCCTCAAACATGAATGTAGTTTCTATACATGTCAGACACTCCACTAGGCCAATTGCGTAGACAGATAAACCTACTTCCAGCCTCAAGTAGTTCAGTTAGAGGCAAGACAGGAAATTATGATGCTCATCAGAATCGCTTGTGAGAATATAGATTTCTAGGCCCCATCTCAGACCTTCTGAATCAAATTCCCAAGAAGGGGAGTTTCAGAAACTAGAATTTTCATCAATTTTTCAGATAAGTCTCTGCAGTCAGCACTGGTCTGAAGACCAATGTTAGGAAACCACTGGTAAGAGCTTCGTGATTGCATGAAGAAAAAGCTAGGAACCAAATTGCAATGTAAATGTCAGGCCAGCTGGCTCCTCCTCTCTTCTTTCCCTCCTTCTGGGAGCACCCAAGTCAAGGATAGTTTTCCAGTTTTCTATTGATGCCTAATAAACTGCTCTCAAACTTAGTGCCTTATAGTAGCAAACAACAACAACAGCAACAACAACAACGGATTGTTTTTCACAATTCCGTGGGTTGACTGGGATCGGCTGGGTGGTTCTTCTGTTCCACATGGTTACTCAGGGTGGCTGCATTCAAGTGGGTGCTTCAGTGAGACTGAAATGCCCAGGATGGTCTCTCTATGAGCACCTCTCCATGAGCTCTCTCATCATTCAGTAATCTAGCCCAATTCTCTGTACCAGCTTTGCAGCCAACTCCCAAGAAAGAAAAAGCTGATGCTGACATTTTGTTTAAGGCTTGGTCTCAGAAGTCCCAGAAAATTACTTCTGCAGCATTCCAGGCAAAGCAAGACACAGAGCTAAGCCAGATTCAAAGGAAAGGAGAAATAAACATATCTCTCATTGAAAGAAGCAGGAAAAAATTTGTGGTCATATTTAATCCACCATAAATTTTTAAAAAATTATGCTGATTTATAAGGTGTACATGCCCATAGACTTCCCAGATGACTCCAGTGTAGCGGTTTCAGACATGGTTCTAGAAATCAGTCACCTTAGACCAAGACCTTGGCTAGTTGTACAGGTGGCCATAAATGAACAATAAAATTTAATAGACACAGGCTGTAAATACAAGATGGGTCACTCCACTGTGACTACATAAAAACGAGCTAAAGATAAATAATGAACAAACAAGGCATGAGAATATAATCTAGTGTTTTTGCTAAGAAGGCAAGCACAGTGTTGGATATATCTAGAAATTCTAAAGCATGGTAAAGCCATAACTAGAATATCATATCCAGTTTTGGCCCTTATCATTAATAGTCAAACTTGTTCAGGCAGGAATAGAAATAAGTTTCTTCTTTCTCCTGAGTCAACGGGTCAGAAGACCCAGAGTTAAGTCCCGGCTCTGCCTCTAACTTCTTTGTGACTTTGGGCAAGTATTTACCTTTTCTATATATCATCCATCAGGCATCTCCCCTATAAAAATCAACATTTAAGGGAATAGTAAATGGGAAAGTGTTTTGGAAAGAACATTACCAATGGTCTTATATTATTCTTTGAGGGTCCTGCCTGCTGCTCAAGGCAGGAGGATTGCAGCCCACTCTTTAAGTTCAAATCTTTGTGTCCTGCTTGGCGGGAAGGAGATCATCAACCCAGCTCATTTTAATGCATAAAGAAGTAAGGGAAATGGAATTTTGGGTTGGGATGCAGGGGCACACTGGACAGGTGGAGACGACAGTGTTCAGGACACTTGGGCACAAGGGTTTTTCCACTGTTGCAGTTGATTAGGATGTGTGTCGGGAAAACATGGGCAGGGTTTTGAATCCCTCTGATAAAAATGGTTATTTTCTAAAATGTTGTGAAAGATAATAAATAAAATGCTAATGAATATAGCAGGAATATGGACTTAGATGTCAAATTACCTGGATTTGAATTCCATTTCACCACTAGTTAAGTATGAGACCACAGACAAATTATCTAATTACTGTCAAATTTCAGTTTTGTCTTCTATAAACTGGGGATTTAAAAACTTATCTATCTTGCCAGGCCATTATGAAGACTAGATGAAACATTCCATGCAAAGTGGCTAGAACATATGCATGTTTACTATTGTTATCATTATTGTTACTATTATCAGGAATAGTAGTAGAGTAGTAATGGTAGACTCATATCTACCTAAATTAACTCCTCTAAGTTTCATTTTCCATTCAATAAAATGGGATAGTAATCTATATCACAAGCCTGTTTCCCCAATCTTGCTTTGGAAGCCAAATGATGGTATATGTCAAAGAACTTTGTAAACGTATAAACTTTATCCAGATGTGAGTTATTACTGAATGTGAAGATTCAGCTACTGCCATGGGCTCCAGGGCCCAGCTCCATCTCCCTTTCCCATGAAACACATGATGGTCCTTCTGCTTTGGCTTTGGCCCCCCAATCTCCAGTCCCTCCAGTTTTTGAGTCAGATCATCCTCCAGAACTTAAGGGACCAAAGGCCTCAGTTCCAGACACAAGATATATATAGGCCTTTCTCTTGTCAAGTCTCCGCAAAGGACCCTAGAGGCCATGATCGAGGGACATACTCTAGAAACTACCATTACAGACCCATCTGAGGGTTGTCAAAACTGTCAACAAGGAAGGTTGTCAAGTTTCACTCCCTGAGGTTTTTAAAAACAAAAGCCTTTCCTGAAGATGGAGCCTTAATTATATGACCTCTCAAGATCACATCTCATTACAATTCCATGTCACTTCCTGAGTTTGTATAGCCTCTCTTTTGAGAGTAAGGCTCTTCAGTAATTAAACATCTGAAGGAACTGGGCATTCATTATCTGAGCATTAATTCTGAAGACAGTTCAGGGGATTCTGTAATTTCAAATCATTTTGGTAAATGGTCATTTGATTATTATCCATCTGATGGAATTAGAAAGAGATCTTTGAACTCCATCCGTGTTCACGTCCCTATTCTTAAGGTTTCTCTGTATAACAGTCTTTGATTAACTTGCTCTCAGGATGCTTGTTGGATTTCCTCTGTAGACATGCCGGTCACATCAGGGATATAGGGAACTCTGTAGGGGCCAGGATCTGTCTTGTCCTTGTGTGTCTTTTCCTGTCTGTAACTATGCACGGTACAAATCGTAAAAGTAAATGGTTTGTTTTGTTTTAAATAAACAAATGAATAAAATTTCAGAGGAACTGTCAATTGATCATGACCAAACTTGGGACTGCTACTAAAAGATGTCAGCATACATCTTTTGGATTTGCTTTGTGGTTGTCTGTTATCTGGAAACAAAATAACTAACAAACATTTTGAAGTAAGCTTTTCTGACAATTCTGAATAAATTTTAATGAAATTAAGTCTATTTCTGGGGTTTGCAGAAGTCATTCCAGCAAGTGAGTTTTGTCCACAGAGGATAAAATAAGACTCCCTTTCCACACTGCTCAGAAAATGAAACAGAAGAAGGTCTCTAAACATGATAGCAATGAAAGTGGATGTGAAATTCGTGTTCCAGTCCCTGTGTCCTCTGCTTTGTCATCTTCTTAAGATAGAAACATCCAGTGATGTTTCTTGATTAATATAGATCCATTTTTCTGAGCCAGTGATTTCCTGAAAGAAGGTGGTAGACTGAAGTCCTAAGATTTGAATCTTGATTTTGACTTTATTTAATACCATGGACTTCACTGTCTGTGTGGGTATAATGGGGGTGGAGTGGAAAGGGGAGTCTTACTGTTCTATGACTCAGTGCCTGATTTCCGGTAACTCACCCACCAGAGTGTGGAAATAGGGAACTTTACGGCTCTGACTGAATTCCTTGGGAGCAGAGTCTCTCACAATGCTTAAGCCATGAGAAACAGCAATGAGTGTTTATTGCCTTGTGGGTTTGTGGCTGAGAACCATGCTGGTATGGGCCTGGCTTTGAGGAGAGGCTGAACTGGGTCCTTTTCTTGGACTATCACCCACTAGTTTTACCACTTTATGTATGATAACCTTTCTAAGCCATTATAAAGTGATAAAATTTACATTTCATAGAAAAATGTAAATAAAAATAGATGCCATATCATAAGATTGGTGAAAGACCTGAAATGATAAGGTCTGTAAGATGATGTAAGACACACCTGATACACAGTAAAAGCTAAAAAATAATAATTGCTAATGTGGTGGTGATGGATGAAGATGGTAATAACTATGATGATCACCTGAAAGAGACAAGGATGTCAGTTTCCTTATCTGCCTCTTAGATTGTTGAGAAGATTAAAAAGAGTTTAACCAAACACCTGGCACACATTAAGTGTTATTATTGATTTTTTTAAAGAAAAATATGTAAATAAGATCCCCACACTCTCCTACATAGATCAAGCTTCTGCCGCATGAAACCAGCAGACAAAGTAGGTGTGTGCTACCACTGAGACATTTTCTGGGCATTGTTGTTCAATTTCATGATCAAGAAGGAACAATTCATTCCCTCCTGGGTGTGCTGTTGTCTCTAAAGACAACAGGTGCTCTGCCAGAGTACAACAAACATTTCTTTTCCTTGTTTCCTCATGTTCCTCCTCTTTTGTGTTCTCCCTCCACCCCCTGCCTACCCTGACCGCCTTTTGGTTTGTATTCAAGTTATTTTCCTTCTGCTGTGATCTTCCCCCTCACATCTGCTCTTATCCCTCCTTTGCTGCTAAGCCACATGAGTCATGAGGGCCGCTCTGACAGAGGTGCGACTGTTCTTTGGCAATCAAAGAGCTTCTCAGGCCTCCTCAAAGTCATACGGTAATGCTGCAAATGCCAGCCCAAATGCCAGCAGAAAGCTGGACCCCCTTTCATCTCTCCCTTTTGAACAACTTCTTTGTGGGGTCTCCTCACAAATTGTGTCTTGAGACAGAATGTGTTTTAACCCATTTGTTTTGCTTTTCTTCCTCAATCCTTGTAGAAGAAGCAGAAAGTTGGAATCAGTGAGAAAACTCCTGCTTAACAGAGGGAGTCTTCCATGAAACTGTACTGCTAACTTGGGCTAAAAAACGAGGTAATTTCACTGAAGTGTGGGTTTGTCACATCTGCTGAATTATTCAGGGAGCCTCATATCAGATTGCATCTGTACCTTACTGGTAACTCATAGAGTTACCCCAAAAGGCTGTGGACTTGTCTTTAAAAATCAATGACTTTTCTTGTTAGAAAATTGGAATCCGATTCAAGTTTATCACATCAGATTTTTGTATTTTAAATACCTTAAACTGGTCTTCCATGAACCACTATGAATATCCCAGGCTCAAAACTTATTTAGGGAGGATTTTGGATTCTGGGAATAACATCAGAAGCTTATCCTTCTGTCAGAACATTTGTAAAGTTTTTTTCCTCACATTAGTAAACGTCCAAAAATGAGATCAAGATTCCTTCTAAATCCTATTATTTAACTACTCATATTTAGTTACTTGTTGTTTACATTCAGCCTAAAAGTCCTAACACAGGTGTGGTAATAATGGGAGAAACCAACTGTCTTAATTCCAGAACTGAGCTGATACCTCCTGAAGATGAGATCCTTGTAAGATGTTCCTGGGATAATTAAGGAGAGCCTGAAGGATGTAAGGTTTGGCCTTTAGTCTTATTCTAGTTCTAACAAGATTTGTTCCTTGTCCAGGTACAGGTGTATCAACAGTCACCAGAGGAGCAAGAGGTTATTTCTGCTGTCCCACAATCCATCCCCAACCTGCACTGAAATTGGTATTGAACACCTACTGTGTGTGAGCATATAACCTACATTATCCCTAATCTTTATAAGAACTCTGTGAATTGTTATTATCCCAAGTCTTCAGATAAAGAAACTGACGCTCAAAAGAATTATGTGATTTAACCCAAGTATGGCAGGTTATGGCTTCAAAATATGGTCTTAGTCATGTTTCCTGTTGGATGGCTCATCCAGAGTCTTGGCACTGTCCCACTCAGAGGGGAAGTTCATTTTCTCTCCCCTGTAAACTTGGCAGGTTTTGTGATTGGCTCAACACAGAATGTTGTAGAAGTGATGCTGCATGACTTCTCAGGTTGGTTTAATAAAAGGTGACATTGTTCTGTCTAGCTCCTTCCTTTAGGAATACTTACCATTCCTGGGAACCCAGCCACCATGTTGTGAGGAAGCCCAGACTACATGGAAAGGTCACATGTGGACGTGCTTTCCAATAGCCCTGGCTAAGGTCACAGTCAACAGCCAAGTGCTGAGCTTTTCAATGATTCCAGTCCCCAACCTCAAGTGTCCCTGGTGGAGCTCGGTATAGCAGACACAAGTTGATCCTACCAAGTTTTTACCTGATTGTAGATTCATAAGCAAAGTAAACATTATTGTACTAAATACTAAGTTTTACGATGGTGTGCAACATAGCAATAAAACCAAAAAACTAAGCCTACATAGCTAGTCCATGGATGACCCAAGATTCCAACTTCAATCTTAATGCCACTGTAGGCTCTATGATTACCGTGTGGCTTTACACCACTGTAGGCTGTTTCACTGTCCCAGATCGTTATTCTCCAAGGCCTGACTCCTCAAGTAACTCTTCTCCATCATGGTCCTCTTTCAGCCTGGGACCCAGAGCCATTCTGCCTCTGCTTGCTGTACATGTGCTCATTACTATCCAGTCTCTAATTAACATCTGGCCATCAGTATACAGAAACCTAAATATCAGCACACACACTCCATTTATAGATACGCTTTATGCACTCCAGGAGAATCTCTCCACATTATATTCTGGCTTTTATCATTGTTTCCTAAGTGCATAATCCTAAGTCTTCACAATAGCTAATATAGTACAGTGGTAATGCACAGGTTTTGAAATCTGAATGTCCTGGTTCAAACCTCACCTCTTCCATTTACCTGCTGTTTGACCTCAGGGAATTTGTTTAACTTCTCTGTATCCTAGTTTTCCCGTCTATAAAGTGGGGGTAGTAACAGTTCCTTCCTCACAGAGTTGCTACCATGAATTAATGAATTAAATCCTTAGAATAGCAGTTGGCATATTAGCTCTCGGTAAATATCATTTTTTTTATGGGTCAGCTATAATTTAGAAACATATTTCATCACACATTTTTTTCTTTGGTCATTGATAGGAAAAATGTTAATTTCTCTTATTGGCTGTTTTTCTCTGTGGTTCTGTGTAAGCTGGTTTTGTTTAATGTGGAAGGTAGGGCAAATTCTGCTCGGTGAGCATCTTTGAGTAGGGAGGACCAGAGACTGGCCAGAAATGTTGGCATCCAACGTTCAGCCTTGCCCTTATCTTCACCATGTCACCTGTTCTGCCAAATGAGAGCTCTTGGTTTTTGTTCACTGTAGCATGTGTGAATAGCTGTGTAAATCAAAATTTATCTTGAAGACACTTGAGAAAATGGGGTATCTTTCCATAAGGACTCAGGGAAACCAACAGACAAGCAGCACAAAAGGTTGGGGAAATCTTTCTGCCTTAATACAGATAATAGAGAAACACAAAGGATCGGATAGGACAAGGTAGTGGTTTAAGGAGCATCAGTGATTGCACGGGACAGAACTGCAGAGGATCTTTAGTCCAATCTCCTCTCTTACAGATGAAGTCTCAGGAGTAGAGCAATTGGTCTGAGATGGTACCGCCTGCATGCCCTTTAACTAAGAACCTGTGGCGTGGTTACCTTATGTCCTTGATCACCAAGGACATTTGACTTTGGGGTCTATTAATTAATTTAGACTGTTCTGATGAAATGACTTGGGTTTTCCATCTTCATAATTAACTTTTTGTTCAGTTTCTTTTGCTTGAAGAAAAACTGAGGTAGACAGGTAGCTGTGACAAAGCAATATATATTTAGAAGTGGCATTTGCTGAAACTAGCCGAGTGTCAGAAATTGCAGGAAATATATAATTATCCAGTCTGTCTCATGGCTTAGGAGCCCTATTGGTGTGATGGCTAAATTAGTTTTATGATATTATTTCTGGCTTCAGTTCAGGTCAATATAGGGACCCCAGGAGGAACACAAACTCTCTGCCATCTCTCTATTTTCAGGACCTATCCTTGCTACATGGGAACAAATGTGATATCAACACGACATATAAATTGAAAAGCTTCCCTTGGCCCTTTGTGTACTGCCCAGCTTTTTATATCAGTGCCTTGATTTCTATCACTTGTCTGCCATGCTCTTGAAGTCTTTGCTGTCTCAGTGTGCTGTTTAGATGCTTAATGCCTCCTCTGCTGAAGTCCATTCCCTTGGAGCTGGTGTTAATGAGGTCCCACGAAGGAGCGCTACATTTTGTAGCACAATTTCAGTTGCCTGGAGAGATGGATGGTATGAAACAGGCAAAAGGGCTCCATCAAGTCGGCTTGGAGAACAGGACCACCAGGAGCCCTGAATGGAATTCAATCAGGTGGTGCTGTGGAGTAGAGGAGGGGGAGTGATCCCTTTGACAGGAAAACAAATTGAAAGGGAAAGAAAATAAGAAGACAAATGCCAGTTTTCAAAATGGGGGCTGGGAATAGAGGGGCACTGCATTTGACCAACTCGAGGTTTCACACTGCAATGGTTTTCTAATATTCTAGGGGAGATTTCTATCTGACATTGGTCAGGGTCTTGATGAAGGTGTCTCCTGAGGAAAGAAACTTCCCTTTGTAACTTTTAGGTGCCAGGATTAATCTCAGCTCGGAGGATGGCCCCATTTGAGTGGTTAAAAAATTGTGTAGATAGCTGGTGAATATGCCTTCTTTCCTCTCCTGTCAGCTTGCATTTAATGGCAGCTCTTTGCAGATAAAAAGTTGGGAGTAGTATTGCATCATGTGTGTGCATCCATGCTCATGTACACACACACGTGCATGTGTGTGCACACACACACATTCTGAAATGTGAGCACTGGAGGAAGTTTTAGATGAAGGTGTCCTTGTTACTTTCTTGAAAGTAAAAATTGCACTGTCTAAAAGGTACAAAACGCATCTGACGGCTCTTTGAAACATTTTGCCTTTCGCTTCGATATTCTATGCATTTCTAAGCAGGGAGAATTTAGGCAACTGCAGAGAATAGGAAAACCTACCACACACTTTTAGGTTTTAGCCAGAGAAGTGACATTCTTCTCCTTGGCAGTTCTGAAGGAGTGATTCCCCAATTGACTCAAGTGCAGCTTTATGACTGGGAGGTTTAGACAACCTGATGCAAATCCTTGCTTCTCCATTTACTTAGTGTGGGGCCTTCAGCATTTTAATTAACAGTTTGGAGGTTCAGTGACCTCAAGTGAAAAATGGAGATATCTAACATTGCTGTGATGTTGTTGTAAGGGTGGAATGTAGCCTACTGCTTACCTAGTAACAAGGGCTCAATGAAGGTTATCAATTTATAACAACAGCAGCCTGAAGTACTGGCCATTGTGCTAGTGCTTTGGAGATAAAAACTGAGATCACGCACTTTTAGCAAGAATAAGACATTAAAGAATGAGCTTCACCAAAAGCAACCTGATTTGGAATACAAGGCTAAGTTCCTCTAGAATAGTATCTCATAAGTGGACTGACATTAACGCAGTTACTTTTGCAATGCATAATGTGACCAGTTGTATTAGACACATCTTTTCAAAATGCCCATAAAGGGAGGGTGTGAAGTGGGTGGGGTGGGCATTATTGTTTCTTTAATAATAATGAGGACCTGAGAGAGAGAAGGTGCATCTTGCCCATGGTTCTCAGACCTGATGTGGAGTCACGTGAACTACAGAGGTTATGGCCTCCTGCTCAAGCTGGAAGATGGGGCTGGGGCTTTTGGCAGTGGCGGGACACGGAGGGTGCTGAGCTCTGAGATAATGGGGCCTGGGATTGAGACATAACGTTGGTGGTTGGCTATCAATCTATCGATTCTACAAATTGGGTTGCTCCTATTTCATGCCATATGGACATAACACTATAGATGAGCAGTGCATTTAACCAAACTGTTGCTTTTTGACATTTTATCGATTCAACACTCACTCATTCACCTCCTGATGCCAGGACCTGGGATCTCCCACCTCCTTACTAAGGCTGCATTCCCTCTGCCCCTATAGTTCATATCTTAGTGAACAACCCAGCCATGTAATGAGCCACCTGAGCCAGATAACTTGTTGCATCCTTAGCTTCTCGCTTTCCAACACTTACTGCTCCTAAAGAACACGTCTTACTCCTTCTCCCTTTCTTCATATCTCTTCTCTCATGCCTCTCCTCTCCATCAGCACTGTTGCTGTCTTGTCCCTTGTTAGGCTTTCTGAGGTAGCCTCCTAGTGTCCCTTCCTCTAGCTGCTGCTTAAATCCTTCAAAGGCTTCTCCCAGAGTGATGGCCAACTCCCTTAGCATGACCTAAAGGCCTTTGCTTATCTGACCTCTCCCTACCCAGCCTCATCCCCTGCCTTCCACCTCCCCTGCCTCCCTGCTCCAGAGATACTGGTACATTTTCTAGAACTGCATGTGCTTTCTTGCTTTGGAACATTTTCTGTATTCTCAGCTGTATTGTCTTTTCTCTGCCCCGATGGCCTGGAAAATGCTTGTGTTTCGTTCTAGCTTCCTCTTAAATGCCGCCTCCTCTGGGAAGTCTTTCTTTTCTTTATCACTTCTGTGCAAGTTGATTATGTTCTCCATAATCATCCTTCTCTGAATAATCCTCCAACGTGGAACTAGGCACAACAGATGGTAATTATTTGCATATAAGTCTATCTTAAAAGACAATCTTCTTCTCCCCAAAGTCAGCAACCTTATGCCCTCAGTGCCTCAATGTGATTTATGGAATTAATTAGGGAAATCAATCTATTTATCTTAGTCATATTTAAAGACAAGTGCAATGTAGATATTCCTTTAGAAAACTGCTATGCGCCCCACCCCCCGAATGTTCTCTGATGATTTGTGTGTATGTGTAGTAAGGATGCTGGCTCCAGTGTCATTCCACCCCATCCAAGTCATGGGGTGCCTGCCTCAGAGTCAGCGAAATGACTGAGCTTCCTAATTATAGTATGGTAAGAGGGGAGCAGAGTCCAGAAATCACACTCTGAAGGGCAGCCAACCAGAAAGGTTGTGGGGATTTGGAATGCAGATGTGTCCCCTCAGCAGGAAACAAGTACAAATCTGAAGATGAAACAAAGAGGGAACAGGCAGGACCAGAAGGCAAAAACAGAGAAGAAAAAGGAACAATGATGAGATGGGAACATGGGGCCAACCGAAAAAGAGAAGGACTGGGCAGTGGATTTGTGTCATGGTGTCTCTAAGGTAGCAACAAGTTGAATTTTAAAATCCACCTCCTTCTCATCTTCCTTTCTCCCTCCCATGGGAGGGGACTACATCAGAATGTCATTTCGTCTTCCTTTTCTCTTTTGAATGGAGTTCACAGTTTTACCTTCATAGCAAAATTGAGCAAAAGGTACATAGATTTCCCCATACCTTCTGCCCCAGTGCATGCACAGCCTTCCCTGCTATCGACATCTGGCCCCAGAACAGGACATTTGTTGCACTAGATGCACCAGCATTGGCACATCATAATCACCCCAAGTTCATAGTTCATCCCAGGCTCCACTCGTGGTGATGTGCATCCTAAGGGTTTGGACAATGTAATGACGTATATCCAGTTTTATAGAATTGTACAGAATAGTTTCATGGCCTTAAAAATCTTCTCTGCTCCACTTATTCACCGTCCCTTCTCCCTAAGCCCTGGAAACCCACTGATCTTTTTATAGTTTCCATAGTTTTGCATTTTCCACAATGTCATGTAGTTGGAATTGTATGATGCGTAGCCTTTGTAGCCTTTTCAGATTGGATTATTTCATGGCTTGATAGCTCATTTCTTTTTAGTGATAAAAAAAATCCCATTGTCTGGATGTACCCCAGTTTATTTATCCATTTGCTTACTGAAGGACCTCTGGGTTGCTTCCAAGTTTTGGCAGTTGTGAGTAAAGCTGCTCTAAACAAGTACATGCAGGGTTTTTTTGTTTTTTTTTTTTTGACGTTTTATTTATTTTTGAGAGAGAGAGAGTGGGAGGTGAGGGGTAGAGAGAGAGAGGAGGACAGAGGATCTGAAGTGGGCTCTGTGCTGACAGCAGAGAGTCTGATGCAGGGATTGAACTCAGGAACCTTGAGATCATGACCTAAGCCGAAGTCAGACGCTCTATCGACTGAGCCACCCAAGCACCCCGCTCGCAGGTTTTTGTGTGGACATAAGTTTTCAACTCACTTAGGTAAATGTTTCATTTTGTTAGAAACAGCCACACTGAGGTTGTAGCATTTTTGTATTCCCACCAGCACCTGGTGTAGCTAGTGTTCTGGATTTTGGGAGGGTAGTGGTAGCTTATTGTTGCTTCATTTGCATTTCCTTGATGACATATGATGTGGAGCATCTTTTCATATGCTGTTTGCCATCTGTATACCTTCTTTGGTGAGGTGTCTGTTCATTACTTTTGCCTATTTTTAAATTGGATTGTTTGTTTTCTTTTTGTTGAGTTCTAAGTAGAAATTGGACACTAGTCCTTTATCGGATGTGTCCTTTGCAAATATTTTCTCCCAGTCCGCGGCTGTCCTCATTCTCTTAACAGTGTCTTTTCCAGGGCAGAGGTTTAAAATTTTAATGAAGTCCAGTTCATCAATTATTTCTTTCATGGATTGTGCTTCTGGTGTTGTATCTAAAAAGTCATTGTCATACCCAAGGTCACCTAGATTTTCTCTGCTATCTTCTAGGACTTTCATAGTTTTGCATTTTACATTTAGGTCTGTGATCTATTTTGAGTTAATTTTTGTGAAGGATGTTAAGTCTGTCCCTAGATTCTTTTGCATGTAAATATCCACATCTTTCTTACTTCTGGTGTAAATCTTTTATCATTTAAAAAATACAAATGCAGTGGTTTATTTAGGTTCTTTATTGTTTCATCTTGCAGTGTTTACTTTTACTGCTTATCAACACCAACCAATACTCCCACCTGTCTCAGACTACTGTAAAAATCTGGGGAGGTTTCGTGTTTCTCTGCCTTTCTCCCCCCTCCCGCCTACCACCTTTGACATATTAAATTAAATTTCAGCCCTGGGCCAATCTGTCAAAGAAACAGGAAATGTCTCTTACTGTGACATATTTGCCAGAGGCTGAGGTTTGAAACCAGGTGGGTATTAGTTCTTGCACAGGAGCAATTTCTCCCCATCAAAGAGGCAGAATCATGGATCTGCCTAGCACAAACCTTTGCCTTGTATGGATCAGTCTCTCTGATGAAAAAAATCTTTTAATAAATATGCTTCACAATTTGCAGAATTCTTGAGAAACTTTAGGAAATAAAGAAGACAATTTTTTGCTTTGGAAGGAAAATCAACTCTAAATGGGGCACACTTTCATCCGCATTGAAATTGCACATGGGTGATTATAATATGGTTATCAACTCCCTAACCAGACTGTATGTGACTAGAGACAGCGTGATAAGAGGCGGGGGAAAATGTGTTTCTCAGAGCGCCTCATAGCACACTCCTCTTCTCATAGTTATCTCTAGCTAGAGGAGCCTCCCCTGCTCAATTTCTCTTAGCATGTGGAAGATAAGGAGTGGGTCAGAGTTGCTTTGAGTCATCACTCCGAGCCCGTGGTGAGGGAGGGAAGGGAACCCACCTCTCTCTCCTTCATGCTCTCGTGCCTTTGCTATTCCACTGAAGGAAAAATCAATACCAAACACAGGGAACAAATCCAGCAACACCAGAGAGGCAGCGTTGCCTTTGTGCCTGCCTAAAGAAGACATCTTTTGCAGGCCCTGGCCAAGCAATGTAATGGCTGCCACCAGCCAGTAGATTTTCTTTGTAGGCAAAATTATTTTTACAGTGAGGTCCATGCTAGGCACCTCCCCTTACAGAATTCCTTCCCAGAGATTGCCTTAGAGCTCATTCCGAATCAGCCTGCAGATCCAGGTGGAAACCCAGAGCAGAGGGAGGCATCCGACGTTTTAAAAGCCAACATTCATGCCTCCCTTTCGCATCATGGTGAATCTAGGTCACAGACAACGGAGATAAGTTGTTCAAGGGGTGGTCGAAAGTTGTATATTTTTCCTTGGGGTTTTAAGGCGCTTATTTCTAACAGAAGGTAGGAAGCTGCCTGAGCAAAAAGGCAGTATGGAACTTAGCAGGAGCTATATCTAGCAATGCCACCAAAAAACTGCCGGCTTCCCAGAGCAACTCTTCTTCTCTGTGCTGTGTTAATCGATGATTCCCTTTGCATCTAAAAAATGTTTTTAAAAATTACTTTGAGTTTTATATATTGATTTATATCCAATCCCACACATGTACATTAATTTCAAATTTAACCAGGAGGGGAAGCTTCATGACTTTGCACAGTAGTCAATGAAGTGATCACCTTAAAGGACTGGCCAATGAATATTTAAGCTTTTTTTTCCTTGGGATTAATAATCATAATCATAATCATAATCATTCTAGTTATAGGGATAAAACAACAGCCACCATGCATTGAATATGTCTGATGTCTAGGCACAGTGCTTAGCCCTTTATGCATTTTCAAATTTTCATTCTTATAATTCCGATTAGGAGATGGCATTCTTTGCAGGTGACAGAAAACGCAAACAAAAAACATGACAAAAAGGCCTTTACATTTACCATCTGCTTTCATTTTATTTTACAGCCATTTGCTTTATTAGAATGTGCTATCCAGTGGTTTTGGAACATGGTGTAGGCTCTGTAGTTAAGAAATCAACCTGAAGAATATTTGCCGATTTTATTGTTTTACTTTTTGTTTTAATTCCCGTGTTGTCAATGTACAGTGTTATGTTAGTTTCAGGCATTTTCCTATTTTAAAATGACATATGTAGATTTCAGTATAAAGGGAGATATTAAGAACAACAACAACAACAGTAACAATAACAAAAGAAACCTTTTATTGAGCACCTAAAATTCATCAGGCAGTGTTTTTTTTTAAGTTTATTTGTTTATTTTTCTTTTTTTAAATGTTTATTTATATTTGAGAGAGAGAGAGAGAGAGAAAGCAGGGGAGGGGCAGAAAGAGAGGGAGACACAGAATCCAAAGCAGGCTCCAGGCGCCGAGCTGTCAGCACAGAATCCAACGTGGGGCTTGAACTCATGAGCTGTGAGATCATGACCTGAACTGAAGTTGGATGCTTAACCGACTGAGTCACCCGGGCACCCCTATTTATTTATTTTTAAGAGAGAGAGAGAGAGAGTACACATAGGGGAAAGACAGAGAGAGAGAGAATCCCAAGCAGGTTCTGTACTGCCGGCACGGAGTCCGATGGAGGGCTAGATCTCACCAACCATGAGATCATGACCTGAGCTGTGACAGCAGGACTTGAAGCAAAACCAAGAGTCCTACACTCAACCGACTGAACTATCCAGGTGCCTCTCACCAGGCACTGTTCTAACTGCCTGGCATAAGGTAGCTCACTTCAACCCTTTGAAATGGGTATTGTCGTGTCCATCTTTAGATGATGAAACTGAGGTTCAGAAAGGGTACATAGCTGGTGTGACTGGCTCCAGCTGGTAAGTAACGGAACCAGCATCAGAAACAACCTGGCCTGATCCCAGAGCACCGAGTTGCCCAGTGTATCTGCAAGGAGTGTGGTGCAGCAGTCTGCGGAGCCCATCGTGGAATAACTGCCATGTAGGAGTTGGGGGAGAGCTGTTAGAATTGGGAAGAGGGTGAGAATGCTTTCTGGAAGTCACGCTGGCTGGGCTCTGGGGCTGACGTCTTTCTCTCCTGGATCAAGCCGGTAGCAATGACCTCCATGGCATGGTATTTATAATGTGAAGAAGGAGCTCTGCCTGCAGGGAGGGAGGGAGAGCTGAAATGCATACACTCAGTTGTGTGCCAACACTGGTGGACCTGTTTTATGCCCTTAAGGAGCTGTTTGCTCCGTTTCTCCTTTTTCTGAAAACTGTCTCTCTATTCTGCTGACTCCCATGACAACCATATTATGTGATGTCATCTTGACCTCCCTGCCACAGCTGGTTAGTCCAGGCTGAGCCCCCAAACCACACTGGGTCAGTTATGGTTCCTTTCCTGGGAATCTGGAATTGAGACTTAAGAGGTTCCAGTCTCAGAGGCACCTGTGGGGGGCCTGGGAAGATGACCTGCAGCAAGAAAGAGTATTTGAAAGTGTGTATGTATTTGAAAGCATGGAGAGGAAAAACCTCAGAGAAGTAGTCAGAAAGGCATTCTAGTTTTGGTCTGATCCTGAGGCCCCTCAGTGTCCTTGCCCTGGGGCTCAGTGAGATCAGATATTAAAAATTAAATATAATATGGCAAATTTCCATTTTTGTTTAAATTAATGTTGTGGATTTCTGTCATTGGCAGACATAAGGACCTTAATTCTGCAGTGTCTAAGGCCCAGTACCAGTATAGAACCTGTAGGGGAGGGGATGTGATGGTGAGGGTGGCTGTAATAAACAAGAAGCCAAAGGAAATGACAGCATCCCAAGTCTCCATCAAGTCCTGAGAACTGAGGATTTAGGGCAGGGGTGTTTACAGTCCAGTAATGGAATTCCCTGTGGTTGAGCAGAAGAAAACTCACGTGCTGCTCCCTCCCTATATGGAGTAGAATAGAGAAGGGGATGGTGATGGGCAGGAGACCCAGAACAGATAAGGTACCAGGAAGCCCATAGCTGGAACCATGGGGGAACATGGTGGATCCCAGGAATGGGGAAGGCCACACCCCATCGGAAAGTGGGGAGCAAGGGGTTTGGAGGGATTCTGTGATCTGTGGAAAGGCGGGTTGTTACCATGGTTGAGATGCTACAGCACCCCCAGGGCTGATGCAGCCTGAAGCAATGAACCTCACACAAGTAGAGAAGGGCAGAGAGTGAATCTGGCTCAAATGGAGAATAGCTAGCAAGGCCATCTTACCTGACTCGACTTTTGCAAAGATGGTTTGGGAATGTAGAGCATTGCCATTCTATTTGCAGCTTCTCTCTTCCCCAGGCCAGAGACGCGAGACCAGGAGGAATAGATGCCCACACGGAATCGGACACATCCCCATCCTTCCTTCCCGGGTGATTTCACCCCTGATTCTCTGATTCAACCCCTGTGGCCACCTGATTCCGCTCTGCAGCATAAATTCTAACTCCATATTGGAAGTAAAGAGAAATTCAGGAACAGAATCAGGTGGAACTCTTACAAAGTGTCACTGTTTTACTACATTACCTTTTCTTTCTTAAAAAAAGAAAAGAAATGTATTATCTTTGAAGAAGTGGCTGAGAAATGTTATGCTCCGCCAAGAGAAGGAGAATCTAGCTTCTTAGGTGTTTTTCTAAATAAGAGTACTTAGATGCTTCCTACCTGCTCCTTTCTTCTTCCTGGGAAGCTTCTTGAGTCTTCCTGATAAAAAGTCCTGTGATCCAGATATCTCCCACCTTGGTGGTTCCTGGTCATCTCGGTGATATATTTTTGGTCGTGTTCATGAAAAATTTGTAGCTTCTAAATCACTGCACCCACTTTGTACCAGAATAAAAGAGAAATATGCATAGATGTCATTATGCTTGATTGAATCTTTATGCATGACGGTCTGAAAGTGCTCATGTGAGGCATTATGAACAATTAATGATTTACTCATCTCTGACTTACAGCAATGTGTGGTATATTACCTGGGACTGATGAAAGGCATCTTATAGGTGCAAAATCTTATTAGGTTTTAGGGAAGGGATGATAAGATTTGAAGCATAACCTAGCCCCGGTGAAATACTCATTCTTGGGTAAGCTGCTTGCAGTTCAAATTGCAGTAGCAAAGAGGCTTTTGGTCCCCACTCACATTAATCTTTTAAGAAGAACTGAAGCCTAGAAACTCATACATCTTCAAGTGGAGGGATGCCTGGGACATATACTGTAGACATCTGAGGAATCAGAGTGGGGACTGAATCTGGAGGTGTACCCACTGGCTTGTCTGGGTGACCTTCAGCCAGCTGCTGAGTGGGCGGGGTGTGGAGGAGGGTGTGGGGCTAGGCAGAAGGCTTTGTTTGGCTCTGGGAGGCACCTCATCAGGAAAGGATGAGACATGCATCTCTGACTGATGGGCTGTTAGAGGTTTAAAATGTTTGCCTTGGGTGACCTTAGGGAAAAACACCATCCTCTCTGGCTTAATGTGAATTAAATTTTTCGATTACTCTAGAGGAAGGAAAGGCAGCGGCTCCAAGAATGCTTATTTGTGGAAAGTAAAATGAAATTAAACACTCCAGCAGAAGGAATCTTAGCAGCTCACTGATCCCAGGGCATCGCCCCTTGCCACTCAACGGCAGCGAAAATTTGATTTGAGGGTAACGGATATTTTAAATGGAGTGTCCCGAATCCATCTAAACATGTTTTTATTCTGAGAGACTAACTACACTAATTTATATGTCCTGGGAAAGAAATGAAGCATTTTAATATTTTTTTCTTCCTTCAAGGAGAGTGCTATAGATCTTTCGACTAATGGAAGGAGAATTTAATATAGGAATGTGTGGTCCTCCTGTTGGCTGACATTTTGTGGTTTGCCATCTACATGCAGGGAGAAGAGTCCTTCTGGGTCATGGGATGCTCAGATAAAAAATGGGATTTCTGGGAATGGAATAAAGTCTTATTGTTTTCATAAAAGTGAAAATCTGGGTGATCCTTTCCTTCCCTTTGAAAAAGGACAAGAAAAAGTGTGCGCGCGCGTGTGTGTGTGTGTTCATTAAAGTGCAGGTAAGCAATCTTGGTTATATATCAGAGAGCCCATGATATATTATATGTATGTAGGTGTATTTAAAGTCTGGAAGCAAGACCGTCGAATTATTGTATCACCATCGTTCAGGGATCCTGTGAATATGCCAACTCTCTATGAGTTTGGAGTGGTTTGGACTTCACGATTCTTGGCTAGAGCAGGAAGAATATTGAGTGTGGAGCATGACTTTAGTGGTTCTGAATATTCCTCATAGCCTTTGTTTGGGGATTTCACGAAGAAGCAAACTAAGAAAAGATGAAGGGAAGTGGCAAAAATGAAAAGATATTCCATAATACATTGATTTTTTTGAAGTGTGCTGATGTTTGAAACAAAAGTTTCCATTTCTGGTTAAGGCTTGAGCAGGTGGATGTGAGCTGTTCATGTGAGCAAATTTGAATTTCAAGTCACCAAGCAAGACTCTTAAAAAAGGAAGAGGGGTAAAACAACCCTCTAGCCATGCTTCAGCCCACATGCCATGGATCTGCTGCCACCATCTTGTGTCTCCTTGACTGCCTCCGAGGCTGCTGGGCCCAGCACTTATATAACACAGTTGCTCTGAGAAAAATAAAATTTAGAATGTAGTTATGTTACTATTGGTATGTTTGTAAGATTAGAACTAGGTGCTGGGGAGGAAGAGAGGATGAAGGAAAGAAAAGGAAGAGGAGGAGAAGGAAAGAAAAGAGAGGAAAGGACAACAAAAAGGGAGGACAAGAGGAGGAAAGTGACGGTTATGTCATATCTGGGACACATTTACACTAAAAGTTATTCACTATGTATCCTAAATTCAAGTTTAACTGGGTGTCTTGTATTTTATGCGGCCATTCCAACTCTTTTTCAGGCCAAAGGCTAAGCATTTTCCACATATCATCTCCTTTAAGCTGTACAGAACTGCCGTCAGGTAATGACAACTGCCCTTTGCTTCTAGATGAGGAAGCTGAGACTCAAAGCAGTACAAAGACTGACTCAAGTTCACCTCGCTGGTGAGGGAGAGAGCCAGACTAAGAGCCTAGGCAGAGCCTATCCCCAGGAGCCCTGGAAAAAGAAAGAAAATGAAGCAAGGAGACCAAGTCCACCCTGGGATATTTTGAAACAATTTAACAGAAGCTTTAGTGCAAGGAAAGTGAAGCCAATTAGCAAGACCCACAGTCTCTGAAGATTGTCAACAGCTACTTCGTTGTTGGCAAGTAACTTCCTTCGGGGAGCTCTGTTTAAATTGCAGCCTCAGATCTCTGAGCAAGGAGACACCCTCTCCGTCTCCTGTTGGTGGAGTAAATTAAAAATCTTCCCATATTCTGAGTGGAGTAACGAAACCTTTGTGGTAACTCTCATAAAAATATGCCCTGGAAATGAAAAATTGCATTTGAGCCTCAGCCGTCTATATTAATTATGAGAAAGGACAGTGCGATTTGGGAAAAAATATGAACTATGAAATACTTCTAGGTGCTGCATGCTGGGAGAGACACTGACAAACCAGAATGCAGCTGAGGCCGTGTGACGGGGCCACTGGTGGTGGCAGGCGGGCATGCTTAGTGAGGGCGATGAGGCCCCTGAGCACAGTTTGTGAGGAATAAAGGACCAGCAGTGGCTAGCCTGGAAATAGACAGCTAAGGGGAAATATGACAGCTCTTGAATTACATGAAATGCTATCCGTTCTAATTTCTAGCACCTAGAATGCTGTGTATACTACAAAGGATAGAACTAGGCTGATAAGTAAAGTTTTATAGTGGTAGGTTTCTACTCAATGCAGAGGATCATTTTCTTCTTCTTTTTCTTTCTTTTTTTTTTTTTTTTTATTATTAACTTTGGTATGTAGAGAGACAGAGCATGAGCAGAGGAGAGGCAGAGAGAGAGGGAGACACAGAATCCGAAGCAGGCTCCAGGCTCCGAGCTGGCAACACAGAGCCCAATGTGGGGCTCAAACCCACAAACTGTTAGATCATAACCTGAGCTGAAGTTGGATGCTTAACTGACTGAGCCACCCAGGTGCCCCCAGAGGGTCATTTTCTAGGAGCCAGAGTAGTCTAATGGGAGGATGGGTGACCCCAGAGAATAGTTCTATCCTCTTTTACTGCAAGCCTTCCTGCGACACCTGGGTGTCAGACCATCTGGGATATGCTAGGGAAGATTTCTGAGCTGAGTGAACAGCTTGGCCAGGCACACACATGCATGTACACACACTTCCACCAATATGTATGGATTTAAGAAATTACACTTTGATTACAAATAGAACTTGAAAAGGTAAAGCACCTCTCGAGTCTGTCGTTTTGGGTCCATCCCTACTGCCATCCTCTTTCTGGGCCCTTCCTTTCTTCCCCGGATAACTGCCCAAACCTAATTGTTTTTCCTTCGTCCAGCCCCTTCTCTATAATCAGCTTTGCACAGAACCTTAAGTGTGTTCTTTTCTCAGTTCAAGTATATTAATCGTATGCCTTTGCTGACAAACTCCAGAGGTCCCCAGCAACCATAGGGAATGCATTTGAGTTGCCTCGGCATGGTCTACAAGGCTGGCATAGTGATGGCTCCTGCTGTTCCCACTTTTGCTCCCCGCCGCATGCTGCTTGAGCTCCTGTAAGAGCCGTGGGGCCGTAGGTCTCCTTCCTTCACATACTTTCTTTCTCTTTGTGAAGGCCTTTCTGCCCCTTAGAACCTAGCTCAGAGCGCGCCTTCTCTGGCACACCTTTGTTGGTGATCCTGGGTATTGTGCACCCCTCTCTTGCTTAGTGGTCACTTCTTTTACTTGTGTGTGTCTCCTGCCACACCTGCCACATTTTAAGCCTCACAAAGGCAGGGCCTGGGCATTAGGCATCTGTCTAACCGCATCGAGGGCATGGTGCTTGGTACAAGAAAGGTGCTCATAAATATAGACAATATCATCAAGGAGAAACCTTTGGGAGGCTATAAAATGCACTCCTGCCTTAACATTTGTGAGGCCTGAAGCAACAGTATAAATGAAGGCCCACATACCATATGTCTAAACATTTAAAAATTATAAATCAAGCTAACAAACTGTTCTGTAAAATAAGTTCTATCCTCCTACCTTGATAAACATATTCTCATCATGGCAATACCAAATATGCATAAAGTTCTGTTTTTAATGACCGAAAATCAGCAAAATACCAAAGATGACTGAATTTAATTATTAATGCACATGTCTGAGAACTCTCTTGATGACTTGGTGACATTTGCATGAGAATAAATGAAGACATACATAATTCATAAATTACCATATATTTATTCCATTAAATTTATTCTCTTCACTTAACGAGCAAAAATTCCTAATTATGTGATTTTCACATAATTTGAGTTCTATTCATAGAGATCATCTAAAGGATTGAAAACGTAGTGGTATTCAAGATATATTTTAAATATATTTAAATATATTTTCATGGAAAGATAAGTGAACATGAAAGTAAAAATATAAAATTAAAATTATTTGCATGTATATTTTCAAAATGTTTTAATACAATTAGAAATAAAACTAACATTTTCAATTTTGATTTCTGAATAGTTAGCAAAATCTTATTAGATGTTTCATAAAGAAATTTGTATTTCTAGCATTCGACATCCATCGAGGCATTAGTATGAAACCTCAGTATCATACTTGAAGCATGATATATACATATATATATCTTTAAAAATGTATATATTTATATATATGATACATATATATTTAAAAGCAATATGTATTATTTAACATTACAAAACATTCCTCAATTGCCACATGCAACTCTTGTGAATCCCTTTGTAACTCATGAGTCCATGTGGAACTACAAACTGAAATGTGAACAGAAGCAGGAAAAAGCATTCTCGGTGCTACTGGGAAATAGTACTTCATTATATAGAATTCCACTGTTCACGCTTAGAGAAAGGATTTGACAAGTTAATTAGTCTTTTCTCTTAGCTAAGCACAAATCCTCCCCATGCCCCGAAGCTGTGTCTGCCTCCAAGTGTTGGACAAGTGGCAAAATCCACAAACCTTCATGGCATTCAGGTACACTTGCCTTTTGTTTCTTGTTTGTTTTTAATTGAGACATAATTGACATACCACGTATAAGTTTCAGGTGTAAAACATAATGATTCGATATTTGTATATGTTGCAAAAGAGGATTTAGGGCTGGAGATGCAAAGTGGCGTTTGCGGAGACCCTAACAGTGTTAGTTTACCAGAGCAGATGTTTAAAGTTTCCGGTCCGGCTGTGTCCGTGCTAAGTGCCAGATCTGGAGTGACCAGGCTGTCCATGTGCTCTTTAACATATTTATTGTTGGTGTTTTCTCTAATTCATGCAGGACACAGGCCCTTTTTGCCCCAGGCTAAGGGATGTAGTGATCAAACCTCTTGTTCATGTGGGTGTATTTAAAATAGTTTGATCTCCTTTGTATTTAAGGCATTATTGCAATCTTGTTTGTTCTTTCAAATTCATAGCCGAAGGCCTGAAGGCCTGGTAGTCAGAGCCAGAAGAAGGGATAAAGAGGCCTGGCTTGGATTTTTAGCTCTGGCACTAATACGCTGTATGAATTTGTGCAAATCGGAGTCTCCATTTTCTCATCTTAAAAAAGGGGGGGGGGAAATGAGGGTAATTGTGAGGATTAAATAAAGTAAAGTAAGCGGAAGCTTTTTGTAACTAAGAAGCAGTTCGTAAATTAAAGGATTTATCTGGGATAGCCTTGTATTCATTTTCTAAGCCTATCATAACAAAGACACCACAGACTGGGTGTCTTAACAGAATTTATTTCTCCTCGAAGGCTGGACGTCCAAGATCATGGTGTCAACAGGGATGCCTTCTATGGCTTCTCTCCGTGGCTTGTAGAAGGCTGTCTTCATCCAGTGGTCTTTCCTCTGGACGTGTCTTTGTCCCCATCTGCTCTTCTTGTAAGGATATCAATGATATAGGATTAGGGCCCACCCCAATGGCCTCTTGTAACCTTAATTACCTCTTTAATGATCCGATCTCCAAATACAGTCACGTTCTGAGGTACCGGCAGTTAGGATTTCAACAATTTCATCCATAACAAGCTTCATTTCCTTTCTTTTAAGTGAATTTCAGATTCTATTTGAATTATCCTAATTCCAATGCCACAGTTCCACTTAATGGCAAATTATTACCCTTAGAAATAGTTTCCGTTGAGGGTAGCTATGGCAAATACTGGAAGGAAGTTCCTGCAACATCAGTTTATTTGAAACTCTATAAACACCTTTCTGTAGCAGATAAGCTGACTGAACATGGTGGATGTCAGACCTGATGGGATTTGCAGCATACTCCTGTTGCTTCTGAGGGGCTCCGATGATTTCCTGAAATGTGGAAAAGGAAGGCCTTCAGCTCCATATAGTTGGGCAAGGTTGGGGGAAGGTCTATTTCAGGAGGTGATAGTGGGTGGAGCATGACTGGGTGTGGCATGTGGGTGGATCTGAATGTGTTCAGGGGCCTCAGAACCTAGGGGTGCCCAGTCTGGGCAAAGTGTCTGTGTGAGCAGCACACATGCTCTGTCCTGTGGCCTTCTGCATCCAGTTCTTCCCCACCATTTTCAAAGCAGTGAAGGAAAGTCTTATAGTCCCCAGAGATCTTGGCTATTGGGGAATAATTTTACTTTTTAGCTGATTTTAAAGCAGATCCATGGAAAACCTAGGATGAACAGAGTCACTCTTTGGCTCTTGAGTATCTAGGTGTATATATAGGAACACTTTCCTACGTTTTATGGATGTGAAAGGAAAATAGGAACTATTGTAATGTAATATTTATCAACCTTGTATAAAGTTTTGACCCCTTTTAAAAAGAAGAAAACATTTTAATTGGTCCTAGTATTATGAACATAAATTATGTTTCAACATAAAATTAAGTATAAATCCATATGCTTCCATACCACCTTTATAGCTATGAAACCAAAACAAATTCACAAATTGCATACAAACAAATCCACAAAAGCCATCACATTCAAATTAACATTAATTTAACATGAAAAATAATCTTTTACTATAAAAAGACAAAACATGTGTTTAGTGTTTCTTTTAAAAAATTTTTTAATGTTTTTATTTATTTTTGAGAGAGAGAGAGAGAGAGAGAGGGGGGCAGAGAGAAAGGGAGACACATAATCCGAAGCAGGCTCCAGGCTGTGAGCTGTCAGCACGGGGCTCGAACTCATGAACCACAAAGTCGTGACCTGAGCCAAAGTCGAGTGCTCAACCGACGGAGCTACCCAGGCACCCCTAGTGTTTCTTTTTTTGACAGTATTCTTTCGATCTTGAGAATGAAGATATTTTCATTTGAGTCAACATCATGATAATTTTTACTGATGATCAAATTTTATATGTGAGTTTGATAGAACAATATAACAGAACACCTCAATATAAAACTTAAAAAATGCAATTCAGTGGTTTTCAGTATATTGTGAATATATAATTTCACAGAATTGTGCAATCATCACCTAAATCTAATTTTAGAACATTTTTATTATCCCAAGAAGAAATCCTGTACCCATTAGCAGTCACTATACATTCCTCCACCCTTATACCCTTCCTGGTCCAATGAAATCCCTAATCTATTTTCTCTCTCTATGAATTTGCCTGTTATAGACCTTCCATGTAATGAAACCCTATCATATGTGGCCCTTTGTGTCTGAGTTCTTCTAACTAGCATAGTATTTTCT
>CM053560.1:85620258-85675893 GCA_028646485.1 Cryptoprocta ferox | reverse complement strand
TAGTTTATTGTCAGGTTGGTTTCCATATAACACCCAGTGCTCTTCCCCACAAGTGACCTCCACCAAGACCATCACCCCCCTTTACCTTTTCCCCTTCCCCCCTCAGTTTGTTTTCAGGATTCAAGAGTCTCTCGTGTTTTGTCTCCCTCCCTCTCCCTAACTCTTTTTCCTCCTTCCCCTCCCCATGGTCCTCTGTTGGATTTCTCCTGTTAGACCTATGAGTGCGAACATATGGTATCTGTCCTTCTCCGCCTGACTTATTTCGCTGAGCATGACACCCTCGAGGTCCATCCACTTTAGCATAGTATTTTCAAGGTTCATCCATGTTGAAGAGTGTGTCAGCACTTTATATGGCTGAATAATATTCCATTGTATGGTTATATCCCACATTGATTTATCTATTTTTCTGTTGATAGACATTTAATTTGCTTCCACTTTTCGCTGTAATAAATTATATGATTGTGCACATGCTTTTCTGTGGACATGTTTTCCCTTTTTTGTGTGTGGAAATACCTGGGTGTGGAATTGCTGAGTCATATGGAAACTCACTGTTCAACATTTTGAGGAACTACCAAACTATTTTAGAAAGCAGCTGCCTCCTTTTACATCCCCACCAGAAATGTTGGAGGGCCTCCATTGCTCTCATCCTCTTCAACACTTGTTATTGTGTGTCTTTTTTGCTTAAAGCCAATCCAGTGGATGTGAAGCTGTATTTCACCATAGTTTGGATTTGCATTTCCTAAATGACTAATGATGTTGGGCATCTTTTCATGTGCTTATTGGCCATTTGTATATCTTCTTTGGAGAAATGTTTATTCAGAGACCTGTGCATTTTAAAATTTGGTTATTGAAAACTCAAGTGTGTTTTAAGTGGGCATTTTATGAAAATGAGAAAGTGAGATGGCAATGTGCTGTGGTTCCTAAAAGCTCAGGCTCTGTGACCTACCTCCTCTGCATCCTAGGTAAGCTTTTAACGTCTCTGAGTTTCAGCCTCCTCACCTATGGAGCAGGATTAATATCTGCTACAGCTGCGGTGAGGATCAACTAAAATCATATGCACAAACCTCAGGCAAAGCTGCTGGCGTGTGGTTAGTGCTCAATAAACAGGAATTATTATGAATTCCACAGCTCATCCTGGCACTAAATCCCAAATGACTCTGCCCTCTTCTTTATAGTCTGGGAGTATGAGAGTCAATTGGGGAATGGTTCCAGGTGCATGAAAACAGGCTTGTAAAGAACAGGTAGGTTTTGAATATGCAGATATGAAAGAGATGATACTTGGGGTAGAGGGAATGAATGAGTAATGGCACAGAAATAGGAATATATAGGTACCTCTATGGTGACTAACATTGAGATCAGTTTGAAAGCCCTTTGGGAGACATGGAAGGGACAGGATTAGATAAGGCTGGAAAGAGAGAGGCTGGGGGCAGCCCTGCTAGACTCTCATTCCACCCCAACATGGGAGCCATAACCTTGGTCTGGTGCTTAAGGTCGAAGGCAGAGTGGTTGCTATTGACTCAGGTGTGTGGGCTGGGATGCCGGGCAGCGGGGAAGGAGGGGGGCGTGTCGCAAAGCTTGGCCCCTAGCTTTGTGGAGCCATTTTGCTATTCAGTGAGCCTGCTGTACTGTCAGAGGCAGGACCTGAGCCTCTTTCTTCAGGACGTCAGGGAAAAGTCTTCACAAACTGTCTTGAAGGGGCGATGCACATGCGAAGCAGAAGCCAAAGGAGGAATGCACTGCAGGGCCTGGTCCTCAAAGAGCGTGAGGATGCAGCCTCTTTGTGCTCTCCGCAGGGTGGTCACTCACTTGGACCACCTAGGCCCATGAATAAGGACAGACATAAAGTTTGTCATTGTTTCTGTTGTTTTCACTATCCAGAGTGCTTCCACTCTTCTCTCTGCTTAGTTAGGCCAAGCAGCCACCGGCCCTGGTGATGGGGTGAATTTATCTGCATGGCTTCATTTCTCTCTGTCTTAAACTTTTACAATCCCCATTCTATTTCTATGAGTTTTGTTTTAAATTTTCAAGCAATTTTAATCGAAGTTTGGATGATAACAAGATTATATTAATTTCAGGTGTACTTTCTCTTTGTTGTAGGATTTTGTGATCTTTTGCACCTCAAACCAAGACTTAGAGCAGTCCCCTTACTCATCCAAAACCTCAGAAAGTCACCAGGGACCCTGGGAATTGATTCATTTGTTCTCCAAGCCTGTGCTTTTTTTTTTTTTCTTAACGACAAATTGACCTCTGTTCTATTACAAAGAATTAGTTGGCACTAATTTATAGTCACTTTACTTCCCATCAAATGACTATTAGAAGTAATAAAAGGCTGGATAAAGGCCATCCACAAACTCCTAAATTGAAAATATCTGTGGCCAATTGTCTTTACACTTTTAAGTTCCATTTAGCAGCTGGTAGCCATTCCCTTGCATGGCATTAGATGCACCCCAATCTTTCTGCGTTTCTTGAGCATTGGGAAAAGAAACACTGTGTGTATCGTTCTCCAGCTGAAAAGGGGCTATGTTCAGCACATGGCCGGAACATGTACGAACACACCAGGCTGAGCTAGGAGAGATTTTCCAGTACTGCCTTCCAGTCTCTACTCTTCACCCCACTGTGAGGGTTCATTTCTTAGGGCACAGTGTGTCCTCTGAAAAGTCACGTAGCTGTTGGCAGTGAGAGGTGCTCTCCCAGCAGTGAGGGCTCCTGCTTTGTTCCTATAGGCTGGCTCACTTCTCTCTGAGTCCTTGGACCTTGAGAACAAGGACGAGAAAGCAGTAGTGAGGGAGAACATGCTAGAGGAAAATCACATTTACCAGGCCTAGGGGCAATGTCTCCAGCTGACAAGATCACAGGAAACACCTCAGAAACAACCCTCAAAACCTTCTCCATGGCTGGAGAAGATAAATAATGTTTGTGTGTTTTGTTCACTGTTTCTGTTTTCACTGGTTTCTCACATTTATGGGTGCTCATGTTCAGGCAAACATCTGTCTGCTTCTGAGTCAGGGAGACCATCAAGGAGGAGGGTTAGGTCTAGAAAAGGTTTTTGAGGAGGTGAGGAAGGTCGTGTGGAGGGCATGCAAGGTTGACGTAGCTTGGGTTTAGGACTAAGGAAAGGAATTTAAAAAATGAAAGAAAAGCGATGTGCATAAGTGAAAAATGGAACAGAGCCATGCCAGAGAGGTAGGTCAAGTCAGGCATCCTCCAGATTTGGTCAATGACAGATGGGAGGCTAAGTTTAACCCATGGGCACCTTCAGTGATACTGCTCAGAGGGTAGCCTGAAGGTACCTGGGCTTCGGTATTTTGTAGTTGTATGATCATAGGCAAATCATGCAATATACTTGATCGTCAATCATCTCAAGTATAAACATTCACTGATGTGACCCATCTATCACAGATCAGTATCATAGATCACTAACTCAGGAAATGAATGGGTGAGCCCTGGCACTGTCTCAGTACCTGCTCCATCCAGGGAACCCCGAGGGGGCTAGACAAGTTGAAAGCATGGCTCCTGGCTGGGTTTGCCAACATCGTTTTGGAACAAACTCAGACAAACTCATCATAAGCAAAGCCTCATCATAAGCAATCAGGAGATGGTGGGGGAAGGGTTGGAAAAGAAGGGGAGAAATTTATTTCGGGTGTCTACAGCCAAGGGAGGTGGCATGCTCAAGCTTAACAACTACTCTCTCTGCCAGCAAGATGGACACCTAGAGTTTTATAGGAGAGGTTCAGGTGCAAGAGGGCAGGCAGAGAGCAAGTGATCATGGGTGGGGGTTGGTGTTTAGTCCATTATCAAGGGAAGGGGATGTGTTGGGTATGGTCTTCTAGGGTGTCAGGGCTGTCTGGGTCTGATATCTTGGAATGCTCCTGGTCATTGCAAAACACTTTTATCAATGCCTCAATAAAGCTCAGTGAGAAATAAGCACAATGGGTTTTAGTTAGAACATGAGTTAAGTGGTCTTGTCTATTTCTGGTTTTAACTATTGAGGTCTCTGGTTGGGCAAGAGGGCTCACTGACACTAATAATAATACCCAACAATTACATTGTCATAGGGATCAAATAAGATAATGCATGTGAAAGCATTTTGTAAACTGTAAGTACTATCTAATGTAAGATATGAGTGCATACCAACTGACTTTCATTATTTACATGAACCAAGACAGAGGCTGGTAAGATATTACAGCGTGCCTTCAAAGAGTGCACTGTTATTGCTTCCAACTTCATAGTAATTTGGACTATGTCAACAGACTAGCTTAGTGAAAGACCCTGGAATATTCTGTTGTGATGTGGTAGTAGATGTTGGCAGTCTTAGTTTTAAAAAATGCAAATCTTCCTGCTTTATAAGTTCTTATAATGCTTCCTAACCTAGCCCATGGTCTGCATGGAGCATAGATATGAATATTCTGGTAACAGTTCAGGAAGGAACCCCAGTTTCCCATCCCACCACTTCTTTCTTCATGGAAAATTGGTCTCTCTTAGTCATCCTGCTTAGAGGATAGAGGTCATTTGGGTGAAAATGAATGTTTCTACTCTGTGGTTTCAGGCAAGACAAATGCGAGAGCGCAGTGTAAGGACTTATGATTATAAAGTGCTACAGACAAGTGCTATGTCATTCACAGAGGCAGCTCGTTGTAATGAAAACAAATGGTATCTCAAGTCAGAAGAGCTGAGTTCAAATCCTGACTCTAACACTGTTTATTTGTATGACCTTGGGCAAATCGGTTAATCTGCCAGTGCCCTAACTGTGTTCTCTGAAAAAGGTGGAAAATGTGGAAAATACCTATCTTAGCAATGCACAAGATGTGGTGAGGACAAAACATGTGACAACTGTCACGTGTGGATTTATTTCAATATAAAGCATGTGAGCCTGTTGTCTACACTGTGTCCTTCTGGAGAGGCCTGCAGGTTCTTTCTGCACAAGGTCTGCACCTAGGTTATATGTGTCTGAACCTCACCGAATCCTGATTGTTGATTGAAGAGTCATAACCTTGAAAATTCACATGTGACAAGTGGTGGTGAAGAGAAAACAAGTGTCATATCCCAGAATTGAGCCCGAGGTCTGTGCTGCTACTTCTAATGAAGGCGATCTCTGGTAATCTTTGGTTCTGAAGACCTCCTTTGTGCGCTTTCCGTCATCTTTATGATGAGAAAGATGTCCTCTGTGTAGCATCCGCAGAGCCTCCGCTGAGAAGTGAGTTGCTTTAAAACATTTCATTTCAGATGACTCATAAAGATCTCAGTGGCACTGTTCCTTCATTCCACCTGGTAGTTAATTTTCTTCACGACCACAATAGCATGAGTATCATCTTTAGAGCCTAAATACCGCAGTTTTGAAAGTCCCTTGAACCTGAACTAAAACGCTTGTTCTTTTTAAAGTGTGAGCTTTTCTATGGCTTGGCTTAAATTCCTTTTAAATCTGTTTTGAAATGCAGCTTATGTTAGCCAGTCAAGGATATTTTCCCCTGCCCTCTGCTTCTTCTCTAGGACCCAGAGTGGTTGGTCAGTTCAAGTACACAAGGCAGCCGCAGACTTGATTTGACTGACAGTTTAGGGGAGCGCCCGGCCCAGCATGTTAAGTGAGATGGAGTTGGCATTAGTATGATATCTTGCTATCTGGAAAAATCTGTCCTTACAGGACTAGGAGTTTTCATTCACCTGAGGAACGCTGACATCTTTCAATACTTACGGATGCATTGCTAACACATTTTCTCCTTTTTTTGGCCAGTGCCAACTGGAAAGGATTTTTCAACTGGTGGGACATGACTGACATTTTTGCTTTGCAGGAGAATAGGTAATATCTTTAGGACATATCACTATTCTTTTTCATTTTCTTTTTTTAAATTTTTAAAAATGTTTTAATGTTTATTTATTTTTGAGAGAGGGAGAGCAGGCAGAGAAGGGGAAGACAGAGAGGGAGACACAGAGTCCAAAGCAGGCTCCAGGCTCTGAGCTGTCAGCACAGAATTCACAAACTGTGAGATCATGACCTGGGCTGAAGTCAGATGCTTAACCGACTGAGCCACCCAGGTGCCCTGCTATTATTAATATATTATATTAACATATATTAATAATAATATTAATATTATTAGTATTAAATTTTAGGGCACTCGTTACAAATACATATATGAGGGCTTAATTTAAAAATATTAATGAGATGAGCATGATTCCAACCTGTTGGGAAGTAGAGTCTTGTGGAATGGGCCGTGGTTCTGAAATCAAAAGATTTGGGCTTGACTCCTGGATATCCTGCTAATTAGCTAGATGACTTTGGGCAAGACATTTAGCCTTATAAGTCTTAATTTCTTGCTTTGTGAAGTGGGGGATGATAAGGATGGTTGGGATTTCAAATGACTAATGCATATGATTGTGGGGTGTTATGTAAGTGTAAGATTATCATCAAGAACCTTTATCCCTAGAGCTGCTTTGTCATTGGAAGGTACATTTTGATATTAGGGGTTTGGTCAATAGATTTCCTATGATCCTTGCTCTTCTAATTTTAGAGGATAGTGCAAAATCTCAGGGCTTCATGTCAGGCTTTCCAGTGGTGCCATCATATGATGATGATGAGGAGGAGGAGGAGGAGGAGGAGGAAGAGAAGAAGGTTCCCTAAGAAATTTTCACTCAGCTGTATGGTGTCTTTCTAAAATCCTTCCAATCTTAAAGTCTTGTTATGATAATATTTGAGCACTAACCATTGCAATCAATTTAAGGGCCTCATGAAACTTAGACATTGTCTTATTCATTCACATCACAGAGAGAGGGAGAACAGCTAGGGAACAGGTGACACTGTGCCCAGGGCCTGACATATAACAGTTGTTTGGTTGTTTTAGCTGACTGAGTATCATTGTAGCTTCTCCTTAGGTCTTTTGAGTCAATCCATTTTAACTGATACTAAGGTAAGTAGGGACCTAAGTGCTATGCAAGGTACAAAATTATAGAGCTCATCAGGAGTTAACAATCGGGTTAATCCCTTCTTCTGCTGTACTGCCTCTCTGTTATCTGCATCTGTATCTGTATCTGCATCTGTATCTGCATCTGCATCTGTATCTGTATCTACATCTTTATCTCTCCTGGAAGGGGACTGTGTCTTTGAGCTCCTTAAAGAAAGAGTCCCACTGATTCCATCATCTGACTCACCTTGAAGCAGTTCTGGCTGCCTAAATCTTGGGCCTGTGGAGGACTGAGATCTGTGGTTGGCATCTCCAGGACAAACAATAGAATTTACATCTGGCTGAAGCGTAGATTGGGGAAAGTAGGACAGCTTTGGCATCCAAAGTAGAACAGCTTTGGAAAGCAAGAGTTTTTGCTCTTGTGTGAGAGTCTACATAGTCATAATCTCCAACCTCAATAGCTGCTGACTGACTGGGACCACTTTTCCCCCTTATCACATGGCCTCTGATGTCACCTTGTAAGGAAAGGTCAGACTCACCTCCTGATGAGGCCATAATAACAGCTGCTGTTGCCATGGCACATGGATTCTTCCAGCTTGTTCATTCACTCATTCCACAAATGTTTATTGAGTGTCTTCTATGGAACAGTTCAAAATACTAGTGGCAAAGTGGTGAGAATAACCGCATAATCTTTGCTTTCATGGAATTTACAATTTACCGTGAAAAACACACATGGATGAAAGTTCTCCCTGCAGTGGGCATATAGCCTGTGACAAGTGATGAGAGGGAGGGGATTTGGTCTAGAGAGAGATCAGAGAAGAGCTGAAAGAGGAGAGGAGGAAAACAAGGAAAATGGGGTCTAGAGCAGCTTTTGAGGTGGAGGACACACTGCACACCAAGGCCTGTCATCCCAGTGGTCTGAAAGAAGGCAGTGTCTGAAGGACAGAGGGCTAGGAGGAGCAAAGGTGAGAGGCAACTGGGGAGGGAGAGGAGATGAGGGTCAGGGTTTTGGACTTCAAGCCTATGGACAATGAGAAGACAAAAAGGGCTTTAAGCACAGGGGCTCTCCCTGTATATTGGAGAAGGATTGAGGGGGGCCCCAGGCAGGGGCAGGGACCCCAGTAAGGCTATTATCTCGGTCTAGAAGAGAGAGCAGCAACCGTGGACCAGGGTACTGGCCATGGAGGGCGGAAGGTGGGAAGACTGAGAGACATCCAGCAGGCAAGGCCTTGGAGAAGGTTTGATTACAAGGGGAGGGAGAGAAAGAAGGAGACAGTGGGATGCCCAGGTGGGCCAGGGAGGCCAGAAATGAAAGCAAGAGCCAGAACTGAGGAGGCAGACTGGGCTGGCAGCAGGGAGAAAGTGATAGGAAGGCTCTTGTTCAATTTTTATTCCTTCTGCTTATGAACACCGCTCTATACCCGATTTGTCTGATTTGGTTTCATCTCTAAGCAATTTTTCCTTAGATCTTAACTGTGAGGGGTCATTCAGTTCAGTTTTCAGTTTATTTTTGAGGTGTGCAGGCGCACTGCCATGTCTGTGAATGTGGACACAGGAAAGGGGACGTTGATAGTGGGTTCTTCAGCCCAGAGTTTCCGCCTCTCTTCTGAAATGTGGCTTTCTCACCAGTCTTCCCCCAGAAGCCCCATTTCTCACTAACTTTCACCGATGACTGAGCAAGTTTAGTTAGCCTGAGGTTGCTAAAAGCCTTTCCAGTTTTTGTTTTTAGCTCGGGAGCCCTTCTCCCCTCAGGCAATCTGTTGGGCTTGTTCCTGGTGGAATGGCCTCTGTGACCCTGGAGGTGCCTACAGGAATCCGGAGGGTGGAAGCCAGATGCAGGCAGCTTTCATTTCTTCTCATCCAACCAGTCCTAACAAAATCCTACCGCATCCCAGTCCATCAAAGTTTCAAATTGTTATTTAGTGCCAAGTGGCCTACAATGACAGTGCATATGACTTTTACTGTATTAAAGAGAGATTGGTATTAGATGAAATCTTTGACATTTGGTGTGAGGAAACTATTTTTTTTTACATAAACTTCCCTGCTCCTAATGTGTATGTCCGCTTTTTCATTCAATTAGTGATGAATACAAATCTACTGAGCCATTTCCCACGTGCCAGGAATAGTGCTGAAGATGAGGAAGGGGGATTTGTGAGGGATGACTGTCTCCAGCCCCGGTAGTGTTTCTCAAAGCCCTCCTTGGCGGACTCCCATGGTCCAGGAGACCCAGGGAGAATGCAGACACGAGTCCTGGCTGCTGGTTGTGGCCATAACTTGCCATAATCTCCCTTGATATTTGTTTGAGGTCCTCTGTCTCAGTTTAAAATTTCATGTACCCTTTGCACATGGCTCTCTAATGTATTTAATGTTTAAATACTAAAAATGTTCCCCACTGTGAAAAGAAAATTGTTGCTCCAGTTAAGCATATCCTGCTTATCCTGAGCCCCTTTGCATATGCCTGTGCACCTTCAGACAGGAGTATCAGAAGAAAGACAAGAAGAGAACTCAAAGTCTGGTGGGAGGGACAGCCAGACGAACATGACAACAATGCCAAGGAGAAGCTAAGCAATCATGGAAACAGATGCTAAAACTGGGTCTTAAATAAAGGACTCTGGATTTTGAAGGGGGGTGGGGGAGGAAGCATTTGGGGAAGTGAGAATTGCTTATGTAAGTGCATGGAGGTCTGAAATAAAATGACTTGTGTCAGAAATAAGTTGCAAGGGCACAGTTGGTGGCAAAGGAATGAGCCAGGAGAGTAGATGGCAGCCCTGAGAGCAAAGGGCGGTGAATGTTACCTGTGAGTCTGAACCAGATCCAGAGCTGCTGATTCCGTAGGCACTGAGAAGCATTTGAAATTTTTCCCAGGTGGGTTTGGGATCTAGAAATGTCACGGAGGAGGACTCTGCCACACAGGGGAAAGCAGTTCAGAGTTCAATGCCAGGATTCCCTTCACTCTCAGACCATCTGGAATGTGGAATGTGGGCGAGAAGCGGGGCCACCCACCCACTTCGGGTGCTGATTAAGTCAGAGGCGGGGGTCTGGCCATCTGTTTGTTCAAATATCTCATGTCAAATCTGAAAGCAAATAGCCAGGTTGGGGACTTGCTGCTCTTCCGTGACCCTTTCCTAATGCACAAGAGCAGAGACAAAAGCCTAGAGAGGCAAAGCCACCTGCCAGGGTCACCTCCCTCATTATCGGGACTCAAACTCTGCTAGCCAGTCACGAGTTGCCCCCAGGCGCCCAGGCTGGGAGTCTTTCTATTCACCTGTTCCCTTGTGTACTTCTCTGTAACAGAAGGCATGTGAGAGGACAGAGTTGTTTTGCAGGACACTGGAAGTTTTGTGTCCCAGCCAAGGTCAGTTTAGCATTCTTATTAACATACTGTAGATAATGGATGTCTAAAAGTCTGAGGGCATAAATATTTTAATGTAGCCATACCGTGTCGCTGTTTCTTTCAGACCTGCACTTCAATTTTTATTTACTTTTATATGTTGTTGGCATAGGGCCACAAGGTTTTCCATCAACAGAAATGGCTGCTGATGGAGGCGATTTGCTTTCTCCCCAGCACTGAAGAGAGACCCATTCTCCAAAGCAGGTGTTTTTAGATCAAGATGGGCTGTTGGATGATACAGTGGGGAATACACTTAGTAAAGCAATGTCATAAATTGAGCTAGTGTCAGCTTCCTGATTTAATGCTTTGCTCTATTTGGTCTTGAATTATATATTCTTTTCCAGATTGATCATTTCTCCCACTGATAAAGGGACAGTATTCTACCCAGTGGGTTTGGCCCCTGACCTAAGAAATATACCGATGCATCAAAATTCCCTGAGCTGACAACTTGGATGAACTTGGGAGACTGTAAATCTGCAAAGGCAGAGAGTGGGCAGGCAGGCCCGTGTGCTGGAGCTCTCCCGTCACCTCACTTAGTATGCATCGACTACCATGATGGTCGAGCAATTCCTCGTCTGCTTTTTACCCAATGTAATTTGCAAATTGATTATTCTTCCTTGGAAGTCTTTCTTAATTAAATAGTAACTGCAGTTATTACCCTCAGACAAAGGGGACATTTAAGTGTCTTGGCAGAGGACAGCCTTAGCTCAGTGGATTTTCATTTGTTGAAGTGCTTGCCATGAACTACTGTGTGCGGAGCCCTGCCTGATGGCTCCTTCTAGAAGAATGAGATAGTACTCCTTGTCCACAAGGAGCTAGAAGCCGGTGAGTTCATAATAACGCCTTATAACAAATTATGTATAGAATGCCTTTGCTTTTCAAAGCACTTATTTCGAACACTATCCCATTCCATTTTCATATCATGAGTGGCACATGACTGTAGTCTCCATTTGTCAGATGAGGAAAGTAAGGGAGAAAGAATTTAGGGATTTGCCCAAGATCATATAGAAAAATGAGAAGCAGGACTCGAATATAGATAACCTGTCTTCTTGTCTGCTCCTCATGTTGAATTAGGCACACATGCATTCATTCAACACCATTTAATTTTTTTAATGTTTATTTATTTTTGAGACAGAGACAGAGCATGAATGGGGATGGGCAGAGAGCTAGGGAGACACAGAATCTGAAGCAGGTTCCAGGCTCTGAGCTGTGAACACAGAGCCCAGTGTGGGGCTCAAACTCACGAACTGTGAGATCATGATCTGAGCCGAAGTCAGAAGCTTAACTGACTGAGCCACCCAGGTGCCTCAACACTATTTTTAAAATGCCAAATGTGATTGGGCCCCATGGACATGGGTAGAACTGTCATAAGTGAACAAGCGTCTTCACTGGACACCAGTCTTCCAATCAGGCCAGTGGTTCTGAATCCTTGATAGGCATCAGAAAAATCTGGAAAGCTTGTTAAAAAGTTTAGTTACCTGGCCCATAGCCTAGCATTTTAATAAGTCTGGGATATGCCCCAGCATATACATTTCAAAAGTTCTTGAGGTGAACCATATGGCCAGTGGGCCAGTTAGGGTGGAGACCACAGAACTCGGCTTTTATCTTACCTAGGACTGCACAGGGAAGGTAAAATGAAACCTGACATATGATCTTAATCAGACCGGAAATTTGTGGGTGAACAGGTGTCACCACCAGGAAAGTTTCAGAGCCCAAAGGGAGATAGGCTGGAATAAGAAAGCCTACTCCCTTTATCCACACTGGATCTTTCTCTCCTATATTTCTCCCCTTCCTTGTTTCCTTCCTTCCACATGTAAAATTCCCTTCCTCCATCAAAATTCTAATCATCTTCCAAGGCCCAGCTCACATGCTACCTTTTCCATGACATCTTTGATTTCCTTTCTCAGATTCTCTCTTTCCTCTATGATCTTTAGCACTTTGTACCTCCATGGTCTTACTTAGCCATCCTACATGAGGGAATATTCTGCCTTGGGGATACATTTCCCGTTCATCTTTGTCCCTCCCAGTAACTAACACAGAGATTGACACATTGGAGACGATTAGTATATGTTTGTTGAGTTAAATTGACTTACTGAACTGAGCCTACTCCAAACTAATTAATGAATGTATCAGTGCAACTGTAGAACACATATCCCTTACCAATAATGTCTATCACTTGACAGCTTAAAAAAATAATAATAAAAAGCAAAACACATTTAACTCAAAATACTTGAAGAAAGAATAATTGCTGGTTTCAGTGAGGAAATATTACATTGGCCATTGGTAAGTTAATTTACATCACAGATGTAATTACATGTTAGACCCATCTGTGTGAACAGAGGTTGTCCCACACGGCTAGGGGTAACTGGCTTGTGACTCAAAGTCTTGGGTACTTTTCACAAGCAGCACTGCATGCTACTTCCCCTGTACCTCAGGGATGACCTTAGCCTAGCCTCCTCCACCTCAGGAGGAGAAACTTATTCCTGATAGTGTACTCCTTGCCCCCCTCCCTACCTCTGTAAGCCATACTGACTCCTAAGTCCTGCCCTAAGCTGCCTTCCTCTGAGTCTGTGAAGGCTGGCTCTGGTCAGGAAAGGGGCTGACAAAGCATTTGACAGAAATGTGCAGCCTGGAGGTGGTTGCTTCTGGTGGGTGTGCACTCTTGGTTGGAAAGGCTGAAGGTCAGGCCTGGTGTAGAAAGCCCTCTCTTTTCTCCATTGTCTCTTCCTCTTCCTTCCTGACCCTAAAGTTAGGTTTGAAGACCTGCACTTGGCTGGCTCACTCTGCATGCACAGATTTGTAGCCAAGTTTTTCAGGCCAGGGCCAGGAACACTCAAGGTCAACCATAGCCAGGGCTTGTTTTCCATACAAGTGTGACAAATGCGATGTGCCTACAGGGTTGATTCCTTCTACCGAGAAAACACATCTGTAGGGAAATAGCCTCATGATCCTGTCTGCACCTCTGGAAATGATGACGGGCCCACATGTTTCCATGTTCATCATCTCACACCTGGTGGGACACCTTGGCTATCAGCATGGCCCTGAATCAGGAGAGACAAACAAAAATATAACAGGGATTGGGAGAGTCACAAAGCTCTCTATTGCAGAAACATCAAAGGGTTTCGAGAAGAGAAAATCAACAAGGCCAGCATGGCTGTCCTCAGATACTCAGATACTTCCCCCTGAGGAAGGAGGACTGAACTTGCTCTGTGGGATCCTGATGGGCAGAACTTGGCTGAGTCATAAACCCAATTCCCAAATTACTTTCTGTCTCCAGTTTCTGGCTATGCTGAATGGCCTCTGTGTTCCCTTTGCTGGAACACTCTCCCTGGATAACCTTGACTCCTCCTTTCGGTAAAAGCTTACACTTCACTTCCCTAGAATGGGGGCCCTTCCTTAAATATTCCAGATCAGGTTTCTTTAAGTGGCACTATTTTGGGCAGGATAATTCTTTGTTTTAGGAGGCTGCATTGTATGATCCTTAGTAGCATCCCTGGCCTCTAACCACTAGATGCTGGTAGCATTCCTTCAGTTGTGACAATAACAAATGTCTCCAGATATTGCTAATTATCCCTTGGGGGTTGAATTATTCTCACTTTCCTTAATGTAGTTGAGAGCCAGTGCTCTAGACTAGTGTTCCAAGAGCACCCAGTTTTTACTTCTGTAGCATTCATTCTATCTTTCCCACTTCCAGAGTTTTCCATGCTTGTTTAACGTCCTTCTCCTCCCTCATCAGCTCCCTGATAGCAGTGGTGGATTCCAGTGTTCTTTGCTGTTCATAATCTTTTGAAATGTTTTTTAAAAATCAGTGAAAAGATACACTGATCTAAATAAGAGCTTCACAGCTCTCAGAGCTGTCCACAGACAGCATACTTCCCCCTCAAAGTTATTAAATGCCCTATCATTTAGTAGAGCTCCAGACAAGGCAAACAACCACTTGATGATGTTGTAGAGGAAACTTAAGCCCTGAAAGGGTGATCCTGAATGTTCCTTCCAGTTATGAGATTGTATGGAATGTGGGCTTCCAGCCAACCACCCTGTGGGTCACTAATTAAATCACAAGGAAGAGGCCAACCACCCCATCAGGAGTCAGGTGCTAAGTGTTCCCAGGAAGGGGTGATGTAGCTTGGGGAGTGACCTTTAAGTGGGTCAAGAGTCACATGAATATGGAATGCATTTCCTTTCCCTTTCTCCTCTCCTCAGAGGTCATTTGACCCATATCCTCAGGGGTAGGATCATGCTTGAAGGGTTTAGAAAACATGTAACTAAGTCCCACTAAGTCTCACTCTCCACTTATAGCGAGCAGGGCCAGGCAGCCTTCTGGTGTGTGACGTGGATGAGAGAGGGACCCAGCACACTTCACTGGATGGTGCAGGAGTCGCCTGGGGCAGTGTTCTTCAGACTCAGAAGGTTACAGCATGTGTGATTTATTGCTCTATTTTTCTTTCCCTATAACCCCTTTTCTACTGGGGCAAAGAGCAGGAAGCAGAGACAAATGGATGCCTGCTAGGCCCACATTTGGTTGCAAGGGCCATGAAAGAAGCAGCTTTGGTGGTTGTGCACTGGGTGCCTGTGTGCCCGGCACTGTGCTGGGCCCTTCCACAGGCATGATCTCATTTAATTTTCACAACTGAGTGAAGGAGATTCAATTAATTCTATTTTCCAAAGAAGCACCCGAAGGGGTCAACAACTCACCCAATATCACACAGCCAGTAAGAAGCCTGGGCCTGGGTCTGAATCCACTCACACCTGTGATGCCTCCTGCATGCCCTGCCACAAGCAAAATGTGAAAATCTTTTACCCCAAGCCTCGGTCTCAGAGAGCTCCTGTAAGTTGGCATAATCAGAATGAAAACTATCCTTGAACTCAAAGCTGCTTTGGGGGCTGCTACTTGTGATCTTGCCAGATTGACTTGATTATGGCTTTATATATCTGCAACTGAGCCTTCTTAAATTATTGTGCTTCTAATTTAACATGGTGAATTGCACACATACATTTATTTCCCTCTAGAAACAAAAACAGAGGAATAAGGGATAATAAACCTACAAGGAGAAAGAAAAGGAGAGTGAGGATCTCAAACCAAATGTGGAAGATGAAAACTGGATGGATGAACAATAAATGACCAAGAAATCTGAAACCCAAATGTCTAGGGGTGGGGACGGGTGCGGTGGGAATAGAGTGAGATGTAAGGATGTCAGTGGAAAGTCAATAAGATGTAAGATAGGTCCCAACGCAGAATTGCAGAAAGAATAAAGATGGAAGTGCTGGGTCCTACTGAGTGCAGGAGAAAGAAGTGAGGCCACCTCCCTGCTCAGCCCGCATGACCCCTTCTCTCTGACCTAAGCAGACTGCCTGAGTAAAGTATACCTGCAGAATGTAAACCAGAAAAGCTCTGGATTCAGACATGCCAGCTATAGCCAAAGCCTGGGAAGAGACACTGGTGGAAACAGAGGTTTAAATTAAAGTTTGCATATTGCCTGGCAGGATTTCACAGACCCCTTTCTCCTGATTGCCTGCCAGCTGGAAGCTAGGCTTCTACCCAATTCCCCAGGTAGGAGACTGGAAAATTCTTCTCAAGGGAAACTGACCTAAGAGAAAAGACCTGAAGATTTGGACATTTGGGGTATCCTCTGATAGATGATCAGATCCACCTCATCCTTTAGGGTGGCCCATGGTGGGCAAACCCCATCCATGCCATACAGACCATCTAGTTAGTGGTTAAGTGCCTCACTCTGGAAAGCCCTAAATGATGATATGGCTGAAATTGGACCTTTCTTTGTCACCAAACAAGAAACCTCGTTGCTATTGAGGCACGTTTTCAAACTTCTTACTTGAATTTCTTGACCTTCTAATGGCCAAAGGCTTAGTTCTTATTTCCTTAAACATTTTGGCTCTCTCCTTTACAAAGGTGGCCTTCTTCTCCCTCTGTATCTCCATACCTCCACTCCCCACCCAGTGGGTGTTTGTTTTTGTTCTGACAGAGATTAAAACTTGGAAACCCTTTGTGGGGGCTGAAAGAGCCAATTCCCATTGTATGTCATTTGACTCTAATTTAGATGTTTCATTGGTTATTATTGTGTTGGTGTTTTTGTGTTACTTGTGTTTTATGTCATTTTCCCCCACCTTACTCTTCGAATGCTCTGAACCTGATCCTGGTTTCCTGGGAATAAATAACAAGTGCTTTAAAGCTTTTTGTGCTCTTGCCAGATACCATTATCTAGAAATATGCTGGCATCTAATATAAACATATGTTTAGATTTCTATAACTAAATGTATCCTTATGTATGACTTATTATTATAACTGAATTCATCTATAAAGATACAACTTTATTTACAGGTGTGATCTATTATAAGCTTCTACATTTCTATTCAGTTGGTACATGTGCCCCAGAAAGAATGTGTCACTTTTCCTTATGAATAAAATCACATTATTTGTGAAGACTTAGTAAAGCTTAAATGAACACAAGCAGTATTTACCTTATTAAGTAGTGTTTTCAACATTTATCATTTAAAATGGCCCATGCTAAAGGATGATGTTCTGAGATATTTCAAGGTGACCTCTAGCTCTAGAGCTAAAACAGATGAGAAAATATGGTAAAGGCTGATACTCGTGGATGTTTTCCAGAGGAAAGCAACGTGGTAGAGTGGAAATGTTAGAGGATTGAAGCCAGAGACCTAGAAGGCTCAAGCTCTTTATTGATTGACTGTGTGATCTTGTGTGAGCCCTGGCTCTTCAACCTAAAAAAAAATGCAGATCATATTCATGACCTCACAGTTTTATTGTGCATTTAGTTAATGTGTGTGAAAGCATAACAGTAAATTGTGAGGCTTTTGTAAAGTGCTGTATATCCAAGCCTGTTTTGTCACCTTGTTGCTTACAGCGCCCTGGGCACAGTACTCATTCAATAAATATTTCTTAGATAATAAACTAATCAATGAATTTGTGAGTCTGAGTTTTCAAAGTATTTTTGTATCCCTCCAAGTCACAGACAGACATTTGTAAAATTGAAAATTTATAAGTTGTTGCTGGATAATCAGATCTCTTGATTCAGAGGTAAAAGACAACTATTCTGGTTTTCAAGCCTTTCTTGCATATGGGACACTAAACGACAGGGCCGATTTTGAGAAATTGTCATCATCCTGCTCAAATATAAGATCATAGACAGGGGAGCCTTAGAGATAATCACTTCCTCAAATATGAGAAATCTGAAGCCCAGAGGCTCTTGGAAGTCAGTAGCTTCATATAATTTTTATCTTCTATAGCTCTAAGGCTATTGTAGATAGTTGTACAACACATACATTAAAAAAAAAATTGGTTTTCAAGGATTGTGCTAAGCGCTGGAGAAATAAGCATCAGCAAGACAACCCCTCCTCTCTGAGAAACTCACCATCTAGACAGACATGGAAAGCAGTAAGTATGCGATTATTGTACTAATGTTGCAGTGGAATTACAGGGGCAAAAGGGAACTGTCAAGGGGAGCTTTGAAGGGAGATCAAGTTCACCCTGTGTCTTAGCTTGGGTTCCCCGGAAGGAGGTGAGTGGGCAAGTGATTTCTTAAGGAAGTGTTCCTGGGAAGACCTAAAAAGGGAGTATAGAGAGAGGAAGAGAGGGTCACAGAAGACCCAAGCAAGGATGAGATTTCTGGCCCACTCCCATAGAGAGTAGGTTAGCCTGATGCTCTGGGCGAAATCTAGGGAATAATTTATACCTCAGAGTTTGCCCCTGGCTTCCAGGCAAAAGAACTGGGCTTTCATAGTCTCACATTAGTTGGTCATTGGCTAAAAGCCATGATGGACAGGGTTGGGAAGAACTTATGGGCAGATTTGCTCCAGTAGCCAGAAGGTAGGTCTCTGAAGGTTGTCACAGGTGTTGACCATTAGAAACAAAGGCATACATAAATTTGGGGCCAGGTGTGTAGAAACAATAATGGGAATCTGGATGAAGCATGGGCAGTGTCAATTCTACCTGAGGTACATCAGGATGATGTGAGGTGGATGGAAAGGGCATTCCAGGTTGAGTTATAGCATGAACAAAGGCTCTGAATGTGAAGGAGGAGGAGAAAGGTAGGCTTGAGTCAGATTATGCATTTTTGTTTTTGTTGTTGCTTTGTTTGTTTTAAATGTTTGTTTATTTTTGACACACACAGAGAGAGAGAGACAGAGAGGGAGAGAAACAGAGAATACGAAGCAGGCTTTATCAGCACAGAGCCCAACAAGGTGCTCGAACCCACAAACCATGAAATCATGACCTGAGCTATCAATGCAGAGCTCTTCAAGGAGCTCAAACTCACAGACCATGAGTGAGATCATGACCTGAGCTGAAGTTGTATGCTCAACCAACTGAGCCATCCAGGTGCCCTTGTTTTTTTGATTTTTTGTTTGTTTGTTTTGTTTTGTTTTTATAATTTGGGTGCAAGAAAAGGAGATCTACTGGAGGTATTTCAAATAACAGATGTCTTATTGTAATGATACATGGGCTCAGGAATCTTAGAAAAGGCCTTGTACCAGGAAGAGCAGGCCTCAAGAAACTACAACTCCAGGGGTGCCTGGGTGGATCAGTACGTTAAGCATCTGACATCAGCTCAGGTCATGATCTCATGGTTCAGTTCATGAGTTCTAGCCCTGCATCAGGCTAGTGGTATGGAGCCTGTTTGGGATTCCCTCTCTTTCCCTCTTTCTCTCTGCCCCTTCCCCACTTGTGCACACACACTCTCTCTCGAAATAAATACATAAACTTAAAACAAACAAACAAACAAACAAACAAACCCCCTACAATTCCAGACCAAGCAGACTCAGGGGTCTTCGTCTGGTGCTCAGCTGCTGCTTTTCTCTATCTTTACTTTCCATGTCTGCTTCCATTTCTACTCATCTCCTTCACTAAGTAGGTTTCTGATTTCAGATTTCCAGGGTAAGCTGTGTGGACAAGAAGATGCCCGATGATGGGCCATAGCATTAGTTGTGCAGTAGGTGAGTTCAGTTGCTCTCCTAGGTTCATATGCCCAGTAATGGTCCAACTGGCTATGCCTCGGGGGTGGGGGTGGGGAGCTGAGTCACATAATGATGTCATATAATAAGAGTAGCTAAGTTTTACTGAGCACTTTTCTAAGCATTTTGTATGTATTATTTTATCATCACATTCACTTAATCAGTATTCATTTAATTTGCTTTCACATTCACTTAATCAACTCATGAGGTTGTTCTATGATTATTTCCAGTTCACAGGTGAGAAGATGGAGTCTTAGAGGTCTGTGTAACTGACAGGTGGTGAACTTCCTTGGAAGGAGCTGTAGATAAGGCAGGAGGCAGGGTTAGCATGTCCAGTCAACAGCTTTACTTCTTGATGAAGGAATCTGGAATGCATCTGATGGTAGTCATGAAGCCACATGTCTGTAAAGAAGGGATAAAATCTTAGGTGTAATCTGGTATTAGGCTTGGGGTGAAGAGTTGATGAAATGTCCTAGTGCTAAAAATATCCTAAGAATATTATGTTTGTTTCATTCTTGCATAATTTCCTCTACCAGCATTGGTTTCAACATGTTAAACTATTCTGGGTGAGAAACAAGGGTCTCTAGCAGCTGAACAGAAAACTTAGGAAGTCCACAGACAAGAACAGTAGTCTCCATGAACAAAGGCTTTGTTTTCAGAGAAGTCTCTCTACCTTTCCAGAGTCGTTGATGTGTGGGTCTGCCCTGGTTATGAGGGACATGGTGGGATGGATGCATGAAGCTGAAGGTACCTAAGACTCCCCTCCTTGGTGAAATAAGAGGTTTAATGGACTCTGAGGGTATGGTAAGCCAGCTTCATCTTAGCAACCTGGAAACAGAGAGGTGAATGATTATCTGACTTAGGGTTCTCCCTAAAAGAAAGGAATTTAGCACTATTATTTCCCATTAAGAGGAGGAACCACAGGGAGATGAGATCATTTTGACCTCACTTTCCCCATGTATTCAGCCTTAAGCTGGCTGGTACAGCACTAGAAGTACCAGAAAAATATTTTTAGGGAGGAAGTGAGAAGGTAAATGTGGACCCTATGCCTAGCCTCTCATTGTATTTTCTTGTCAGTGACTCACTGCAGATCACTTCCCTGCCAGAAACCAAAAGACCCCGTGAGTCTGGGTCCTGAGGCTGAAATGTGACCAGTTTAGTTGCCCATCATTAGGCTTTATTTTTAACTCCATTACAGAGAAAAGGGTAAGATAAACTATGTGAAGAGAGGAAAACTTACGGAAACCCATCTTGACAATAGAGGGCAGAGTGTCCCAATGTTTCACTGTCTCCTTGGGATCGAGTGGCAGTAGGTTGTTGGGAAAGAACCCTGGGCTGAAGGACTGGCTCATCTAAGACTGCCACAGACAGTTCTGTGCCTCAGTTTCCTTGTCCATAAAATGAGGCTTATGGACTCAGTCTCTAAGGTACTCTTCAGCCCTCATATCTAACAAATGGAGAGAGTGTAGGCAACACCATCTCCTAAAAGAAAAATTAGAGGTGTGTCAATTTCAATTTTGCCTTTGGGTGGTTATTGCACAAAACTTTTGAAATAAAAAAAATTATATTACTTTGTAACTTCCTATTGGAGCTTCCACTGAGACCTTTCCAGGGTTATATCTGGGTCCCCTTTTCAGGCCAAACTGGTTCCAAGACCCTCCATCCTTTTTCATAGAATCTTCTAGTATGTACACATATACATTTGTACATACATAGTATATACAAGTCTGGTTGAAGCATGGGATGCCATTTCTTATCTGAGGAGAAAAAAAATAACAAACTTATAGAGCTTGCAAACGTCCTTTCAAGGTTCTTGTGGAGAACATTGTTCTAGAGTCTCTGGCTTCCTCCCGAGATGTAATTGGAAACACAGTTGGCCTCTGTCTTCTGTTCACTGATCCTTTCCTCCATCCAGCCTCTGCTCAGCCCAAGGGCATGTGGTCCCTTCCTCCTGGCGGAGAGAGAGAGGACAATTCAGGTAGATTAACATATGCCTTTATGTGACCTCCATTTTACCATACTTTTTCCTAAGACAGGCATTTTCTTATGCTTCCTGTTTTCATTATTATATGGATCTGTGGCTATTTCTCTTTTGTAACATGCAAACCAGAGGGCTTGTTTGCTTTCTTCGGGGAGAGGGAGAGAAGGAGAAACTGTAGATTTGTCTGTTCCATAATAAACCAAGGAGGAGGAAGACTCTGGGGTCGGGGGAGGGAAAGGAGCAAAGGCAGTGAATGGGCAGTCCAAACCCGAGTCCTGCCAGGGAACCATCCTTGAGTCACCTCCAGGGTCTAGAAGTGGTCCAGGCAAGTATGCAGCACCTGGAAGCTTCCTTTGCAGTTCCTTACCAATAGTAGCATCTTGTCCTCCTTGAGATCATTACATGAGGCAATTTCCACCTCTAGTTCATTTTCTTGGCATGGAAACACAAAGAAAGGAAGATGGTGAGGCAAATGATCATTGTCTTTTGCCTTGGCCCTCCTCTCTGGAGGTCTGAAATGCTCCTGAAATGGACCTGGAAGGTGCAAATACTAACTTACACACTTCTCACCTGTCACTCAGGATTTCATAAACTAGAAACCAAATTAGGGCTTCCTGGAATGGTGGGATGTGTTCATGGGGACTTAAACACAGTCTTATCTAAGGTATATTTTACTGGTAATCACTAGTATTTTCAGTTTTCTTTTTTCTGAAGATTGTGAATGTGGAATATTGTTTTACATTCCCTCTGCAGGCAAGTTCCCTTCTTCTGACACAGTGAATGATGCAGGAGCCACAAGATCACTGAGTTACCACATAGAGGACAACTCCCTGGAGAATTACTCATATCCATAGCAGACTTGTGTGAGTGCCATATTAACTTTTCTTGCCTTAAGCCACTGAGATTTTGGTATAGTTACTGAAGCATAACAAGCTTATCCTGACCAATACACAGATTCAATTTCAGACCACTTCTCAAACTTATGTCTTCATCAAAACCACCCTAAGTACTTTAAAGCTCACCCCAAAGCTTCTGATCCGGTAGATCTGAGGTGTAGCCCAGGAATCTGCATTTTAATTGTATGTTAAATTGCCCACAGAAATTCTGGTTCAATCTGTGAATCTGTCATTTCCCGAAGTCCATACATGGACAGACACTTGAAGGCAGGTTGAAGACATTAATTTACATTGCTTGCTGTTGAAGTTGTGTTCTTCTCTTACTTTGAAGACCTCAATTACTTTCTTAGCCACTGGAAAAACAGAAGAAAGACAAAGAGATAGGTTTACCAGTGAAGGAATGATCACCATAGTCATGATCCCTGACACAAAAGTCATGCCTACCTCTTAAGTATGTTCTAGGGATTTGGGGAGGTAATTCGACAAGATGTGTAAAGCATTTAATCTCTTGTCTGGAGTAAGGGAGGTGGTTAATAAATGAAGTTTCTTTAAAAAAGAAGAAGAAAAGCTAGGTTTGAGGAATGGTTGATTTCAGTTAAAAGGAACAATTATGATTACCTTGGCAGTGCCAGGTGCACTTAGGGACAAGGTGCTGTCCTGACCTGGTTGCTGCAGAGGGAAGTCAGATGGTGGCTGGACCCAGTGCAGACAGAGATGGCCAAGGCACAAGGCTCTGTTGATAAGCACTGTGGGAATTGTAAACCCAAAGTACTATGGGAGTTCAGAGACGGGAGAGATTTCCGTTTTCTTTGAATATTTACTTGCTACAGCATAGTAACAGTAATATCTTCTAAGAATGACAGTCAGGAGTTTCTCACAAGGGCTAATGAATCACTGCATTTAGCTGTGACAACAGCGAGGCAAAGAAATATCTTCAAGGGCCCAGACATTATTTCTCCAGTTCTGTCTCAGGGGTATAATGTGCTTAGAAGTTATGACAAATTAGCTGTTGTAGCAAATCTACACGAGCCCTTTTATAAAGATGGAAGTTTGGGCCTGAGTTAATGGGTTATTATTGGCAAGGGAAATAAAGTTGGATAAGGAGGGCGGCTGTGGATAGGAAGGGCTTTGAGAAGCAGCCCAAGAGCTCAACCCTAGCTCAGGAAGCTGGGGATGAGCAACTGGTCCAGAGGCAAGGACCCAGCCTCTATGCAGTTGCAGGCCATTGCTGTGCTTTAGTGTCCCAACAGTCATTCTGCACGTGGAGGCTGAGGGCAAAGTTGCCAGACCACTGTACCAGGAAATGGAAAGGAAATAAAACAGAAGTAATTAAGGAAACCAAATGAAACTATAGATGTGAGGAGAATGTGATGCTATGGCATTTGTTTTTAACCATGCTAATTTAGTTTCTCATCAGCGTTGTTTTCCTAGGAGGAACCATCCCTTAATTTCATACTGCCCGTGTTTCTGTTTCTGTGTGCCCCACTGACATTTGGAGTGGCCAGCCTTTGTGTTCTTTCTGTGCTTTGGGAGGAAGAAGCCATCCTTGAAGTCAGGGTGCTTAGGAAGCAGAGCCTTGTTTTGGCAGAAATGTGTGTCCCCATATTCATTTATGTTCTATTGTAATGTATGTAGAAACAGTAACCTGTGAATTATGCTTTTCCACAACCTTAAAACACACACACAATGCACACACACACACACACACACACACACATCTTAAAGAAACGCAGCATGCATAAATATTTTTTAAACACAACAGTGAACTGTTTACACCTTTTTGCTAATGCCTCTATTTACCTGCATTGACATAAAGAATGAACCAATAAACCTCTGTGTCCTGTGGAAAACGTATAAATATTATCTGATATTGCTCTTAGATGTCATGGTAATTAATGTTACATCAGAAATAAACAGTGTTTTAAAAGAAAAAAACCCAGAAGAACATAGCTGACCTCAAGTGACCTCAAGCCCTGGGCATTGAATGGTCAGGATGCCTACTACGCATGAACACTTAAGGAAAGCAGAGAGGCAGGTTGGGGCAGTCTTCCAGACCCAAGGTGGCCATTAGCCTTGCTGCAGTTCCGGGGTCTTCCCCCCCTCCCCCCACCACCATCTCTCTGTTAATGGGACTCCACTACGTTCCCAGTGCTTGTGCTCCTCTTCCTCACTCACACTTCCTTGGCCTTACTACGCTGCTCACTCGGGTGTCTGCCTCCTCATTACTCGGCTTCTTCACAGCCCACAATGGCCCCTGCTCTTGTCCTATGACAGGGCCTTTCAGCTTTGTTTCTTGTTGCAAATTGCCTGCTCATATCTGTTTCATTTATTTATTCTTTCCCAATTTCAGCTCCCCACAGAGAGAATCTGAAAGGACCAGCTCATTTTATTTTGTGCCAAGCCATTTTACTTCTTCTTTTTTTTAAAGAACAGCTTTATTGAGATATAATTAAGATACAGAGAACTGCAAATATTTAATGTGTACAATTTGATGAGTTTGGACATAAGCAAACACCCATAAAACCATCACCACAAGTGAGACAGTTGATTGGCTTCCATGGGGTATATTCAGCCAATCACAGCTGTGGTCCCTGGGGGAGAACAGAGGGGGTCAGGCCCATGTGGTTAGCCCAGTGGTGTCTCTCGGCAGGAGCTGGGGCAGGGCAGGCACTGTGAGTGGCGCATTTTGCCATGCTCTCACGCTTATTAGCTACCCTAGCCTCTCTGCTGGGTGGTGGATTGGGGGACTGAGACTCCAGTTTCTGGGGTGATGGGCACGGAAAGCCCTGGCCTTCTTCTTTCTGCCTGTCCTGCTGTGGTCATAGAGTATGCCTGTGCCAGAGTCCACCGTGATTCCCCTATACTAGGTCAGGGCATGACAGGTCAATGTAAGTGAGTCACTGAAAATGCTAAAACGAAAGAGAAGTCAAGATTGGTGTCTTGTGGGGCTGGCTCTGTGGCTCCACTTCTCCGTGCCGGGTAGGAGGGACTGCCCTCTCCCTGATGAGGTAAGGGGGTTGTAGCAGGCAGCATGCTTAGCAGCAAGGTCAAAACCCAAATCCAGCTGATTTCATTCAGGAGAGATAGGATCAGACAATAGCGGGGAGCTCTGAGATTCTCTGGAAGGGTTCAGAAGCTGTATTATTGGGTATAACCTACTTGGTCATTGAAGATACCTCTCTAAATTTTTTTAAACTATTTATTCATTTTTGAGAGACAGAGAGAGACAGAGTGTGAGTGGGGGAGGGGCAAAGAGAGAGAGAGGGACACACACAATCCAAAGCAGGTTCCAGGCTCTGAGCTGTCAGCACAGAGTCCGACGCAGGGCTCAGACTCACGGAACGCCAGATCATGACCTGAACAGGTCCAGGTCAGACACTTAACCAATTGAGCCACTGAGGCACCTCTCTAATTTTTTTAAATGTTTTATTTATTTTTGACAGGGGGCGGGGAATGGAGAGGCAGAGAGAGAGGGAGACACAGAATCTGAAGCAGGCTCCAGGCTCGGAGCTGTCAACACAGAGCCCAACGCAGAGCTCGAACCCACAAACTGTGAGATCATGACCTGAGCCGAAGTCAGATGCTCAACCGACTGAGCCACCAGGGTGCCCCTGAAGACACCTCTCTAACTGCCACTGGGCATCGGGGCTCAGCTTATTCCCCTGCACCACAGTCCTGGACTCTGCTGCTAAAACAGCAGCCACACTTGCTTCTGGAAAGCAGGCAGAGCCACCACCAGCCTTTGCCAGAATGAGCTCTCCAAGGCCCAGGCTTTTTCCAATTTAAAATGGATGGGGTGTTGTCTGTTGGTGGGTCCTAGGTTACATGTCCAGGCCTTAGTTGCAAGGAAGGTTAGCAATGCACCTTTCAGCAGTGGTCTCCTTCCTAAGGTAGAGGGTTCCCCAAACATGGAAATAGGGTGCAGGTACTAGGCAGTAAGACAAATGACAAGGATTATCCCCTGGGGCTTTGTCCATTCTTTAAACAGGAGAGCAATGTGAGGAAAACAGTGTGCTATGTACTACGTGTTTGTGTTCTTCCCAAATTCATGTGTGAAAACCACACCCCCCAATATGATGGTAGCTGGAGATACCTTTGTGAGGCAGTTAGACCCTAAGGGTGGAGTCCTCATGGTGGGATTATGGCCCTAATAATAAGACACACAAGAGAGCATGCTCCTCTCTCTGCTTTCCATGTGAGGATAAAACCAGAAGACAGCCACCTGCAAAGCAGGAAGAAGGCCCTTTACCAAGAATGGAATCTGCCAGCACCTTGCCCTTGGACTTCCAGCCTCCACAACCATGAGAAAGAATTGCCTGTTGGTTAAGTCCCCCAGTCCATGGTATCTTGTTATAGCAGCTGGAGCTGACTAAACACAGTGTTCTGGGGAAATAGGTCTGGCGGAGTTTTTTGGACAGATTGTATGAGAGAGATTGAAAGGGAGAGACTACATAAGGAGTGGTATAGGAATGACCTGATTACCTTGTTGTGGTGTCTCACCAAGGGAGGAGAACTCTCGTCTCATATAGATAATTTCTTTCTTTTTTAAAAAAGTATTCTTTAAATTTTTGTAATGTCTATTTATTTTTGAGAGAGAGAGAGAGAGAGACAGAGAGAAAGAGACAGAGCATGAGCAGGGGAGGGACAGAGAGAGAGAGGGAGACAGAATCTGAAGCAGGCTCCAGGCTCTGAGCTGTCAGCATAGAGTCCCATGCAGGGCTTGAACTCATGAACCATGAGATCATGACCTGAGCCGAAGTCAGATGCTTAACTGACTGAGCCAAACAGGCACCCCTTATATAGATTCTTTCTAAGCAGTCTCAATATTGAGGGGCATAAGCTGGGACAGACAGACCAATAAGCACATGGACAGATACACGGACAGGCAGACACATCCAGAATGCAGGAGGTGGTACTGTCTAGTCGTGGAAAAGTGCTTCAGCTCCAGAGCCCGGACTGGAGACTCCATTCCACTGCTGGATTCCTTGCTAGCTATGGAAACTGAGGTAAGTTAATTCACCTGTAGGCCTCAGACTTGCCAACTGTAAGAAGGGGACACTGACAGCACCTACAGCCTGCAGTGAGAACCAGAAGAGCTTGTGCACGAAGCACTGGCAGAGTGGTTGGTCCAAACCAGATTGCCAATAAATGCTATGTATTAATAATGCTATCCTGACGTGAGGTCATGAGGCTGGCCTGTTTGGTAGGCATGGAAGTGAGGCAGGGAGGGCGAACGCGGGGGGGACGTGAAAGGCAGCACAGACGGGGCATTGTGACAGATGGGGGCAAGGGCACAGGGGAGAATGAAGGGTCAGAGAAGACTCCATAAATTATTGATAAATCATCTTTCTCATTTGGTTCTTGGCATTGGGTTATTTTGATTTGGGCTGGCATTTTTCAGATAAAATAACAGGAAGAGAACAACTGAGAAATTGATCTGATAGAATGTATTACCCGAGAAGTAAAAGAATGTCTGAGTGCAAACCCATAGGAAAGCGGGGGAAAGGGCAGCGTCCCCTCCTCCTCTCCCCTTTCCTCCTTCTCCATCAAAAGAGGGTGCTTGAGAATATAGGGGAAGGTTTTACACCTGACTCTACCAGTCAGATAAACTGATCCTTAATCAGAACTCTTTGCTTTAAATCCATGTGAGAAGGAGACAGGATATAAATTGCAAATAAATAAATAATCAGGTCAACCCGTCCACCTTAGGAATTAGTTCCTTCCTCAGCAAATGGAGGTCAGAACCATACAAGGGGAATAATAATTGGCCCCAAATTTGAGACTGACCTCACTGAAAGGTCAGTACCTGTTCTGTGTCATTCCTCATGCGGGCCCCTGAAAGCCTTCACATTCTAACCTCTTCTCTCCAGGAGAGGTAACGGTTGCCAAGCTTACATCCAACAGACGTAGATGCGATTTTTCCATTAATATCCAGTCTCACCTGACAGAAGGGTAACTGGGGAATGAAAGATAAGATTTATGGGTAATCTTGAGAAGCTCCCATTTATATGATGCCTTGCTACCAAAAGTGTATTTCAGAAACCAGAAGCATTGGTATCCTTTGGGAGCTTGGTAGAAATGCAGGGCTTCAGGCCCCATTGAATCAGACCAGCTAAACCAGAATCTGCATTTCAGCAAGATCCCCAGGTAATTTGGGGGATCACTGCTCTTTGAAAAGAGCTGGCTAAAGGCAGGAGGGAGGGGGGTGTTAGGTAGGGAGAGATCAATGTTATGGAAGACAGAAGCACGAGGCACTGGGAAAGTGCAAGCAGAATGCAGGTCTCACTCATAACTTTACCTGGAGCTTCTGGGCTTCTGAGTGGTGTTTGGAACAGTGACTCAGGACAAAGCCTCCTGCAAGGTAGAAGAGGCAGCAGTAAGAACCTTCACAACGTTCTCTGAAAGCCAGAAGCATCACGTCAGCTCAGCTCCAGGTGCAAGGCTGCCTGTCAACGACAGGTTTATTGAGCTCAGCGCGTGCAGAACGCTTGCCCTCTTCCTTTAAATTGGAAACAGATTGCAGCGCCGTGGGCAGTGTCATTGAGAAGGTGGCAACTGCCTTGTTCCCATCTCCAAAGTCACCCAGAGTAAAAGTGGATTCTAACATCCCTGGGCCACTCTGGCCGGACTTTGGGGCCTCATATAGTAACTCTCTAAATGCAGCCTCTTCTTCAGTTTGTATTTCAATTCCCTATTTTAGGAGGTTCTGGAAGCATGACCCTCAGACCAGTAACCTCCACATCACCTAGGAACATCAGAAATATAAAATTCTTGGGTCCCACCCCAGATCTACTGAATCAGAAACTGTGGTTGGGGCCCAGCAATCAGAAATGAATCCCTGGCAGTTTCTGATGCCAGCTAAAGTTTGCAAACCAATGCCCTATATTAAAATAATTTTTTTGTTTTTTTTCTTTAATGTTAATTTATTTGAGATTGAGAGAGAGAGGGAACGAGTGGGGAGGGGCAGAGAGAGAGAGAGGGAGGGAGACACAGAACCTGAAGCAGGCTTTAGGCTCTGAGCTGTCAGCACAGAGCCCGACATGGGACTCAAACTCATGAACCACAAGATTATGACCTGAGCTGAAGTCAGGTGCTTAACCGACTGAGCCACCCAGGTGCCCAAGTTCTTGATATTTTAAAGAGAACTTTTGCAAGTAGTGTTCCCTGTGCTCTCTCTCTCTCTCCCCCCCCCCCACACCTTTGTGAAGTCAACAGAGCAGGTGTCCAATCATATTCTCCATTTTAATGGGTAAGGAAACTTCCCCAACCACACAGTTGTTTGATCCCCAGGAGTCAGGGTGACTTTGGCTTTGAATTTTCAGGAAGCATTCGATGCAGAAATTCTGCAAAGTCTCATTCAGGAAGGGACATATCCCCATTGGTGAGGTTATTTTCTCTCATGCATTCTGAGGTTCTGTAAATCTTTTTGGAGCTCTCTTGGAGAGACTGGAGATGTGGAAAATATTGGACTACTTTTTGCTTTATTAGCAAAGTTCCTTTTTGTTCTGCTCACTAGAGCTAGTGCCTTTCCAGTCCCTGCCATAGAAGGGGTTCAGCAACCTGAGTGTGATTTCCTATTTCCCTTTGGTTAAAATTTGAGAGCTTCCACAAGGCCCAGATATTGGGGTTAGGGGCTGGGAGCTCTGCTTTAAAAGGCAGGACTGCTGGCCCTTTGGGGACATTAGTGTGGTTTTGCTACTGCCACAGTAGTCACATGTCCTGCCCACTTCCCAGCCTCCCCATGGGTGTACTGTGATCAGTGCATATTGGACCAGGAGTGGAAAGCAGGGGGGCAGGGGGTGGGGGAAGAGTGGGCAAGAAGGTAGGACCCATCATAAGGTACCCCTCTACAGACAATGGGGCCGTGTGGCTTCTGGCTCCAGGCTATGCCTGAAAAGCAGCCTCTGAGAAGCTGCCTGGTGGTGTAGGAAGAATGTGTAACTAGGATGGGAAGACATAGGTTCTGGACCCAGCTCTCCTGATTCATATGCTCTGTAAGGTTGGGTAAATCAGTTAAGCTCTTGGACCCCACTTTCCTCACCTATTAAATGGAAGGATCAATACCTGCCCTGCGTGTTTCCCAGAGGTGTTGCAGGACTTACTGAGGTCTGCCTCTGAACATAACCGTAGCCTGGGCAGTGCTATGCAAAGTGAAGGGCTGGGCATTCTGCATGCTTCCTCCTGCTGTGTGGTCCCCACGGCTCTGGCCCTCAGGGAGACCTCTGCCTTTCGTCTCCTGTGGGAGCACAGAAAATGCCTTTCAGGGGGACTACAGAAGCTTCTTGCAACAGGGCAGTGATTCTTCAGCTGTGCTTTTGTGCGCCTGGATTCAGGGCCACCCAGAGGAGCCCCAGGAGGGTCCCTCATCCCTCTTTGCCCAAGAGGCTCCGCTGCCAGTGCCCTCTTCCACCCAAAGCACTGACTCCAACCCTATGAAGACAGTCTCTGTTCTGCCCTCCACGAAGCTGAATAGAATCCATTCTCCTTCTTCTGCACCTTTTATCTCAAAGGATTCCTGAGCACACAATACACTTTATAGCCTGGTCCTCTACCACTAGACAATAAAGGGTCTTTCATTGACCAGTGCTGTTGAAATGCCACCACCTCTGCTGGGCAGCTGCCAGACAGCTGTTCTGAGCTGTGCAGAAAACATGTCTCCATGTCTCCATTCTAGGTCATTTAGAATGTCATACTCTGATGAGGGTTCAGGACAGCACCAAGGCCTGCAGGTTATAGGAAAGCCTAGAGCGTCGTAATGTATACACACACAGACTTAAAGCAACGTCCCAAACAATTCTAAGAGAGCCAGACTGAATTCAATAATATGATGTTGGTTTGTTTTGGAATGAAGATCCAAACTTTGACCCTGTTCATTTTTGTCCTATTCAAAGTGGTCTCCACTAAACAATTGGGCCTCTTAAAATGGGAGTTGTATAAATAAAATGTGAGAGTGGCATAATTAGCTTTATTAGGTCCTGTCTCTGAAGAGCTATGGACATCAGTGTGCTTTGCCTAATTCATTTCCACAGAGGCTTTGCCCTGTGCCAGAGCTGGGCTGGGAGCTGAGATGCTAACACGAAGCCGACAGCTTCTGACCTCCAAGTCAAGCACATTCAGATGTTCACCTTCCTTATGTAAAAGGAAAGGGCTTGCGGGTAATTTCAGACCCCTGACTCTTGTTCACAACAGATGGGTCTCTCCTGGCCAAACATCCAACTAGAATAGAGCTTGCAGCCAAAGGCTACCTCAGCTTGCCCTCAGCTTCCCTCTTACTATTCAGAGGAAATCCAGAGCAAGTTTGGGGAACTTTTCAATAATTATTGCATAAACAACCTTATAGTTATGACACTAGAAATGACTGCTGGTGTTTGGGTTTCTTTTCTAGTGCTAACTACAGCCAAGCATAATTTTTATTAAATTTTCTTCAAAGGGATGATTCAGATTTTTATTGTGTTGTTTAGATTTTATTTCTTTAACTGCCCAAATAAATGTCCCATAACAAAGGAAGTTTGCATTGTGACTATTCCAGGGATCTGTGCATGTGGGTCTAATATAGTGCTTAGAACACTCACCCCCTCAAGTCTTCACTTTCTGCTGCCTTTTGTGGGTGTTGGCTGCTTTCAAAGTCAACATAATCTTTCAGGAGCAAGGTGGGGGAAGGAGGAGGAACATTGTGATGGCTTAAAATCTGTTCAAAGACTCAAATTTGAGGGTGCTGGGGTGGCTCAGTTGGTTAAGCATCTGACTTCGGCTCATGTCATGATCTCATGGTTCGTGGGTTCAAGCCCTGAGTTAGGCTCTGTGCTGACAGCTCAGAGCCTGAAGCCTGCTTTGGATTCTGTGTCTCCCTGTCTCTCTGTCCCTCCCCTGCTCACACTTGGTCTCTCACTCTCCAGAAAAAATAAACATTAAAAAAAAACTTTTTAAAAGACTCAAATTTGTGTTTTCCACAGAATCATCTGAAGACAATCAACAATTTGTTAAATATCAATTTGTGCCCAAGACGTGGTGCCGGAAATCTAGGGGTAAGTATATGAGCTATATAAGCAAAATTTATAGGGAGATCTGGGGAGCAAGATGAGATAAACATGGAAAACAATGTGAGAATACTCCATGATGATATGTCATTAAGTACTAAATTTTCTGCACTTCAGGGGTCAGTGGAGTTGGTAGTTGGAGTTCAGCTCAGAGGAGGTATTAATTGACGCAAAGGTAGACAAATCAGAGTGATGGCCAGGTACGATTATGTACTGATGAGCTAGGGTGAAAAACTTTTTGTTGGAACAATATTTTTTCAAACACTCAGTTGACCATCAAGATGTCCACATGGCCACTCCATAGAGTGGTCAATTTGCTTCTGCAGCTCCAACTTTTCCCTTCTCTTCCCCCAAGGGCAGTCTTCTCATGGAGACAGCTCCACCATAGACTGGCAGTTGAACTCCAGTTGACATCAATCTAGTGGTGGGAAATTGCACCACGGGTATTTCTAGATCATCGAATCCAGTGATTCTCCCACTTGTGTGTACATCACGATTACTTGGAAGTCTTGTTAAATCAGATTGCTGGATCCTACCCACAGAGTATCCAATTCAGTAGGTCTGGGGCTTAAGACAGGGCCAGAGAGACTTGCGTATTTAAGAAGTCCCAGATATGCTGATGATACTGGTCCAGGGGCCACACTTTGAGAATGACCAATCAAACCAATTATCTCAGTTTACAAATGAGGAAGAGGCCCAGAGAGGTCTCAGTTTAAAAAGTATATTAGAAGCCAGTAGCCCACCACCCCTTCACTCTTCACTCTGTGCCAAGTCCAGTCTGAAATTTTAATCATCGGAGAACTGAGCGCCTCCAATTTCAGCAAAAATTCTTGCATATTTAGGAACAGATCTGCCCCCCAGTCAGGAGGACAAACCAGCTAACTTTGACGATTTTAAGGCTATGAAAAGGTTACAATAATAAAATAATTTTTTTCTTCAAATTATTAATTTCTTATGTCCCTGATTTTACAGCCTGCAGGTGGCAGTGCCTTCCTTCTGCACACACAGCTAGAGGCCAGTTTCATTTCCCGAGGCTTTAGGAACCCTGCACCGCCTCCAGAGAGAGAGATGAGGCCACCTATCCCAGCCCAAGACAGCTCCTCCAGGGACAGGGAAATCAGATAACAGGATTTGATATTCTGAGAACTGTATTGTTCTTGATTCCATGTGAGGGTTTTTTTTAAAATTTTTTAATTTTAATGTTTTTATTTTCTGCTTTTCTTGTTTAACTAGTTCCATTCTTATTCTTTGCAAAAGGTTCTACAACTTAAGCTCTGTGAAAAGCCTGAAACCAGAGACAGAGCGACGTGGAACTACTACTGAAATGCCGCAAATCTACTGGAAGAGAGCTTTCTTCACGAGGTTTCTGTCCACCAAAGCACTCTTTTATTGGTGCGAGTCGGGGGCGGGAAGGGAGAAAAAGGAAAGTATGATTCTAGAAGCCACATTGCAGAAATGCCGAAGGGAGGTTCAAACAAGTGAGGGATTGTTCACTAGGTACAGTCCACGATTAAACATGAATTTCCCATTTCCATATGACCCAGGGACTTGCCGATGACCTGCTGGTATGTGATTTCCATTTCGTCAGCAGTCACTGACATGAAATACAACATTTGCTGGACATTCAAAATTAAAATGAAGTTACATTGTAAATGTCTGAGGTGTGTGTTTGCAAACACCCAGCATTGCATACTTGTCCACTTTGCCTCTCAAAGACCCCAAGGTCGGTCCCTTTCCCAGCTTCACTTGGAAGTCAGCAAACTGTCTCTGCTGCTGCCATGCCAGAGAAACACTCTGATCTGATACCTTTTGACCGTCCCCTCCTTTCTGCCTCCACAAGGGAACCACGATTCCCCAGTACTGATCTCTCTCTTTCAGGTCATGGGAAAGTCAATGAATTACATCTCAGTTAATTTCCTAGGATGTTACTATGACTAACTACGAACACAATGTTTCATACTAACATACTATTACAAACTGAAGCTGTCATCCCCAGGTTACCCACAGAGTTGACCTTATCACCTCTCATTTGGCATTCAAGGATGTGCAGTTAGTTTCCACCTTATTTCTTCAGCCTCATCTCGTTCTATTTCCTACCCTCCTTCTCTGCACTCACTCTGAACCTCACATCATTTCCAAAATGATTTCATGCCTGTGGTTTTGTACATTTTGTTCCTTCTGAAAAATTCCTGTTCAGTTTTGAGGATTAGCTGTCATTTGGGGGAATCATTTCCAGACTCCCCCAGACAGCACCATGCTCCTCCTTTGATACAACTTCTAGCACATTATAGGTAATGCGTATGTTGATGTCTTTCTCCCAGCCCCTCGCCTCGTTTTGTTCCTCTCCCCCTGCATCCCCTTCCACAACAGGTCGGTGCTGTGGTAGTAGTGACTGTCTTATTCGTCTTCATATCCCTAGGGCCTAGCCTAAAGGTGGGCAGATAGTATATGCTGAATAAAAAAGTGTGGGTTTTAAATCAATGAATCCTATTCATGATGTTTCTTTTGAGGTGCTTGGGTGGCTCAGTTGGCTGAACATCTGACTCTTGATTTCAGTTCAAGTTGTGATTCCAGGGTTGTGTGACTGACCTCATGTCTGGCTCTGTGCCGAGCATGGAGCCTGCTTAGGATTCTCTCTCTCTGTCTCTCCCTCCCTCTGACCCTCCTCCTCCTGCTTATGTGTTCTCTCTCTCTCACTCTTTCTCTCTGTCTCTAAAATAAAAGAGTAAAAAAATGCTTCTTTCTTCTGTTTCTTATGGGAAGCCCCTCCTTTCTCAACTTCAACCTCCCTCCCCCATTATTTCATTGTGAACCAACAAAAATAACTTGAGTTCTACCAGTAGTGGGTTGTACCAATCACAGGACAAAAATGTTGAAGTGAACAGCTTGAGTGATGGTTCTCCTCCTACTGCCACAAAACCAGCATCTTCGGTGTCTCCAAATCCTGGCGTGGTGTCTGAATTCCCTTTCAGAATATTCACAGACATTTTCATCTACCCCTTTAGCTCTCCTAGATGAATTGACCTTTCCTCAAGCTCCAGAATTCAAATTTGTTTGTGACTATGACATGTTTTATTATCAGTTTTGAAACAATGCCATGTTCTACTTATTTTCATTACAATAGTGTGCTATTTCTGATACTTTGTGGGTCAGCGAGGGTATTGCAGCCAAATATGCGGTCAGCTCCAACACTACAAAAACTGTTTTCAGAAGAAAACGAGTTTCACATTTCAGCAACTGACCTAAAAATGAACTTTTTGAACATGTCTTATGTTTTCATGTGAGAAATTTGGCCCTGCATACATTTGACATCAATTTGCAAGAGTGGTCAATTCTTCCATTATGTCACCGGGCAGACCATGGGGCCAAAGACATGTGTACCTGACAATGTGCTGGAAAATCTCTTATGACTCCTAGGAAGACGTATCCTTAATAATTCCCAGTAACATATCTTTGTGTTTCCTGTAATAATGGGTATTGAAATGGGATAAAACTGGGGTAAACAGGAGGCGATTCCTTGGGAAAGGCCTGTCCGGCCTCATGGGAAGGATATTGGAAAGGTGTCATAGCATGGGTGAGGCTTGGTAATTCAACTTGAGAATCAGTGACAATGACTGACAGAGCTGCCTCACTGAGGTTGGCCAGTGCAGTTAACCATGGGAGTAAGTGATGTACAAGTGGAAAAAAAAAAGCTTTAAAGAAAGAGCCCATCGTTTTGTTACTTAGCATGGAAACATAGACGCTGCTTATTTAGGATGTCAGGGGATTAATTTGTCCTCAAATTTCCAGATGGAGACGATGACGGAACAGAGAATGCCATGAGGTGGCCAGCAGGACTTGGTCAGGCTGGAAGAGGATCGTTCAGGTGGGAGAGAGACAACGGGAGAGATCTCAACAATAACTCAGGGAGAGACCCTGGACCCGTGGACACAACTTCTCCTGGTAAGATCCATTTGGAGTAGGAATTAAAATATTAAAGAGCACAAGCCCCAGGAGAATGCAGGTGGATAGGTTTTATCCATGGCTGCCGCAGCCAGGTGGTATGTTTGATAGTGTGACACAAGAAATCACCATAAAGAACTTCAGAGTGTGCAGGAAGAGGTTTCCAGATAGCACTCGTGTTAGAAATTATTTTCTTTTCATCCAAAATTTAAGATAATTTATAACACCTTCCCACCACAGCAATGCAGAGGAGAAGGCATTTTATAGCAATTATTTTGCAGAAACATTTTCATATTGGAGTAAAATAGACCTGGAGAATTTCAGCTTTGCATATGTATGAAATAGGAAACTAGTAACCAAAATGCCTTAGAGCAAGAGAAATACATTAAAAACAACCACAAACAAATAAACCCCACATTGTTTGAAGGCTGACCTCTACGCATTAGTAACTGCATTGACAAACTATATGTATATATATATATATATATATACACACACACACACGCATATATGTATACATATATATACATACATGCATATATATCCATCCACATTTATTTTTATTAAATATAATATATATAAATAATATATATATTTTATATGTAAAGTTTTAAGGCTAATAATGAAATGAACACCAACAGATTAATCAATAAGCTTAAAAAATACAATATCTAATGCCCCTATGTGTACATCCTGCTCTGATCCCTTTACCTGCCTTCTAGAGCTAACCACTGTCTTGAATTTTTACCACATATATATCCCTAATAGTTTAGTTTTAAACTTTAGACAAGTGGAAGATAACCCTGTGTATATATTCTCCTGGAACCTTTCCCCTCTCATGTTTGTGCTTTGAGAATTCTGTCTTTTATTGTCGTGTGGTATTTCATTGTAAGAATACCACAGTTTATTTGTCCAGACTCTTAGTAAAGGACACTGAGGCTCTTTCTAGATATTACAATTCCACAAAAGCTGATATGAACATTCTTGTCCATGTTTACTGGAACACATGTGCAAGTATGTCCCACAATCAGAATAGTTATGTAGTAGGAAATGCACATCGTCCGTTAGATTAGGTAGTGACAAATGGTATTCCTAACAGAGTGGTTTACACTGTGCCAGCAGCGTATAGAAATTCTCATTGCTCTACAGTCTCTTCAACCCCTGCTATTGCCAGACTTCTGCATTTTTGCCATCTGGTGGAAGCAAAATAGTTGTGGTTTTAATATAATTCTCTCTTTTGATGAGGTTGAACATATTTTCATATGGCTATTGGCCATAAGTATTTCTTTGTCCATGAACTGTCCAGTTTTTTATGGGATTGGTTATTAATTTTAGAGATTATTTAAATAGCCTGTATATTAATCCTTTGCCATTGGTGTGGCAAATGTGTGAGTTGAATTTTAATTTCTTTATAAAATTACGCTAATATTTTCACCGTTTATCACATACATATACATAGATAGCCCTGTCTGCATGGGAAAAGTGAATTCCCATTGCAATAGGACAAAACGATTTTCTCTCCTAGTGTCTGGCTGGCAGTAACAGTGTTTTATATAATTGGCTACCTCAGAATCTGAACAGCTAAGGCTTTGTCTTCATCATGTACCTCCTACCTAAAGGAAGCCCTTGACCAGTACCATTTGGCTGTTCTGAAAGAGGAGAAAACCAAGCAAGCCACTGGGCATTCTTATTATGAAATTAAGTAGTGGTCTCTCTCAACCCACAACTCTTTCTTTTTGTCTGCACTTCAAACATCCTTACATTCCCCAACAGACAGAGAAAATAAAAGATAGAGACCTAATAGCTACAAGGTTGAAACGAATGAGGATGATTAATATGTTCATATCCACCCTCTCTACCCTTGCTTAACAGCCTGAAATTCTTCCTGATATCACTCACCACATTAGGTACATCACTTACTAGCGAGTATTCTAATATAGAGAGTGTTTATTTAATTTTCTGTTTGTCCCACTTCACCCCAGACTATCAATCTCTCTGACTGAAGGGTTTTGTCTTTCATTTGTCATAGAGCCCTCAGCACCTAGCACAGTGCCTGGCACTCGGTGGTTCTCAAAAAAATACAGTATGTGAAAAAGATTTGAAGTCTTAGTTGACAATAAGTTCAGTATAAGTCATTGGTGTAACAGGGCTATTGCTTTGGGTCTTTGGATATTAAGTACTTAGTTTAGAATCGCTATTCCAAACCACTGGTCAACTTTTCTTATTTTTAACCCAATAACTAATTATTTTGATAATAGTTGCTATAAATCATGTTTTAAAGTCTGGTATAGCAAGCCATTATAATTATCTTGGTTAAAAGAACACTTCAATATTCTTGATAGTTTATTCTTCTAAATGAATTACACTGTGAGTTTGTCAGAGTCTATAATGTATTCATTTGGGATCTTGGTTTTGCATAAAATCTATAAATATTTGCTTAGGAATTATTGTCCTTGCTACTGTATTTGGTTTTTCCAATAAGAAGCAATATATATCTCTCCAATTATTCTTCTCATCTTTTATTTCTCCCATTAGGAGTTTTAAATTTTATTTGAATAATTAAATCATTTATGTCTTGAATTAAATAGATATGCATTTAATGATTTCAATTGTAATAGAATCTCTTTTATTGTGTTTCTAACTATTTGTCATGGATCTAAAATAATGCAATTGTTATATTTGTTTTTTTCCTAAAAAGTTATTATCAACCTTTCAGGAAAATTTACTGTATTTTTCTTCAATGCATACCACTAGTATTTCTAGTGCTATGTTCTTAAAAAGTGGGTTAAAAAAAACCCAACTAGATATTCTTAGTTTGGAAATAGTCTGCATTCATCCTGGAGAAAACCCAAATAAGAAAAATTTTAGGTCCTCCTTTTCCTTTCTCAAAGATATCTTGAGTAAAGGATGCTTCACTTTTTAGGTAAGGTTATTTTGGGATGAGGCAGTTAGAAATACCAACACAAGTTATAAATCTTTCTAGTCAATACTTGACCAAAGATAATTTAGTACTGTCATGGGTTCAATCAATGTCTGCATGTGTAGTCCAGGGCCCAAGAGTATATTCACTCAAAGATACTATTTGGAAATTCTACACTATTTCTTCAGCATTTTTTTTTTGAGTGTGTGCAGCATGTAAAGGAGATCAAAAGTTTGAAATTAAGATTAAAAGATAAACCAGAGTAAAATTTTTCTTAAATGTTAATATGTTTTCGATTCGTTTCCAAATTTTCCTTTCTTTATTTTTTGCTAGTCACCATCTGTCTTTAATTATAGCTTAACTCAATTTCCTTTGAAAGTCCTTTTTCCAAATTAAAAAAATTTTTTCTCTAAGTATTTTCTGAATTTCAGTTGTTTGAACTTAAGAAATTATGAAGCCCTTCTGAGTCTCCATTTCTTTATTTGTAAACTGAGAATGAAAAAGTGTTTTCATGTCTCCCTAGGTGGTTGTTTGAATCATATAAAATGGTTAGGGTGTCTTTTCCTTTGTAAGAATGGTTTGCCATTGAGGACCACATAAACTAAATTCAATAAGAATATGTTAAATGTACTTCATGGCTACCATTGTTCCATTTAATCACAAGGAAATGCAAATATAAGTGAAATACAAAATAAAGTTCCTGTCTTCCAGAGAAAATTCTTCTCAAATATTAGCAGGCACACAAATCTCCCAGGTCTAGTCAAGTGGCAAATTCTTATTCAGTTAGTCTGGGGTGAAGCCTGAGATTCTGCATTTCTAACAACCTCTAAGAGATGCTAATACTACAGATGGCAAGATCCCTGTCATGTAAATCATATACATCAGAGGCAGAGATCAGGAAAAACTAGATATCCTTGAATATCCAAATAAATCACTGTGGGCCAGAAAAAGGAAGATGGGACAGGATTCAACCTGCAATTCTCTTCACTGTTGGTAAGGAGCCAAAGCAGGCATACCACAATCTCAACAGGAGGGGAAAAAATGGTTCGTCTTTTGTAACGTTCTGTGGATCCGTGTATTTAAAGATGCTCGAAATGGCTTCTGACAAAGAGGTATGAGGGTGCTTAGCCAAGAAACAATGGTGTTATGCTGCTGCTGGAGCTCAATATTACATATGCACATATACGGAAGGTTAAGATAGCTTAGCCATACATGTAATACTTACGTGCACATATGATCTTACTATCAATCAGGATAGTTCTGGGGTGTGTAATATTATTAAAGGCAGCATTTAGCCTTCACTAACTACCAGTTAAGCTCCCAGGACAGTCAGAAGCAATTCCTTCCTACATGCCAACCAGCTGGTTCTGGAATGAATGTGTTACTGGCTTCTCATCCCCAGCACTGGTCTGCAGCATAGCTACAAAACTGGGTAAATTTATGGGCTCACTGAATTGGTTGGTGTCCCATCCCTTGAGGACCCAGTGCCTGCTTCTCCCTGATGGTCCTGATCACCCCCACTCTCATTCCCATGCTCACCTTCCTTCTGGCTATCGAATCTGTGTCATTCTTAGCCTTTAACCCCGAGACTGGAGCCATTGCAATAAGCTCGCATAGCCTCACCTGAACACCTGACTTCAGCTAGAGAAGGTCAGCTCACTGTTTCCCAAGCAGGCCTTCTGCTTTCTGCGCTATGCTTTAGCTCTCTTCCGGACTGCCCCTTCTCTTGCATTCTTTCTAGCCAGGCAGGTCTAACCCATCCTGAGCCGACCTCAAATCCTGCCTCCTTTGTAAAGCCTTCCAAGATTTATACCTTCCACATATATGAATCCTTCAGTAAGTTATTGTCTCTACTATCCATTGACAATTAATCATTTTAGCTGTGATATTGCTTTTCTGTTGCTGCCTTCCATTGTCATTTAAAACATATATTCAGCTCTTTAAGACTTGATATGTTGGTTCTCCAGTTGCAAAGCTTCCTTGAAGTTCAAGTTTGGATCTTATATGTTCTTGCATATTATACAGAGTCCCAAACAATGTAAATGTAAAAAGTTACTTTGACTTGATAAACTAATTCTACAGATTTTCTGGATGATCTTGGTGAATATAGAAAGCCATTCCATTAAACTGTTAACTTGGGCATCCACCAGCTTAACTGAAGAGAAACATAATTTTAGACACGTGGGTGGGATCCATAGACGTCTTTCTGATTCCCTCCAAAACGTACCCCAAATCTGACCAGTCCCTGAAGCCTGGCCCTCCTGTTGGGCCGACCCTGTTGCCATGGAACCGCGCTGCAGGCAGCTCGTAAGCTGCCACTGAGAAAAGATGGGTATTACTTAGGTCACTTGTCCTCGTTCCACTCGTAGTTCCCTCCCAAGTGGGAGTGTGGCGTCTCTCCAAAGAGGTATGCGCACTGAGGAAACCATGCGTAGCCGATGGCAGAGGCAAAGGCCTGAGTGGGGGCTGGAAGAGGTGCCCCTTGTGTGCGGAGTAATCTCTATGACACATTCTTCACACGCACCCTGCCTCCATCCTCAGAACCCTCTCTCTTGTGATAATACATGGTGTCTGCCTCTGTCTTTAACTCCTCGTTGGGGATCCAGGACTCTAGGCTGGATGGCAGCTCTAGTCATCCAGGCCTGGTTCTCTGTTCCCACTCTGTGTGGGTGAGGTAGGCCGGGGCAGGCCCCCGGCTCAAAGAGGTAGCCGAGTCCCTATACACACAGGCTCCCTTCTAGGCACCAAAGTAAGGATCTTAGCTTCAGGGGTCCAGCAATGGCTTCAGGCCATTTTTTCTCCCTTCCCTCCAAGTTCCAACCCTTCTAGATCACTAAATTATGTGACTAAAAAAGTCAGGGATTTAAATTGTTACTGCTGATCATTGATGTCTGACATGTGTTTAGCTCTGAGAAATCATAGCTGCCACCCAGGAAAATGACTGGGGAGAGGCCAGCTTTCGCCTCTGTTTTGGTCTCTGCTGGCAGCTGTAAGACTGCAGTGGTCATCTTGGCCCTGATGAGGTCAGAATTGGACTTTCATGGGGCGCCTGAGTGGCTCAGTGGGTTGAGAGTCCACCTTCGGCTCAGGTCACAATCTCAGGGTTCATGGGTTCGAGCCCTGAGTCAGGCTCTGTGCTGACAGCTCAGAGCCTGGAGCCTGCTTCAGATTTTGTGTCTTCCTCTCTTTCTGCCCCTCCCGTGCTTGCACTCTGTCTCTCTCTTTCAAAAATAAATAAACATTAAAAAAAGAAAAAGAATTGGGCTTTCATCTTGCAACCACACCCTGGCTACTTGACCCACTGGCTTAGCTGTTCTTTCCTCTGCCTACTTCTTCATCTGAGCCTGAGAGGCTCTTCCTAGAAAAAGAAATGATAACAAATGGGCCTCCTTCTTCTAGGTGGAGGCAGGGCATCAAGGACTGGAACCAAGGGAAGAAAGAAAGAGTAAGGGGTTGAGAGAAGAGATTGAGGCAAGTTGTGTCTGGGGCCCAGGAGTAGTGTTCAGATTTGGTCACCAGTTCCTGACCCCTTTCCTGGTCAAGAGGGCAGGTTTGCCAGGAAGCGAATTATGTAAGAGGACCTGGAGGGTAGAAATAGAACAAGGAGTCTCTGTCTTCGGGGAGTTTATACTCCTGTGGGCACAGAATTGAGTAATTGATTGACTGAGTGATTGAGTATTTATTGAGGACCCATATATGCTTTCCTGAACTAGACCAACATGTTCTGTATCTTATTCTATGTAGAGGCTGCACTTTACAATATCACAATTCACCTGTCCTACCCTCCTTTATGATGTTTGATCTTAAATACAAGAATAATGATAGAGTGAGTGTCCAACCTAAGGAAGCTTATTTAGAGCTTGGTTAGGATGATTTGAGAAATGTTGAGCAATCTTCCCTACTTATTTCCTCTTATCTCCTTCAAAAAATGAAATCTAACTCACCACTAACCAAAGAACCTGAAATTGCATGTTAGGATTTTTTGAGTATCAAGATATTTTAACTCCTGAAGTCTTTAGTTAAAAAACAGTATCTTATAGACAAGAGAAAATAAAGATTGCTCAGAATTATTTCCATATTTGGAAAATAATGTAATTCTCCCTTAGCAACTCCATAAACCAAAAAAAATTCTATCTAATGTAATACTTAAATGTAAAAACAAAAAACTCCAAATCCTCAAAATATAAGAATATAGATAAATGTTTACTTATTCCATGCCAGAAGAGCGTCTCTAAAGCAATAGGAAAAATATGAAGGAAAAAAAAAGTAGATTTGACTACATAATAATTCAAGAATTCAGTTTGTTGGAATTGACTATAAACACTATTAAATAGTAAAGGTCAAATTGGGGGAACTTGCGATAAATATGGCATGGGACTGATATCATAAATGTATGAAGAGCTTTTCCAAATCAGTATAAAAACTAGAAGATCTCCATTGGAAAATTGGTCAAAAAAAAAAAAAACCCATGAAGAAGACAATCCACACTGTCTTCAATCCAATTGAATTAAGGATTCAATTTTGCTAGCAATCAAAGAAATACAAAATAAAATAATAAAGAAATGCTACTTTTTTTGGTAGGAAATTGCCATTAAAAAATAGCCAAATGGAACGCAGGTGACAGTGAAGATCTTCAACTTGATGTCTCCTCCTTCCCAACAGAGCCTTCCTCTGGCCCTCTTTCCACTCCATCAGGGACTGAACTTATCCTTCAGCATTTCTGTATCTTCCACTCCCCTCAATGGTCTTCACTTGCTTTGGGTCTTTGGGTATCTGGGGTAGTGTTGAGAAGGAAAGACCAGAGCATGGATGGGAAGGAACTCTGGAATAATTATATCATATTTCTAGACATATTTCTAGATTCGTTTCTTTATTTAGAAGAATATCTTATTATTATATTATTATTATTAATATCTTATTATGACTCTAGGCCAAATAACCTCTGGTTATCACTGCCAACTCTAATTGATACTTCCAGTAGAGAATGACTATAGTATGGCTCAGAAGCCAATAACTCTAGCCTTAATAAATTGATAAGTGTTACTCTCTTGGCCCATAATTGGCCCATGAGCCCATGCCTAGCTTACCTTGACTCCTTGCCTGGCTAGGACTCTGTATTTGGCAACTTTAGTGTTGTTTTCATCACTATTCCAGAATTTTGTCATCTTAATTTTGTGTTCTGTCACACTGCTTTGCCCCCAACCCCTGGGGTAAATTCCCACTTCCTCTGCTCCCTGTCTCTATTCTCTGCTTCCCAAAAAAAGACACAGGGCCACACTGACTATTCATGTGCTGTACAATATCAATTTCCTATTGATTTTCCTGGGCACGTCCCATAATGGCTGGTCTAAACATGGTCTGAACATGTCCACAAGACTCCTCTGATAATTGTAATAGTAATAACAACAAAAAATTGAATTTTACATTTTATGATTCCCCTAGTGCCTAGCAGAGTGGTAACATTTACGAGTTGTCCAAATAATCTTTCTCGAACTGAAACTACAAGTATATGGAATGTGAGTCACAAGTTCCTGAACTTGTGCCTACGGCTTTCTGATGAGCTCACTGTTTCAGCAGCCAGAGCATTTTAGCACCTTTCTTGACCTATTATTACATAGTTTTGGTGCCTTCCATCTTTTCAGAGAACAATTCTATCATTTCTTTTCTAGTTTGGGTTTTGTCCTCCCCGCACAAAGGAACGATGAGGTAATCCAAATAACTGCTTGTTCTGTTTGGAAATGAGACCAGAGATAGCAACATCTGAAATAATTCTTTTTTTTAAATTTCTTGAGCATCCCAAAGAGTGTGTGCTATAATGGCTTTGAAGATCCAAATATCAATCTTCCTAGGTGGGGAAAGGGCAGCATAAAGCCAAGATGCATGCCCTGCACCTGAGTAGCCCATGTCACTCATTGAACAGTGGGTCTGACAGCTTCGGCAGGTGCAGTCTGGGCTATGGAACCCTTCAGGCTGTGGGGAAAGTAAGAGCTCAGTGCTCCAGGGGTTATTGCTCATCTATACCTTCCTTGGAAGTGGTGATTTACCCAATCCCATTTCTGTCCTCAGCATACAAGCCATGGAAAACTGCTGCCTTTCTTCACCCTGAATTGGTCATCAGTATGAATATCAGCCAGATCTTTCCAAAGCGTGTTTCACATAGTACTCATTCCACAGGAGATCAATCGAATCAGGTTTACACGGTCAGATCAAGTTCAGTGTCACAGAGTCTTTAATATGCTGTTTCCTAAATATCCACAAAGGGTGGCATTTAAAAAATTCTTATAACCATAGAAGACTTTTCTATGTGGCCCAAAATTAGAGTTTAAACATTCCATGCAAAAGGTTTTGGGAAATGCTGCTTAATGCTAGTATAAACATACAGTAGCATGGTACTTATTTACTTAGCATGTGAGAGAATGAGCTATTGTGCAGTACGAATTTTCTGGATGCCTAAAAACTAACTCTCTTTTGAATACCATTTGGCCAACAATGTTTCTGGAATATATCACATACAGGATGGGATACCATTCTGAGATATTCACTATGTTTTTTCTTCTCTGCATTTATCCTTTTTCCTTTCCTCTACCCAAACAGGGTCAGCCTTCTTTGGCTCACTGCCTCAGAGGTGGAATGTAACAGGGTGGAAGGCAGAAGTAACCTGTACATCCATCTGACTTTTGTGTTCCAAAGAGTCAGGCTCTTAGAACAACTTAAAGGATTTGCAGAGGGGGTGAAAGAAAGAGGATTCAGGACCTAGAAACATGAGAGGAGAAAGATAATCTCCCAGACTAAGAATAAATGCACCCCTGAGCAGAGGGAGTAGAAGGGAGAAGTACAGAGAAGAAGCAGAGGGAAGGAGAGAAGGGGGAAGGCTTGGGAAGAGAGGGGAGGGGTGGAGACAGAGCACAGACATCTGGGACTAGAAAAGAATGCTTGAGTGTATATCCAGGGAGAAGCGCCGGGAAGATCTTTGTTCTCCAAGACTGGATCAAAAGAAGCAGTGAACCAAGGCTAGGGGAACAGGCATGCTGACAGGAAGGAAACCTCACCTGTGTGTGCAGGTGACTCAGGGACCACTTCACCAATGTTTTGATATTACTGACATCTCTTGGGGTCTTTGACATAACCTCAGAATGGGGTGGAGGGATGCCATGAAAGCTTGAGGTTTGCATTCCCAATCTGGTCAGTAGGCTGGAGGCCCTGGATAGAAATGATTGCAAACTAAAAAGGTTCAAGTTCTTAAAAATTTTGCTTTTGTGAAGCATCATGCAATTCCACAGTTGAGACTGGCTCAGGGTCAGGTCCAGAAAGTCTGTTGAGGAGGAAGCACCTTCACCCCAACCCCTGCAGTGTTACAGGCTTTGGTGATTTTTCAATTTTTGTGCCTGCTTTTTATATAGTTTTCCTGTCCTCATTGGAGGTCTCACTTCTCAATACTTATCATGGGCATACAGAGTTCTAGTGCTCTCTTTTCCTCTCCACATTTGCTCTCCTTTATGTGCTTTGGCCAGGAAGCCAGATAACGAAGCTTCTTAGAATTATACATAAAGGGAAAGGAAATCAGTTTTGAGAGTCGGCTCCTTTTCCTCACCTACAGAGTAAGGGAGCTGTAATAGATCATTGCTAAGGTCTGGTCCAGCTCTAACATTTTATGATTCCTCTGAATAAAGTGTGTGAGCTTTTATGAGCCGTTTTGGAACATCTACTTTCCCCATTTCCTGATTCCTAGCCACGTTCTCAAGGGATGAAGTTGCTCAGCTGTGACCTCTTGAAAAGTAACATTATTTAACTTGGTGTTTTTTGCTGAATTCACAATTCATCCATTCATTAAAAAAATTATCAAGCATTTACTGCGTGCTCAGTGCTATACTGTATAATTAGAATACAAAGATTAATATGAGATCCCTCCTTCAAGGAATTCACAGACTAGAGCATGGATTCCCATTTTTTTCTGCAGCCATGGAATCCTTTAGGAATCCGATGAAAATCCATTATATTACAGGCCAGTATTTACTGACCACTTAATATGTACCAGGTTCTGTTCCAAATGTTTCAAAAGTAGCGTATTTTGTCCTCAAATATCTATGAGGTAATGTTATTACCTGCATATACAGATGGAGAGATAAAGAACAATGCATGAGGACATATGGCTAATTAAATGGTGGGACCCACACTTCACTCCCAGTAGTACAAACTTGAAGCCCACATTTTTCATCCGGGATAATGGTGTTTCTGAAATCAACAACAAAAACAACATGGTAACAACAATGGTTTTTGAGAATCGATGTAATGTACTAGGCTCTGTATGTTAATTTTCTCATTTACTAACAACATCATCAGTGGGTACTTTCATTATCTACACATTTCAGTAGAAATCCCCTTGACTTAAAAGGGTTAAAATATGTTCCAAGGTACACATAATGAGGGGAGAGGGGGTACAAAGTGCAATTTTGGTACAGTTTCTGATGGTTCATGAACTTTTTGTCATCTGGCCAAGAGGAAGAGGTAGATGAGAAATATATTGATTTGTGGTAGTGCAGTGGGAAGTTCCATGGGACTAGTATAAATCACTCTGCAGGATCAGGAAAAGTTTCTCAGAAGAAGGCATACCTTAGCTGAGTTTAAAGGATAAGAAGGTACATACATTGGACAGCAAGGGGGGAGAAGGGCATTGAGGGCAGAGGAAAGAGTGCATACAAAAGACAGGAATAGGAGACAACAATGCGACCTGGGAGACTGCAGACTTGAGTGTTGCTGGTGTTTGCTGTGCTTGTGGGCAGGGCAGGGACGAGTGAGTCTAAGAAAGCAGGCAGGAGTGAGGTCACACAGGGCCCAGGTGTTAAGCAGAGGCATTTGAGTTTTACCTGCTCTTTGGGGAGCTACTGTAGGCCTTATGTGTGGGGGTGCCTTGTTCGTGCATCCTAGCAGCAGGGTTCAGGGAAGCTAGCAGGAGGACCACTGGACCAGAAATAGAAAAAAAGTGAGTTAGGTTAATGTGATCAATGCTAGATGTGATGAGAGTCTGAGTTAAGACACTAGTAGTAAATAATTTTTTTAAATGTTTATTTGTTTATTGAGAGAGATAAAGAGAGAGGTAAAGAGAATCCCAAGCAGGCTCCTCACTGTCAGCACAAAGCCTGTCATGAGCCTGGATCCTACAAACCGTGAGATCATGACCTCAGCTGAAATCAAGAGTTGGACGTTTAACCAACTGACCCACCCAAGCACCCCTGGTGGTAAAGATTAGTTTGAGAGATATTTTAGAGATAAAAACCAAAGAATAGTAGTAGCAAGCGGGAGAGACTAGGAGACTCCCAGCTAAAGCCTGGGGCCTGGTTTGTCAGCTGCTTGGAAGCCAATCTAGAAAGGTTGATAAAACAACACAGGAAATGAAATGAAATGGTGAAAATCATATTGTCCAGTTTCATTTGGGGATATTCCTGACTATAGTTGATGGTACACAGCCTCCATGTACTATATGACATGAAAGAAACAGGGTTGGGAGGCTTAGAGGCCCAAGTAACCAACATCAAGTGTTATGGGTTGAATTATGCTCCCCATTCATATGTAGAAGTATTAATCCCCTCTCAGAATGTGAACTCATTTGGAAATAGCATCATTGCTAATGTAATTAGTTAAACTAAGATGAGGTCATACTGGAGGTGGTGGTCCCCTAACTCAATATGACTAGTATTCTTTCATAAAGGGGAAATTTGAACCCAGACACATGCACAGGGACAGGGTCATGTGAAGATGAAGGCGGAAATCAGGGTTATATCTCTACAAGCCAAAGAATGCCAAAGACTGCCAGGAAATCACTGGAAGCTAGGAGACAGGCCTAGAATAGTCTTCCTCACTGCCCCCAGAAGGTATCAACCCTGCCGACTTCTTGATTTTGGACTTACAGTCTCCAGGACTATAATTTTGTGTTGTTTTCAGCCCCTCCGTCGGTGGTATTTGTTATAGCAGGCCCTAGGAAGCTAACACACCACATAAGCACAGATGGTCTCCAAACTGCCTCCTCAGCGTGATGAACCATCCAGATTTGCCTGAGACTGCAGCGTTTCTCAGGACACAAGATTTCCAGTGATAAAATTAAGGAGGTCCAGAGTAAAGTGGGATGAGTTGGTCACCCTAAGAGAGTGGGTCTGCTTCACTGCGGCTTGAAGGTGTGAGGCCAGAGCTGAACTGCTCAGGACATTGGGGAGTGGGGAACACAGCCACAAGTGGTCTGCCTGCTCTCTTCCCACAGACAGCTCTGAAGGATTCCTCCCAAATGTCAGATAGTCATTGAACAAATGCTACTTTGAAGGGCTGCCAATGTTGTCCTGTCCTGGTCACTCTCAGTTTTTGGAGTGGCTGGTGGTGCCATTCTCTGAGCAAGGGGTAGTTAGGAGTGGAGAAGGCCTGGCAGGAAACATGGTGTCTGTTTAGGGCACGCCAAGTTTAAGGTAACTGTGATACATCTGAGAGAGAGTTCTGGCCGAAACCGCCAGAAGGAACCAAACAGGAAGTGTATCTGGAATATGGATCTTCAAAGGACAGAAAGCTGGAAGAAGCCGCTGAGATTCCAGAATATCAGCAGGGTGCACGGGAGACATGGCCCCGGATCACTCCAAGTCTGATAATGAAGAAACTGCAGTGACAGGGAAAGTTGGGGCAGGGGAAGAATGCCAAGCAGGCAGAAAGCAAGAGATAGCCTGACTTATTCAAGACGGTGAGAGAGTTGGACATATGGAATGCTTGTGTATATTCAGACAAACACATGGATGCTATTAGGCTGTCGTGCTGGGAAGACATCCATTCGCACTGCCTCTCTCAGTCCATGAAATAGCTCTCCCGACCATATTAAATTGTACCTGACTACCCCTGAACTTCAGGAAGTGGGAGTTGCCATGTGATACTAGCATTCGGTTTGTACATCCATCCCCACATTTTCCTCTTTCCTCCATTTCCTGGCCCAAGAGAGAGTCTCAGTTTATTGACTTATAATTCAAGGATGAATGAATGAAAAAAAAAAAAAGCCCTTTTCAGATGGAGTGGGATTGGGGTATAGTTAAAGCTTGTCTATCATTTCTTGGTGATCCCATGGTTGTTCATTTCTGGTAGAAACATATGCCCTAAATCATAACCACAACAGGATTATACCTTACATTTGCAACAGCTTTGTACTTTATCAAGTGCTTTCGCATGCATTATCTCATGTGGTCCTTGCATACTGCTGATGTGAATTCCGGTATGAGTTTATACAACCCCATCACTATTAGAGGTAAGATATTAATTTGTTGACCCAGTAATAATTGAAGATTCCACCCTGGGATCCTCATAGATACTCTTTATAGACCCAATGGGAACTTAAATTTTCACATGATAGGAAAAAAAATTAAGTGAATTAAGAGATAAATAATTATTTAGCCCATTATTTGAGTAAAACACTGGCCTAGGCATTGAAGGAAGATGCAAAATGACATTAGAGCCTCTGTCCTCAAAGAGTTTGGGATTTGATTGGGAAGACAAGATGAACAAACAAGAGAAGATGATTCAGTAAAAGAATCTTATAGGTCAAATGTGTAAAGCAGATACAAGTTAAAAGGGAAACAAGTGATTGCTGTGGCATGTTCAAATGAGGGGTTCATTGAGAAGTTGGGGCTGAAAGGCCCGCATCCTGTAGGAAGAGAAGGGGGAAGCTTCTCGAAGGGGGTGTACCGTTCATCCAGAGACTTTAAAAATGGAACTTGTTAAACTTTGACTTGCTTGCTGGAAAGAGAAGAAGGACTGCCACCAGCTGGCACGCCTGTGCCCCAAAGCACAGGAATGGACTTTCCTTGTTGAGCTTTGGAAGGTGAAGTTATTGCAGTTTACATGCATCCTGAAGCACGTGGAATATTAGGTGTGGGCAGTGGCTTATTGCACTGGAAGCTGGAAAATTTTCCAAACAGAAGACTAGAACCTGTTTAAGGGTTAGCCCATTAAAAACAAAAACAAAAAAAGCACTCCAGCCTAATTAGCTTTTCCAATTTAGAGTGAGTGATCTATTTATGTATTGGATTTGGTGCAAAGTTTTGCTACGCAAAGTGTGGGCCATGGACCAGCAGCATCAGCAACACAGGGAAGTTTGTAGAGATTCAGAATTTCTGACCTCCCTGCAGATCTACTGAATCTGAATCTGCCTTTTAATAACATTTCTAATAGGCACATAGAAGGAAACCAGTTATCAAGAACTCAGAGTATGTCTTTATACTCAAAAAAGGTTGATAGGTCATTTATTTAACACATGGTGGTTCTAGTCACCACAGTGGAGACTTACACATCAACTTATATTATTTCTACCCATTAACATATTCTTAGATGCAACTTGCAACACTAGGGATAGCATCTTGCCCCTTCAGCGCCTTCCACATGGCAGCAGGAGCTCAGGTCTCTGTCCTTGCATTCACTTTTGGGGAAGATGTCATTAGATTCTGCTGAGTTGGGGATGGGCATCTGGTACGTAGAAGAAAAAGCATGGGCTTCGTAGACAGACACAGATTCAAATTTAACTTACCTTTCAGAACCTGTATCCTTCTTTATAGAACAGGGCCATAAAAATGATGAGATTACTACCATACAGGTTTGTGAAGTTTAAAAAGATAAATTATGCAAAGCATCTAAAAAAGTGTCTGGCATATTGAGAATACTTCCCTCCAAAAGCAAAAGCAAAGTTAATTCTACCCTTATGCCTCACAAGTAGCTTGTTGTCTAACATTTAGTATGTCATTCAACCTCTTTGGGATTCAGCTTTTACTGCTCTATAATGAGAGCTAGGGATGAGATGATTCCTAAAATCCTCCCAGGGCATAACAGTAAAATACCTTGGTGTCCACGGAGAGCACAGACCAGGGTGGCTACTGTCTCACTCGCCTGCCCCCATTCCACCCTTAATGCTTCTCAGGTTACTGCATTCCCCTTCACAGCCCTCTGCCCCCTGTTTCTGGAAGCCAGGCTTGGTGCCTGGCAGGACAATTCCTTAAAGGACCAGTTTCTGCCAGGCAAGTTGACAACCTGGGTGAAATCCATAGCAGTCAGTAATACTAACACCCCCCAGGATGCCAGCTTTGAGAAAACAGGTTCACTGGACATCCTTGGCTGCTAACATAGAGACCCCAGATGGGCCACGCCCCTTTCCCCAGACACTGTAATCCTACTTAGAGGTAGCGTAGGGAGCTCAGGGCGATGCTGCACGTATAGGTGCCACCAATAAGTTTCTTCCTATCACACCTGAAAGAAAGTCACGGGGCTCAATTTTATGGGGGGGAGGTGTGGTAACTTGCAAATTATTGAATTATGAGGTTTAAAACAATCATGTGAACTCAAGTTCCACTTGGCAAATTTGGCTGAGCAATTTTGCGTTTGGCTGGGATTTCTTGAAACACGAGAGGGTGCCTGCTCTATGGTTGGGAGGTGCTGAGGGAAATACTGCCAAGGTGGTTAATTTGGTTTTTGTCTTTCCTGCTGACATAAAGTTTTTACCTGAGCCAGTGTATTTTTCTGGTCCTTTCTGAGGCACAAAAGCAAAGCAAAAACAAAGCCCAAAGACAACAAAAACCAATTGTTTCTTTCTTGAGGATTTGAGTTTGGAGGGAAAACAAGATTTGCTTGTTCCTTTGCTTGAAGGTATTTGCATTTTCCGAGGCTAGTCTCTCTGAGCTGTGCTCCTTTCTGTCATAGGTGCCTCATCATTCCTCCCATCCCAACTCTCCAAGATTCCTTCTTCCCTAGAACCGTGTCCACAATCTTAAAATTATCTCACTGATGGGAGAACCATCACATGGTAGCCAAGCAGAACATTTCTCTGGTAGGATGCTTCTCTGGTGCCAGAAAGACCATTATGATTCTTTCCACCTTCACCTAAAAGATTCGACTTCAACTTCCTGTAGCTTCTCTGAATTTTGAAAAACAAACGAATCACTTTGTCCATACTTATCAAGCCTCTATTCTGTACCCTCTCGTAATAGGAGTGGAAGAGCAGAGCTTCGCAAATATGAATATAAGTATTACCAAAGGCAGAGGAGTGTGGACCCTGTGGGGAGCTTGGTGCAAGCATGGGGCAGGGGTGTTGGCATAAGCTGAGAAGTCTTCAGCAAATGTACAATTTCAACCAAGCCAAGTTTTACCTTAGGAAATAGTGTGAATATACTACTTTTAAAAATTATATTAATAGTGTTTGGACTATGTACCGTAGAATAAAAGCAATTCTCCTGAAATGTTTTTTTTCTACTTATTTATTTAAAAGGTTTTTTTTTAATTAAAAATATGTTTAATGTTTATATTCATTTTTGAGAGAGAGAGAAAGAGTGAGAGAACAGGGGAGGGCCAGAGGTAGACATAGAATCCAAAGCAGGCTCTAGGCTCTGAGTTATCAGCACAGAGCCCAGTGCAGGGCTGGAACTCAAGAACTGCGAGATCATGACCTGAGCCAAAGTCAAACACTTAACCAGCTAAGCCACCCAGGTGCCCCTAAAAGTCTTTTTTTCTTTTTTAAAGCAGCTTCAGATTCACAGCAAAATTAAGAGGAAAGTAAGGAGATAAGGAGATTTCCTGTATACCCTTTCTCTAAACATGCATAGCCTTTCCTGTTATCAACATTCTCACCAAAGTGGTACATTTGTTAAAACTGACAAATTTACATGGACACACCATTTACACCTGAAATTCATAGTTTACCTTAGGGGTCACTCTTGGTGTTGTAGATTCTATGGATTTGAACAAATGTATTATGATAGGTATTTATCACTATGGTATCATACAGAATAATCTTACTGCCCTAAATATCATTTCTGTTTTGTCTGTTCATTCCTCCCCACCCAGCAACCACTGATCTTTCAACTGTCCCCATAGTTTTGTCTTTTCCAGAATGTGAAATCATATAGAATGTAACCTTTTCATTTTAACTTCTTTCCCTTAGTAATATGCATTTAAATTTCCTCCATGTCTTTTCATGGCTTGATAGCTCATTTCTTTTTAGGGTCGAATAATATTCCATTGTCCATATGTACCAGTTTACCCATTCACCTCCTAGAGGATATCTTGGTTGTTTCCAAGTTTGGTAATTATGAGAAAAGTGCTATAAACATTTGTTTGCAGGGTTGTTTTTTTTTTTGTGGACACAAGTTTTCAACTCCTTTAGGTAAATACCAAGAAGTGTGATTGCTAGATGGTATAATAAAAGTATATCTACTTTAAGTAAGAAACGGCTAAACTGTCTTCCAAAGTGGCTGTAACCATTTTACATCCTTACCAACAATGAATGAGAGTTCCTGTTACTCCACATCTTCACTAGCATTTTGTGTTTTCAGTGTTCCAAATTTTGGCCATTCTAATGGGTGTGTAGTGGTATCTCATTGTTGTTTTCATTTGTATTTTCCTAAAACACATATGATGTGGAACATTTTGTGTATCTCTTCTTTGATGAGATATCTGTTAAGGTGTTTGGCCCATTTTTAAATTGGGTTGCTTGTTTTCTTATTGTTGAGTTTTAAAAGTTCTTTGTAGTTTTGGACAACCATGGTGCCATTGGTGTCGTATCTAAAAAGTGTTGCCATATCCAAGGTTAGTTGGGTTTTCTCCTGTGTTATTATCTTTTAGGAGTTTTGTGGTTTTGCATTTTACATTTAAGTCTATGATCATTTGTGTTAATTTTTGCGAAGAGCTAATTCTGTCTGTGTCTAGATTAATTTTTTTGGCATGTGGAAGAACAGTTGTTCCCTTCCCATTTGTTGAAAAGACTATCTTCTCTCTATTATGTTGCCTTCATTCCTTTGTCAAAGATCAATTGACTATATTTATGTAGATCTATTTCTTAACTTTCTATTGCTCTGTTGATATGCTCGTGTACCCTTTTGCCAATATCACACTGTCTTGATTACTGTTGTTTTATAGTAAGACTTCAAGTTGAGTAGTGTCAGGCTTCCAACTTTTAATGTCCACAAAATCTATAGTGATGTCTCTTTCATTTCTGGTATCAGTCATTAGTGTTCTTTCTCTTTTGTTCCTAGTTAATCTCTCTCCTATGGTCTGAATGTTTGTGTCTCCTCCAAATTCATATATTGAAATCCTAACCCCCAAAGATGATGGTTTTGCAGGTCGGATATTTGGACAGTGCTTAGGGCATGAGGGTGGAAGCTTCATGAATGAGATTAGTGTTTTTATAAGAGAAACCCACAGAGATACCTTGCCCTTTCCACCATGTGTGGACACAGCGAGAAGGCATTGGCTATGAAATAAGAAAAGCATTCTCATCAGAATGTGACCATGTTGATGCTTTTATCTTAGACTTCCCAGCTTCCAGAATTGTTCTGTTTTTGTTTTGTTTTGTTTTGTTTTGTTTTCAGCCTTTGTTCTCTTTGCTTTTCAGTTTTGGGATTTTATTGATATATCCTTGAGCTCAGAGATTCTTTCCTTAGCCATGTCTATTTTACTAATAAGCTCATCAAAGATATTTCTTCTTTTTTGTTACAATGTTTTTGATCTCTAGCATTTCTTTTTGGTTCTTTCCTAGAATTCCTATCTCTCTACTTACGTTGCCTATCTGTTCTTGCATGCTTTTAAATT
>CM053560.1:85492866-85619758 GCA_028646485.1 Cryptoprocta ferox | reverse complement strand
CGCCCGTCCCCTAATTTCCCAGATCACAGTCACTCACTCAGGCATCTTTGAGGTTGTCTTCTTTCTGGCGTCTGTTTCTTCTTTCCCCCACTTGCAAATCCAAGTTTTATCCCTTCAGTCCTTCTCAGTTCAATCCATACGGGCATGCGCGGATTACAGAGCTCCCTGCTCTTCCGTCATCTTGTCCTTGACCCCCAGTAAAATAATCCACTTCTTATTTTAATTTAAGAAGAGTAAACCTATCTTTAAGAGTTAGAAAAGAGGTTAAGAATCTGAGTTTTGTGGTCACTTAGCTCTACAGTGTTAAATTTCTAGGGGCGCCTGTGTGGCTCAGTGAAGCTTCTAACTCTTGATTTCGGTTCAGGTATGATCTCCCAGTCATGAGATCAAGCCCCGTGTTGGGCTCAATCATGTGTGTGGATTCTGCTTAAGATTCTCTCTCTCTTTCTCTCTCTGCTCCTCCCTCTTCCTCTCTCTCTCTCTCAAAAAAAAAATTAAGTTTCTAATCTGCTACTTTTCAATGGTATGACAGCAAGTTACTTACTGTTTCTAAGCTCTAGTTTCCTTATCTATAAAATGATACAATAATACATACCTCCTTGAGTGTAGGGAATTCAATGAAAATGTACTTAAGGTCTCATAGAAGACTGGATATCCAGAAAGGGCTCTTAGTACCCACAATCAATGTCACTTCTGGGAGGTGGATGCTGATAAACACGCTGGTTGGGGACTGAGGAAGGAAGGTGTGGGAATATGTAACTTCCAATTAACTTTACCACTGATTGTTGGGTAACTTTGGGCCAACTGCAATTCTTTAATGAATGGGGGTGCAAAACGTATTAAGATTAATGACTGTCACAGCTTATAGCCAGATGTTTACATAATTTCCTCTGTTTTAGAGCAAACATATCAGAGGAAAGGGATTGAATGATAGAATTAGGCAAATACATGCAGTATTTGTGGTATATATTTGGATTAGGCTAATATTAAAAATTAATATCCATAAACCAGTTATCTAAGTGAGGTAGTTTTGGACGTAAATGACTAGTGAAGAAAGCAAGCTTGGGAGTGCATGCTTCCAGCAAAATCTCCATTGATCAAATTGTACCCTGCAGAACACAGAGAGTTAAAGATGTCTTTAATAGCCTCTAGTATGAAAGGGCAAATCATTTCTTTTAATTGAGGAAGGATAAAATGTTTTTGCTCTACACATGTATTTATGTTCTATTTTAGCATCATAATTATTTTTGCAGCTGTCAGAATTTCACACAACCTAATAGGAAAATAAATCTGAGTCCAAAATAGCTCAATACTTTCCAGAGGAGTCCAGTAAATAAAAAGTCTACAGTGACCTACCAACCTCATTCGAGTCACTACTCCTAAGTCCAAACGCTGGGATGAATGGGAAAGAGGTCAATTAGTTAGAGTAAATTCATGGGATTTTTTTTTTAAGAAACACCCTGAATCAAGGTGATTAAAACCACACAAATGGATAAAGGGTAGAGCTGTGGGAGGACAAGGTTTGCCTAATTGAGTCTTGATTATGTGGGGAAGCTGGGAAAGCCATCTTGCCTATTCGGGGTGCAAAGTACTAAATCCAGAAAAGGCCAAGAGGCAGAGTCACAAAGGTCCGAAGTGAAGCTGGAAACATGGCTAAGACGTCCACGAGATGCGGCACGTGGTCTCTGGAGGGTTTTTGCCAGTGGTGTGGGTGAGAATTCAGAGGCTTAGGAATTACATTTATTTTCAGAATTTATAAAGCTAAGTCAGGGAGCTGAATATTAACACTTCACTTTCTCACCCACTGCTTAATTCGTTCATTTAGTGCATATTTATTTATAGACTGCTACTGGCACCGTACACGCCCTCAGTCAGCTGCCAACCCAAAATTGCAAAGGGGAGGTCAAACAGGGGAGCTGTGGTTAACAGAATAATGGCCCCTCCAAAGATGTCTACATTTTAAAGTACAAATAAACATAAATAAATTATAGATATAGATATAGATCCACATGGCAGGGGTCAGAATTAAGGTCTGCAGAGAATTTATGTTGCTGATCAGCTGACCTTAACATAGGCATGTTATCCTGGATTATTTGTGTGGGCTCAATGTAATCACAAGCGTTCTTTAAAAATGAAAGAAGGCAAAAGAGTCAATGTCAAAGAGATGCCAGGTGAGAAAAATCAGCTGGCCACTGCTAGCTTTGAAGATGGAACAGGGCATTAGGTAAGCATGCAGGTGACCTCTGGAACCTGGAAAAGGCAAGGAGACAGATTCTCCTATAGATCCTCCAGAGGGAATGCAGTTCTGTCGACACCTTGATTTTAGCTCAGAGAGACCCATGCTAGACTTCTCACCTCCAGAACTGCAAGATAATAAATTGGTATTATTTTAAGCCACTAAGTTTGTAGTAATCTGTTATGGCAGCAGCCATAGAAAGCTAATACAAATGTCAAGCCAGTGGACCGGAAAGCACCCGGAAATCACAGCAATGACAGGAGCAGAAGATGTCCTAGGAGAAGCCAATGTTTCTTTTGTAAAGGAAAATTCACTGGCAACCTCAGTCTGAACTTCTTTTTTTTAAAAAAATGTTTTAATGTTTATTCATTTTCGGGAGAGAGAGAGACAGACAGACAAACAGAGTGCATTCGAGGAAGGGGCAGAGAGAAAGAAAGAACCAGAATCTGAAGCAGGCTCCAGGCTCTGAGCTGTCAGCACAGAACTCACGAACCATGAGATCATGACCTGAGCCAAAGTTGGACGCTTAACCGACTAAGCCACCCAGGTGCCCCCTCAGTCTGAATTTCTTAAGAAAATCTTCCTTACCCATAGTTACGAATCCCAAAGCGACAGATCCTAGAGGTGGATAGCTTCTATAGTCTTTTCAGGACTATTCTAGCCAGCTTTCAAGGAAGGTAGGGTCATTTTCTTGACACAGCATTAAGGGGTAAGATTGGTGGGAAAGGGACAATGTAAAGTGGGAAGGAAGTTTTTTCTTCATAATCCCATTGCATTGCCTCCAGACGTGTTTCTCTGTCTGCTTTTTCCAAACCATAGTTTCAGAGCTTTTCTACCTACAGACTTCCTGGGGGTCAGACTAGAACAGGATTATACTACAGACTACCGTTCCTATTATTTTGTGTCCTGTTGAGCCCTACCTGCTTGGCTACTCCAGGACCACTCACTGGGCAAATACTATGTGACCCATCAGGAAATTCCCAATGTCTACTTCAGAGGCCAAGTGCTGTCAGCACTGATTGCTTCTGGGAAGAGCCATTTCTTCTCTGCCCTTTCAATATTCTTGTTACCTTATTCCTGCGATCACTGCTAATCTGTAGAAAATTACAGGATGAATTTTTGTTAAGGACTGAATTTGCATAATTGTTTTTTGTTCATTATTGTTGAGGAGGAGGGGGGGTTCTGCTTTTTGCACACAGTTCGTGTGCGTTTTATTGGAGGTTATGGGATTAGATTCATCCCAATCATTCACTATCCTGACACTGCTGTGCATGCGCTGCTGGGGCTTAAACATTAAATGATTTTCTTTGTTCAGATTTAGATTGCAGTCTCTGCTTGCAAATTATTTTTTCACAATGACTCTTCTTTGCTCTCTCTCTCTCTCTCTCTGTCTGTCTCACACACACACTCACACATGGTATTAGATACATTTTTCTGTTGCCAAGTTCAGGACCATTTAATACCTTTTCCAAGTTCATGCCTGGGATAAGTCTTCTTCATTTCGGTTGCTGATCATCACACTGCCATTGTGTTCTGTTAAACACAGTAAATTACAGAAAGAGCCCATGTCTGTGTTTTAAGAGAGCACGGTCTCTCCACTTTGGCTCTATTGATGTTCTGGGCTGAGTAATTATTTGTTATGTGGGGACTGTCCTAAGCGTTGTAAGATGTTTAGCAGCATCCCTGGCCTCTGCCAGTAGATACCAGTAGCGACATCTCTAGTCATGACAATAAAATAGGTCTTCAGCTATTTCCAAATGTTCCCCAAGGGGCAAAGTTGCTCCTAGGTAAGAACCACTGCAGTAGAGAGATCAGACACACCCAACTTTGAGCAACTTGTTAAGACAGCCTCAGAAATAGTGAACGGGCTCAGCTGTTCACCCAACTGTGTGGACCACCTGTGGCCAATTACTTTGACACGATTATTGAGTTACAGGCTGGGGCATGTGGTCTCAGCTATAGGCAACTGTATGCACTCTGTGGGTTGGCTCCACTCGTGGAATTGGGTTACGCACATTCCTCTTCATTCTGCTCTTCAACCGCTTGAAGGCAGCTCATGTACGTGCTAACTGAGTGATGACAGTTCAAGTTCAAACAGACCGTGTGACCCCAAAGTAGTTCAATGTGCTAAGTAGAGATAACCATAGTCACTTTTGCCCCAATTATTATTTTTGTTGTTGCTTCCATTATTATTATTATTACTATCATTATTATCATTATTATCATCACCATCATTGTCATCATTTTAAAAAGGAAAAGTTCCCAAACTTGGGGATGAGTAGATTTTATTGACTTCTCCTTTAACAGCTACAGATATGCCTTTTCACCAGCTTATGTGCCCTGATGGCATCTTAAGTGGTACACTTTCGAGTCCAAGTTTATCATCATTCACTTTCCAAACAACGTTTTTAAAAACTCTCCAATTTCAGTTAGTTCCTTCTGTTACCTAGCCTTGCAACAACCATACATGATGCCTAATTCAGTTACCTTCCTTCAAACCTTCCAACACACAATTACCAGATTATCTTTCCAAAAACCAAAGGTTGGATTAAAAGCTCTATTTAAAAACATAAAATGGCTCCATGAACTATTGAGTTCAATTTTGTAACTCAGCATTTAGAGCTTTCCAATACTCACCTATAGTCTGTATTTTCTCCCTCGTTTTCTGTCCTTCCTTCCTTCCTTCCACCCATTACTCCAATGTTATCTCCTAACTGTCAAAATATGGTCCATGGTTCACCTGAAGAAGAATCAACAAAGATTCTGGTTTTTTTAAAATGTTTATTTATTTTTGAGAGAGAGAAAGAGACACACACACACACAGAGAGAGAGAGAGAGAGAGAGAGAGAGAGAGAGAGAGAGAGAAAGTGGTGGGGAGGGGGTGCAGAGAGAGAGGGAGACACAGAATCCAAAGCAGGCTCCAGGCTTTGAGCTGTCAGCACAAAGTCTGATGCAAGGTTCAAACTCACGAACCGTGTGAGACATGACCTGAGCTGAACTTGGACGCTTAACCAACTGAGCCACCCAGGCACCCCAACAAAGATTTTGTTTTAAAAGCAGATTTTTAGGACTAACTCCTAGAAATAGGGATAGGACCTGATTATCTAAAAAAACAGAAATATCATTAATATTTAGCTCAAGCTATCTTCTCTCTCTAAAACACTGAGTGCTTTTTGTTCTGGTACTTATCACATTCTAACTTGGAGGAGGAGGAAGTGATGAAGGTGGAAGATGGCCACAATTTTTGTGTCAAGGATTGTGCCAGGCACTTTACATTTCTGGTTTCATTCAATCCTTGCAATATCATTATTCATATTATAGACTGGAAATTGGGGCTTAGAAAGGTTGATTTACTTGCCCATGATTCCACTTAGTAAGTAAGGAAGCTTCTCACTCCAGAGTTCACAAGGTCTTTACTGAACTGTGACCCTGCTCGGATTTCACTCTGATGGCTCTTTCTACACTTGTCTTAGGTATTTTACTAAATAAACTTTTGTGTACATACCTTGAGAAGACGGCTCTGTGGAAAGAGCATTGGACTCAATCACTGCTTGAATTCTGGCCTTGGCATTTTTGGCTTCTTCTAGCTGACCCCAGGGTGTGGCCATCTGCCTCTTATCCAGAACACAGCCAGACAATAAAGGAGTAGGGGTGAGGATGAAAGGTGTAAAGGGTAAGCACCTGCTGTCTTTTAAGGAAGATGACTGGAAACTTCCACCTACCCTTCTGCTAACACCTCATAACTTAGCCCTATCGCCAACTTATCTTCAAGGGAACTTGGAGATTGTTTCTTTTAGTCTATGTGGCCTTGAGCCCAACTAAAAGTTAGAGGAGAATGGGTTTGGAGAGCTTTCCCTGCCAGCGAATCATAATGGACATCTATTGTTTTTTTCCCCCCCGCATTTCCCTTTTTCTAGCTATAATATCCTGTTCTTCCTCTGGACATCATCCTTTTCCATATCAATCTATGAGTTTCAGGTGAATCTTATTCCAGACTCCAGGGGAGGACAAATGCACCAGGTCCCACGAGCCAGAGATGGGTTTGAGATCCTCGTCAGGCCAAACAGCCCTATTCAGAGTGAATCCTGAAACTTTGCTGGAGTAAGTGACAAAGAGGCGTGTACTCCCTGCCACTGCCACAGCCTTGAGGCTATGAGGAGGTAAACTGGAGGCCGTAGAGTCCAGAGCCATTGTGCAGAAGGAGGGAAGCAGAGCTGAGAGGCACAGAGAAGGTATCATGAAAACATCACTTGAGGCCCCAGATGAAGCCCTATGTACGGCTAGGATCTGCCCCTAGATGTTTTCTTTACCTGTTCCCATAAATTTCTTTAAAAATTTTTTTAATAGTTTTTAAAAGTTTACTTATTTATTTTGAGAGACAGAGAGTGCAGGGGAGGGGCAGAGAAAGAGACAGAGAGAGAGAGAGAGAGAGAGAGAGAGAGACAATCCCAAGCAGGCTCTGCACTGCCAGCGCAAAGCCTGACATGGGGCTCAAACTCACAAACCATGAAATCATGACCCGAGCTGTAATCAAGAGTCAGATGCTTAACAGACTGAACCATCCAGGCACCAACCCCTCCCCCCATACATTTCTTATTTTTCTAAACTACTTTGAGTAGGGTTTTCTCTTCCTCGCAGCGTACTAAATAAACAGAGATCAATACGTGGTCACTAGCAAGAGGTTCATCTTTGAATTTCCCACACCCTCATACTTCTTTATACATAATAGATGCTTCAGATTTGCTGACTGGGAGCATAAAGGAGAAAAAGTGGGTGAATCAGTGGCTGAGACTCAGACCAACCTCACGAAGTTATAAGAATTTCATTAGTTTCTTTTATTCCAAGTATCTTATCTGACCACATTTACTTTTAGGAGTCACAATTATGAAAAAACAGGCCAGATGGCCTGAGATATTTTTCAGAGCTCCTCTCAAGACCTTGAAAAGAAACTGAAAAGAGAAGATCTCCCCAGTTCCAGTCAGGCTGCGTCCATATGTGAAAATAGAACCTTTCCCGAATAGTTTCCAACTAAAATTTTATTTTCACTCATCATCTGTTGTCCATCTTCCTGGTGATGGGATGTAGTAAGGGCACTGTTTCAGTACCACCAGATGGTGTCCTCATGTAGAAGGACAGTTCCTGCTCAGGTCCCCTGGAAGGGGACAGGGAAAAGATGTCTACAACAGCCCCTTCAGTGGAACAAAATTTGAGCTTAATTCAGGCATTTGTTACTTATACCCATGTTGCTTCCAAAACAGACTTGAATAAGCTTTCAATAAAAGGCACATGTACAATAGATCTGTTAGAACCAGGATAAAGGAACAAATACCATACAATGAAGGGTGATTATATCTATTAATATAAGCATTTTTAATAATAGCTACTTTATGGGAGCTTATCATGCACATGGTTAAGTTCACTGTTCTAAGCACTTAACTTGTATCATTTCATGTGACTCTTGCGACTCTATGCTGGTAGCTCCTATTATTATTTGCATTTCATGACAAAGAGGTGTAGTGACCAGCTCAGGGTCATACATCAGTAATGTATGCATACAGCATAGATGAGCCAGTATTTGAATGCAGACAGTCTAATCCAAACATGGGTCAGGCAGAAGAGAGGTCTTTGTTTTAGAGTTCATCAGCCAGAGTTTGAACCCCTGCTCTTCCACTGCCTAGCCAATGACCTTGGCAAACCACTTCACTTTTTAAGCTTCAGGTTATTCATCTGTAAAATGGGGATGATGATTCTCACCTCTTGGGTTTGTCATGAAGACTGAAAGAGATAATGTGTAAAGCTGTGTGGACAGTGATTGGCACCATATAAGTGTGAGAGAAATAAAGCTATACTCTGCATATAACCCCTTTTTTTGAGAGAGAGAGAGAGAGAGAGAGCACAAGTGGGGAAGGGGTAGAGAGAGGGCGACAGAGAATCCACAGCAGGCTCCACAGTGCCAGCAGTGAGCTCAACATGGGGCTTGAACTCACAAACTCTGAAATCATGACCTGAGCTGAAGTCAGACACTCAACCAACTGAGCCACCCAGGCACCCCTGCATGTATTCCTTTCAATAACTACCTAATAATGTTCTAAAAATCTAATAGTAAATAATTTAATATTAAACAAATGTTAGGGGCACCTGGGTGGCTCAGTCGGTTAAGCATCCGACTTCAGCTCAGGTCATGATCTTGCGGTTCGTGTGTTCAAGCCCCACGTCAGGTTCTGTGCTGACAGCTCAGAGCCTGGAACCTGTTTCAGATTCTGTGTCTCCCTCTCTCTCTGCCCCTCCCTTGTTCACACTCTGTCTCTGTCTCAAAAATAAACCTTAAAATTTTTTTTAAAAAAACCAAAAAACCTCCAAATGTTAGATTTTTAGAAAATCTATGAATTTTTTTTCTCCTTTCCAATGTCACTTGTAAAGGACATTATCTATCCCCCACCATTTCATTTTGATGACACTGGTAAGGTTGTATTCCTATGGGAATGGCAAAACTTTAAAATTAAGAGGAACATTCCAGAATTTCAAACTGGGCAGTGATAGGGTAGGAAATAACATGAAGCAGAGTGAGTGTCTCTCAATTTTCCTTTTTGAGTATGCAAATCCTCAATAAGACTCATGAAATACAAAAGTAGGATTTAGCTAGTACAGCCCAGCTCCCCGTCACTGTGCACTTTTGAAATGAGCTTTTCTTTTTGTTAAGCAAATAAATAACAGACTCCCTAGCTGAGTGTCCTCAGAACCATAAGAAAGAGTGACATTGTCATTCAGGGCTGCTGACACAAGAGAAGATGGGGCACCAAAGTCAACTAGACAGTGATTATGTGGAGGGATGGTTCTGTTTACAGAAATCATTGAGGGGACATCACCATTGGCTTGAAAACACTGGTATGTTATTGTGCTATGGAAAGACACAATGATGTATAATACACCTCTGCTTAATTACGGGAAAAGCCTTAATTTCAAGCAGTGTGTGTGTGTGTGTGTGTGTGTGTGTGTACACGTGCATGTGTTTAAGTTAAATAAACAAAACTCAGTGGGGAAAAGAAAACCCATACCTTCCAGATTAAATTCTGTTTTTGCAAACCTCAGTTGTGAGTGGTCTATTATGTGACACTCTGAGCATTGCTGAGCAGGTCAGACAGCCAAGCAGGAGCATGTGGGCTCAGAATACAGTGCACACTGGCCTTCCTTGCTGGGAACTAGATCTTAATTAGACTAGTCCAGGCAGGCTCCAAGCTCAAATTACTTGTTAATCTAATAGAGCGCTTTCTCTTAGGGAAAAAACAAGTAAAAATACTTTGCAGTGAAACCTTTGATTTGGTGCCTCTGCCAAGGGGAGGAGGCAGTGCCCTGGGAAGCCCCCTGGAGACTTGTAAGGAACTTGCTCAGTTCAAGGTGTTAACTAGGTGCTTCACCTCTGACTTGTCCTGTCCTGTTTCTTTCAGCTGCTTTTTTCCCTCCTTCATGCTCTCCTTCCCTCACTTGATCTTGGTCTTCTCTTTCTCTCTTTATTTCTTCTTTCTCTTTCCTCTCCTTTTATGGTCAGACATATGAACAGCATATGAACATGCAGCATACGAGCATATGCATTCTTTCCTTTCCACCTTTTCTTTCTTCTTTTTCTTAACTTTTCAAATATTCCCTAATTTGTACTACGGATCCAGGGGAACCAATCAGAGGTTGGGGGAGTAATCCAAGGGCTATGCGCTGAATGTTTGTGTCCCCTTGAAGTTCATGTGTTGAAAACCTAACACCCCAGGTGAGGGTGTTAGAAGGTGGGGCATTTGGGGACGTGATTTGGTCAGAGTGGAGCCCTTATGAGTGGGACAAGTGTTCTCATAAAAGAGCCTCCAGAAAGCTAGCTTTCCTCTCTTCCAACATGTGGGGAATCAGCAAATGAGAAGTCTGCCACCCAGAGGAGGGCCTTCACTCAACCACACTGGCATCCCGATCTTGGACTTCCAGACTTCAGAACTGTAAGAAATAAATGTATGTTGCTTATAAGCTACCCCAGTCAGTGGTATTTTGTTATAGCAGCCCGAACAGACTGGGCCATCAAGACAACTGGAGATCCCAGCCTTGCTAACCATTCACCAGGTTGCCATTAAATACAGATTCCACTCAAGCTAATCCCATTACTTAAGCACATCACAGAATGTCCCTCAGGGTCAGTGTTCATTGTGACAAAATAAAGCACCATGCGGTATAGTTTTTTTATATCTGGTGACGTACTTGACTGATTAGGAGAAAACCCAAGGAACTCTTCTTTCTTTAAAAGCTTCTCAGTTCTTAAAGTTCATACAAATTTATTACATTTGATGGGCAATACTCCTAGGTTTTCCAGTTCCTGTAATTTAAAACATCTAAAGTTAAGTGTATTTGTGAGCAGAGGTAGACTTACTGTGAACCAAAGGCAGACATATCATGTCGAAGGTTATGTTTTAGTCAAAGGTCTAAGTGTAACTTATTCTGCCATGTGGCCTCAACTCACAAGAAAAAAAGTTATAGAAAGAACATGGTGACTTCACAAGCTGTAACTGCTCTAAGAATCTGCTACCCAGTTCTCCTGAATTTCACTGGACTCTGCTTTGGGACTGACGTGTTAGTTAAGAGGTAGTCACCTGGGACTCTCCCGGCCAGCTACTGGGGAGGCATGCCCAGCCACTGCCAAGATTTGGAGAGGTAGCTTGGGAGAAAGCAACGTTTAAAAGGGTCGGATACTCTCCTGAGGTTGCACTGGCTTTGCCAGAATGCTACTCCATTTCATCCTAAAAATAATATTTTGATCCCAGACCATACCATGTTTCCAGCAAAATGTTACACTTGACAAGCTTTACGTAAATTACCCTACACAGTCACATACTGTTTGCAGCTGATACCATTTTTAGCAACAGTCAAGGGGGAAAAAGAATCTCAGAATGGTGAGTGCATTTGATACGCCGGATACTGGTCAGAAGGTCAACTCCACACATGCCTTCTCCACAGGCCAACATTCCCTAGGCCTCTTCAAACAGCTCCCTCCCACATGAAAACCCCTGAGGCTCTGCCAAATTTCCCTTCCCAGTGCCCAAGCCTCTCCTCCTTCAGGTCTAGAAGGAAATCTAGATGATCCAGCATTTCGGCCGGCTTTGTTCTTCCGTCCATGATGGAGGCCGTCTAATTTGCTAGTCTCGGCTGCGGAGCTAGAGAGGGGGAAAGACAGTTGTGACCATTGTAGCTGCACTCTGTGTGTGTGTATGTGTGTGTCTTTCTGGACCCATATAAGCGTGCATATTCCCAGCCACTGGCTTTTTGGAATTATTTTAGCATAAAGCCACAGAAAGCCGCATAAAAGTGTCTTTTAGGCTCCAGGAAGAAATAGAGCCTGAATATCACCTGTCAAAACTTATATTGTGCTAGCAGGAACCTTCACTTTTTTCTTTCTTTCTTCATAGTTTTACTATGAAATAGTACATACTACACAGTGAATATAATGAATATAAATATTTGAATGAACATAACATATTTATATATACATTCTGTATGTCTATATATGTAAATAACACATAGCAAAAAATCAACACCCATTTACGTCGCATCAAAATATGCCGCTTAAGATATAAAAGAAAAAAATAGAAGTTTCTCTATACTTTTGATGTATCCCAGTTGAATTCTTATCCATTCTTTCCAATGTTTATACTTCATTTTCATTTCCTTGTACTTTGTTACATATACAAGTATTCCTAAACAAGTATTGTTACATGCATATATTTTAAGAATTTACATAAATAGTTAATGTGGTTGCCTGCACCTTGCTTTTTCCACTCAATAATACTTAGAGATGCGTTCATGCCAATCTATATAGCATATATTATGAATGTATTTGAATGTGTAGGAATGAACGAATGTAGTCCATTCATTCCCACCATTTTATGTTATGATTGCATCCCAATATATTACCCATTCTACCATTTATGAACATTGTGCTCTGATTTCTTGGCTCACAGGAGCTGTGCTTCTGTGAACGTTCTCTTCCCTGACTCCTGGTGCACACATGTGTACCTTTCTCTAGGACACACAATATGTGTGAAAGAGCAGTGTCATGGGGTAGGCCCACCATCAATGTTACCACCAAATGCCAAATTGCTTTCCAAAGGGATTGTACAAAATGTACGTTCCCACCACCAATATATGAGCGTTCAGGTTGTTCTACATTGTTACCAACATTTGGCGCTGCCAGACTTTAGAATACGTGCCAATTTGATGTGTATGAAATAGTACATTGTTAGGATTTTAATTTATGCTTCTCTAATACTAATGAGCGTAAACACCTTTCCATATGTTTATTGGCCATTCATACTCTCTTTTTTTTTAAATTATGTCTTTTGGCTATTTTGCTCTAGGAGTTTTTTATTCTTTAGTTATCGATATATAATACTTAAAAAAATATACTCCAGATACTAACCATTTGTTGTTTTTACATGTGATAAATGTTTTTTATGAAGCCCTTTGAGAAACAGATGTTTTTAATTTTAATGCAGTCAAAATTACCAATTTTTTTAGTTATAGTTACCTTGTTCATCTTCTTTGAGGAATCATGCCCTATATCAAGATCATAAAGATACCCTATTTTGTCTCCTAAAATTTTGTAAGTTTTGTTTTCAGACTTAAGCCTTTACTACATTTGTAACTGATTTTTATGTGTGGCATAGGAAGGAATCCATTTTTTAAAAAATGGATAACTGAGTGCCTCATTGCATTACTATTTAGTGCGTAGCGCATATACCCTCCCTCCCACCTCTGTGGTAGCTCAGGTTTCCATATATTCTATGGAATATGTTGGATTCTATACTATATTCCACTCTGGGTTCTATGTTATATTCCATGGGTCTGTTTGCTACATGTGCCAAGATCATGTTCTTAACTATTAAAGCTTTGCAGTAAGTCTTGATTTTTGTCATCTCCTTGCCTTATTATTCTTTCCTAGGAATATAGTGACTCTTCTTAACCTTTTGTTCTTCGACATAAATTTTAGAGTCAACTTGTCATGTTTCACTAGAAACCCTGTAGGAATTTCTATTAGAATTTTATACAATCTATAACTCAATTTGAAAAGAGACTAAGTATTACAATATTGAATGTTTGAATCCTTGAACATGCTTCTTTCATTCCTCTGTCCCTCCCTCCCTCTCTCTTTTCCTTCCTTTCCTTTCCTCCTTTCCTTATTCCCTTTCTTCTTCCCTCTCTCCCTCACACCTTCCCGTTCTCCCTCCCTCCTTTCCCGATTTTTCCCATCATAGGCCAACATTCTAATTTGTTTGTTGTGGATTTTTTTGCATGTATATGTTTTTATAGCATATGCTTTTGCATGTATTCCAGTTTCTGTAAATGTTATTATATCATATCATTTATAACTTTTTCTTCTTAGTCTGTTTTTCAGAAACACTTAAGTGCTTATATGCATGTGTATGCCATTCTTGCTAACTGCTGCATAGAATGCGATACATGAAACTACCTTATTTTACCTGTTCACTCCCCAAGTTATCAGTATCCAGATTAATTTCAACTCATTCTGCCCTCCTTACACACACACAAAAAATAATAGTACCATGAACAACTTCAGGCAGGTGGGTGTAGGTGAATTTCTTTGGGGGTGCTTTTCACTCAGAGGCAGAAATACTGTGTCACAGAGTATGCATGTACTCAACATGATTATTTGGGGTCTTTTGTGGTTCCATACAAATTTTAGGATTGTTTATTCTATTTTTATGAAAAATGCTATTGGAATTTTCATAGGGATTGCTTTGATTCTATAGATCAAAGCAATCTATGGGTGGAATGGACATTTCAACAATATTAATTCTTCCAGTCGATGAGCATGGAATAAGTTTCCATTTATTCCATTTAATTTCTTTCAGAAGTTCTTGATTGTGATACAATCAAATCAATCCTATTTTTCCTTATGGTTTGACTTTTTGAAATATTGCCAAGAAGTCCTTTCCCATTCCTAAATGTGGTGAACAGAATAATGGTCCCAAAGATGTCTCTACCTTAATCCCCAGAATGTATGAATAGATTACCTTACATGGAAAAAGAGACTTTGCAGATATGATTAAGTTAAAAATCTTGGGATAGGAAGAAGATGCTTGATTATGTGGGTAGGCCCAGTGTAATCATAGGGTCCTTCTAAGGAGAGAGGGAAGCAGGAGATTGAGAGTTAAATAAGGAGATGTAATGACAGAAACAGAAGTCGGGGGAGAGAGAGAGATTTGAAGGCACTATGCTGTTGACTTTGATGATGAAAGAAGGGGCCATAAGCCAAGAAATTCATGTTGCCTCTAGAATCTGGAAGAGGCAAGAAACAGCATTCTTTTCTAGAGCCTTCAGAAGGAACCTGGTCCTGCTGGCACTTAATTTTTAAAACTTTTGACAATAAATTTGAATTGTTTCAGCCATGAAGTTTGTGGTAATTTTTTATAACAGCAATAGAAAAACCAATGTACTAAGTCACAAAGTTATTTTCCTGTGTACATTCTATTTAAGAATTTTATAGTGAAATTTTCAGTTAGATTTTTAATGCATCTATAGTGCACCTTTGAAACTGTTATACAGGGATCCACATTCATTGTTTTCATTAGTAAGTCAGTTTTTCCAGCACTATCTACTAAATAATATATCCTTTCTGCATTGATTTACAGTGCTACTTTGTCATATATGTAAGTTCTTCTGTGTCCTGGGCACTCCTTTTTGTGCAGCTGGTCCATTTGTCTTCTCTCCCTTTATTTAAGTCTTCTTTAATGTTATTTTTTAAAGTTTTCCAATTTGCTCTATGAATTTTTATCCACACAGTCTAAGATTTATTCTTAGGTATTCTATGTTTTTTATTGCTATTATAAATTCTATATTTCAAACTGTTTATAGTTGGTTTGTGTCTGGTGGAAGAAAATGTGAACAATTTTTGTATATTAATCTCCTTTTAGTCATGTTGCCAATCACAGTCATTAGCAGTATCTGTCTATAGATCCACCGAAACGGATCTATCATTTTCAGAGATTTTTGTATTTTGTTATTATGGCCTAAATTGTTGTCCTCCATCCCCAGTTCATATGTTGAAACCTTGAGCCCCAGTGTGATAGTATTTGGGGATGGGGTCTTTGGAAAATAATTGGGTTCAGATGAGGTCATGAGGGTGGAGTCCCCACAAAGGGATTAGTACCCTTCTAAGGACTGACCAGAGAGCTTTATTTCTCTCTGCCATGTGAGGAGGTAGCAAGAAGATGGCTGTTTGCAAGCTGGGAAGTGAGACCTCCAGGAACTGAAAAGGCCAGCACATTGGTCTGTTGTTGAAGCCACCCGGTTTATGATATTTTGTTATAGCAGCCTGAGCAGACTAATACACTTCCTTTCCATATAAGTACATCTTCTTTTCTCATTTTCTCAATGTCCTAGATCTCTAGGACATTGTTGATTAAAAATAGTAATAGCAGGTACCTTCACTGTATTCCTGAATTTAAAAGAAACACTTTTAATTTTTTACCATTACCACCATGCTTTCTATATGTTTCTATCAGCCACACTGTATTAAGTTAAGGAAGATTCCTTCAATTCTTGTTTTGCTAGGGTTGTCACATTTTATCAACTGCTTTATCTGCATCTATTAAGATGACCATATGATTTTTTTAAAAATATACTAATTTGTTAAAGTAGAGCAATAGACTTAAAATGTACTAATCCTTTATCTCTTGGATAAACATATATTTTATACATATTTTTCTGTTTTGATGGACTTGGTTTCTTCTTTTTGGTTCAGTTAAGATCACTGAATCTATATTTACTAATGAGATTATTCTGCAATTTTATTTTTTCATCTTCTTGCTGGTTCTGCTATCAAAGTTATCTTATAAAATGGGTTGGGGGAGTATTACCTCTTTCTCTATTCTCTAGGTTGAATAAGACAGGTATTATTTGTTCCCTGAAACTTCTTTATAACTCATTTATAAAATTATCTGGACCTGTTATGGGAATATTTGAAACTACTGATTCAATTTCTTTAATAGTTAGAGGAATATTTAACTTTCAGCTTCTTCTCAAGTTTGGTAATTTAGAATTTTTCTAGAAATGTATCTATTTTGTCTCAGTTTTCAAATTTATTGGCATTAAGTATTAACAATATTCTCTTATTAAATTTTAATCTATGCGATATCTGCAGTTATATCCCTCTTTAATTTCCAGCATTTATTGTGTGTTCTTCCTCTAGTTTTTCTTGATCAGTGTCCCCCTAGGTTTGGTTATTCTATTAATCTTTTTCCAAGAAAAATCTTTGGATTTGTTGATTCTCTGTATTATATCTTTGATTTTTATTTCATCTATCATCATCACTATATTATTAGAGATTTTACAGCTTAAAAAATACCTAAAATTTATTGACAAATTGGTATTGACCAGGTACCATACTGAAATGCTTACATACATATCTTATACACAATCTCATTTTGTCCTTATGAGACAAATCCAACTGGGATTCAAACTGGGACTGGGATTCAAATCCAAGCCACATGTACTGTTATTCTTCTGTTTTCTTTGAGCTATAATTCAAAGAATAAAGACAATGTTTAACTCCAGGGAATAAATTAGTAAGTGTTGAGACTTCAGGTATGATGTGAAGCCACAGAAAATTTTTGTTGGATTTGGAATTGAAATCTACAGTCTGTTCATGGCGGCTTCCTTCAGGAGTACTTCTATGCTAACAGCAGCAGAATGAGAGAGCCTACTTATTATTTGAGCCCTATCCAGGCATTTTGTTTCCAGATATGTCTGAGCCAAAAAATAGGCGGACATATAATGGAGCGCTTCCTGCAAATTATCAAAATGTCTTGTAATGAATGATAATATTGTTTTAAATGTCAGTTTTTAAGTCGCTTGTTTAGAAGCAGTTCTCAAAGCATTTTCAAATGCTGCATCTAGTTCTCACACATCTTACATCTTCAGCAGCCTGTAGGTGGACAGGACCATTATTATTACTCCCCCCCCAATAGATGCAAATATGAGAAGTTAAATAACTTGCTCAAGGTTACATACAGAGTGAGAGGTAGAATGATTCTCTAATGCAGGCTTTCTGATTCCCAGCTTGTTCATTACTTTTTTTATTCATGCCTCTCACACATGTTTATTTAAGACCCACTATATGTAAGGCACAGTATTGGGCACTGTAGTATAATAGAACATTGTATAAATCATAAATATGAGACATTAATAAAATAATCATGATAAAATGTTAAAAGGGAGATTCAAGTAAAGAGTTGTGAGGAATTCAGAGGAGGGAGAGAAGTTATTTTTGGTGGAAAGAAGATGAGGATACAATATTTTTCTACTAAGCTCCAAATCAATCATAAGAATTAATCAACATCAAAAAACAAGATTGATTTTTGGGGAAATTTGCAATATAATATTACATTAAATGCAATACAATAAACATACCACAATATCAAAGAAAATTTTGGAAAGAAATGAGCAAAGTAGGCAGTGCAATACACTGTAATCCTCCCCTCAGTGGGACTTCAGGAACTTTCCAGATTTTCATGGGCCCATGGTAAGACCACCACTCTCATCACCAGATACCACCCACTTCTATCCTATTATAACCCAAGAGAAAAGATGTAAATAGAATTGATGAACCACCTTCCCCTAAGAAACCACTGGAACTAATGCCACTTAGTGGTAAATGAAGTGTGCTTCATTTACCTTAATCTCTTCCAGAAGTTCAAGAACCCAGGTCATGAAAGAACACAAAGGAATACCTCCGTATATAAGGATTTGCATCTCCTTATGTTCTAAATCCTTCCACTCACTTGTGTTCTGTCTCTGGCATAATCTTTGACATCTTTAGTCTGTCTTCTGAACACTCACCCCATTGTCTTAAGATGTATTAAAACCTGGTTCTGCCTTTTATATTATGGTCTTAAAAAAAGTCAAGGACAGTAGATTCCAACTATTTTCCTTAAAGTCTTCTGGAATTGTACTTACTTTTACTTAAACAGTGCCCATGATGGACCCAAGAGATCATGGTTGGTGCCCTCCTTATTCATCGTTTTCCCAGATCTTTTCTTTTTGATCTTCTCTCAAAACCCCAAATATTTTGAAGCATATGCCATTAGAGAGAACTACCTTCTTCTCTTCCTTCTTGCAATCGTTTCATGATCTTTCAGTCATACAGCTTATTGGAGCTTTTAGGACTTGGTTTACAGTCTGTCACTATTGCTGTTATTGTTCTTGGTGATTTCAACAATTATGTAGATATGATCCATTCAACAACCCGACCTCTTTATTTGAAACGATATCTTCCACCAATCCACTTTGGCTACTTACTCTCATAATTAAACTCTAGACCTCGTTACCTTTAACATCTCCAAATCTTAATTTCAAGAATTTTCTTCTTTAACGTTCACTCCTAGCTTTCCAGCATGTTTAATTTGGTGCTTTAATCACATTTCTTTGACCCCATTGGGACTTCAGTTCATTGCGCACACCTCTCTTTCCTTTATATTGTGCTTTTTCTTATTCCTATCCTCTTTAACTAGACCAGCTTCCATGTTCCATCACTAGCTTACATACACCCTAATCATCCTTTTACTCTTTCTATGAGAATCACCTGGCAAAATCACAACCCTGGTTAAATGAAACTTTCTGTGTCCTCTTTTCTTGCATTCCAGCAGAGTGGACAGGAGGGAAAAAAATCTATTCTATCCTGCATGGAGTCACTTGAAATTTACAAACTGAAATTTACAACCTGAATTTACAAAGTTGAAGTGGATCCTCTGCTCTGCTCAACCAATCTTCCTGTCTCTAATCAATTTCCTTTCCCACTCTTTGAGAAGATTCCGTCTCACCTTCTGTTTCTTCAGTCCCATTCTTCCCTTCTCACTCATAACTGATAATCTCACTCTTTATTTCACTGAGGAATAAAAACGATCAGAAGAGAAAACTGTATCTTCCAACACCCATGTATCTTCTGCCTTCTCTCCTGGTAAATGAAATAGATTCAACTTGTTCCTTTCGAATGCTGTTGTACTGGGTCTCATCTCTTGTAACTTACCCAAGAAGTCTGGTCTTCCTCTTCTCTCCTGAATCATCAGTTTGATCCTTTCTACTGAGTCATTTCTATCAATAAGCAGATATGGTGATGGTGGGATATCTCTGGTTAGGGAGAACACCTCATTTATCCTCCAGGGAAGGAAGAAGAAGGATCTGATTGGTGAATAGAGGAGCTCAGCTGAGTCCCTTCTCTCTTTCCTTTTTAAGTTCCACCTGGCTAAAGAAAGCCCATATTTAATCCCTTCCTATAAAATGATAAGTTCCCCAGTAAAGAAGGTCTACCAGTTGTTCAGTGCTGCCAGGACTTGGGCAGGTAAGTCTGCTTAATTCTCTGTAAAATATTATCATATTTGGCTAATTGATTTAAACCAACCTACTCCATTAGTTTTGTCAGTAAAGAAGTAATATTTTGATGTTTGCCTGATTCCTATCTCTCACAGATTCAGAATTTGGGCAGATATGAAGGGAATGCTTTTCACTGGGTTCTCTCAAACTCCAACATCTCCAGTCCTAAAACACATTCCTGATATTCCCTAGAACTTGTCTTTTTCCATCTCCCACCTGATTAGAAATGCCCTGCATTAAAGTCAAACACCCCACGGAACTTGTTCTAATTCAATGTCAACTTGTCCTTTCCTCCTCTTACCTCTTCAGACTTTCAGTCCCAACACACCACTAAAATTCTGTCAAGACCACTAGTAACTTACATCTTGCCAAGTCCGATGGACAATTCTCAACACTTGATGTACTCAGCCTCTCAATCTCATTTGCCACAGCTGATCACTCTATCTTTCATAAAGTGCTTTTTAAAATTTTTTCTCTTGGCTTTTTTTTTTCTCAGAAATCACTGAGGTAGGTTTTTATCCTACTTAATTGGCTAGCTTACAGGCCAGTTTATTTCCATTCTTCATTTTCCTTCTTCCACCATCCCATGGAAACTTTCAAGCTATCATTCTGTCATTGTTCTTAGCCCTCCTGCACCCCATTTCACCCACCATCAGCACACAAACTGGCATAAGCATTCTGTGACATGTGTACTGACTTTTCTTTTTCTTTTTGTCAGAAACTCCTCTTCATTCTCAATGTTGTCACAGAAGACTCTTTTTTTTTTCTAGCCCCAACTGAAATCTGGTTTCCCTCTGAATAGCCACTTTATTTGTAGCTCTTTTGTAACCCTGTGTGTACTTCAGGATGGAGAGGGAATAATAACATTCTTTCAGTTTGTCATTGCTGCTTTCAGACCACTACTTTCCCATACTATGTAAGATATCCTCCACTGAAGCTCACTCTTACCTTACCACTCTCATTTTTACTCTTTATCAGCCAAGTATCTCACCCTCCTTCATTGGTACCAAACTCTCTTTAACTTGTTTTCTTGCTACTTTTCCATTCACAGCAAACTGCCTCAGGGCCTTTGCTAATGCAGTTCCCTTTTCCTGAATCACCATCCACCTAGATTTCTACATGGCCTTCAGTTAATTTCCATCTTCTCAATGAGGCCTTCTCTAACATTCATTTTTAAATTATAAGCTTCCCAATTTAACATTCTCTCTTCTCTATGCTTTGTTTTTTTCAAAGCTCTTCTTCCATCTGACATAATAAATCTTTTGTCTTATTTATTTGCTCTCTCATTAGAATAAAAATACAAGCTCACAGAGACAGCAATTTTGTCTGTATTCTTTCTTTAATACAGTCCTACTTCATGGTAAGCCCTGCTATATTTGTTTAACACATATCTAAATGAGTAAATGATTGAATCCTCCTGGATGAATTCAATATACATCTAGCTGGCCCATTCCTTTCTTTGCCTGGGTCTCTTGAACTCCATGGCTGTCACCTGACTCAGCTTCAGTCACCACCTGCCAACTTGCTCCATCTTAGAGTCCATGACTTCATATTATCACAGTTCTGTCTTTAAATCTTTATCTCTTACCAGGTACATAACATTTTTGGAGAGCATTTTGGTAACACATATAAAGAAATCTAAAAAACAAAATTGGCCCCCAAATTCTCCTTATAAACGTATATTTTAAGAAAAGAATCTGAGAAAAAGAGAAAAAATATTCAAATCTATTCATCTCAAAATTAATTTGAAACAAATATATATATTTATTAATTGAAGGGTATTACATATTGTCAACAAACATGATTAGATATGTAGTTATTAATGTTTATTTTTGAGAGAGAGACAGAGTGTGAGTGGAGGAGGGGCAGATAGGAGGGAGACACACAATTGGAAGGAGGCTCCAGGCTCCGAGCTGTCAGCACAGTGCCCACTACGGGGCTGGAACTCATGAACTGTGAGATCATGACCTGAGCCAAAGTCAGACACTTAACTGACTGAGCCATCCAAGAGACCCTAGATATGTAGTTATTGACATGAGAAAGTATTTATTATTTTAAGAAAGGTAAAAAAAATCCCAGGTTAAAAGATAGTAAGTATATTATTATCCCATTTTTATTGTCTATGAAATTATACATATTAAGTAGCATATACATATAAAACAGTTTACATAGAGGTAGGGTCTTAAAATGTGGTAACTTTCCCATCCTCCTTCTCTCTGGGATTCAGATTGATAGAAGGAATGAAAGTAGGAGTGCTGGGTGAGAACTAAGTTTGCTGGGTGAGAAGTTAACTTCTCTATGTTCATCTCGATAGTAGTTTCATATATATGTATATAAAACTGGGAAACATTTTCAGTAATTATGACATGATTATATAAATATGTCATTCAAATTAGATAAGAAAAGTGCCAAGCCAAAAGTAAGTAACACATGTGAATAGCCAATTTTTTAAGAGGAAACATAACTGGCAAAAATCATGAAAGAATATTCAAGCTTACTAGAAATCAAATGTCAGCTAAAATTACAATAATATTACCTCCCCATTAAATTAGTAAATTGGGAGAATATAAGTGTAACTATGTAACATGTGCATATGTGTGTGTAAGTATGAGCATGTATATACATGTATACCTAAATGTACACACACACACATGTACTCTGCTCTACTGGGTTTCAAAAGTTTCAGGAGGGATAAAACGACTTCTGTGTGATTGACTGCTTTCATCCTGAGCACTCAGCTAAGTGATTGTAATGTACTAAGTGTTTAATAAATATCTGCTGAATGTATAAATGCCAATGAAGTCATGGTAAAACTGATGTACATTTTCTACTATTATGTCTTGCCAGTTTATAAAGCCATTTTGGAATTATTAGTGTTTTACATCTTTTTAACTTCACCGGTTTCTAAGCATAATCAAATGTATATACCGATGTTTCTTAAAAATGTGTAATTATTCCGATTATAGTTCATTTTTAATGTTTTTTTCTTTCTGTTCTTTAGCAATGTAATCTACTTATTTTACATCATGGTTTAGTGCAACTTACAAGAAAAATCACATGCCAGAGAAAACTGCATTGTAAATGTAAAAATTTAAATCAAATAAAAACCCCATTGTGAGTCTCTGATGAAGCCATCTCTAACATCGATTACAGGGCAAAATATAGCCAAAAAAACCATTGCCTTATTATGCAGACTATAAAATACACTTTTAAAAAACTGCAAAAGGTCAAGGTGTTTCTCTTTTTTCAGGTCAAGTTGGGTAAACAATAGTGTATTAGAATGAAAAAACTATTAAGATTGGTCTCCTTACTCTGGGATTGAAAACCATGGAATATTTCCAACATACATAACTCTAAAAGTAGTAGGTTTTGTTTTAGCATTGATATTTGGGTGATTTGGGTTGAAAATATGCAGAGATATATTGCAGTTTGAGAATTGAAAGACAGGGCAGATCTTAGAGAGAAAGCTACAGATTGTTGTGACCTAGGAGCCCCATTGGTGTCATAACCCAACAATAGAAATGCAAGCCTTTGGGCAAATAAGCATCCACCTTTGAGATTCTGTAAATCTGGAGAAATACTTCCAAAGTGTGACTTCTTGGGCATTTTTTGCCAACATAAACTTTCCTCTGACCTCCCCTTTCTCCTTCACAATAAGAAAGAAAGGTGCTTCCTAATTCCTAACAACTTTAAAGAACACTGGTCTTTCTACCTATGGTTTTTGAAGAGCACACTAGTGTAAGGGAGAAAAATACAGTACTAGGATTTAGGAAAACAGAGTTCAAATCCCAATTCTATCATATGTAACCTCAGACTAGTCATTAAGTTATTCTAAAACCTAGACTGTCATTGAAATATTGAATCTCAGATTACTCATCTATGGAATACAACTAAAAGTATTAGTTCCAGGTGCTTCCTGAGGGTATTATAAAATTACATGGTGGTAATGTTAGTTCAAGTAGTATGTACACTGTATTTTTCTTCTTTCTACACCTTTATTTACCCTTATCTATTGGATTTTAGATTTGACCTCAAAGGCAAATTCTCCTCAACAAACTAGCAATCAGTCTTTTACCTTTTAGTTAGAAATAACACAGACATCCACTTTCTTCTTAAGAGTGTGTTGAGATCATATCATGAAAAGACTGAAAGTTTTAATTCATAGGACAGATAGAGAGAAGCCATTTTGAAAAAGAAAGTATTATTGAAAGTAAGACGTAAAGGCTTTCCCTGGTTGATTTTCTCTGTTCTCTTCATGCATCTCTCAACATTGTACTCAGTGATTCTCTAACTGATGTCTACAGTCTTGGCCCTCCCCTCAGCTTTGGACCTCAACACATCTGGCCATCTTGTAGACACCTGCAACTCAACAGCTCTCCATCTGAGTTCATCAGTTCCTGTGTGCATTTCCTCCAAACGCCAGTCTCAGTCCCTGGACAAACCACTGTAGCCACTGTCAGTGCCAGAAACCAACAGTATCCTGTATTTCAATTCTTCTCAACACTCACAGTTCACGATTGACCAGTGCTGTTAATATTTTCTTAACTGTCTTTCCAAACAGCCCCTCTCCCCTCTTCTCTTCACTGCCACTTCCCTATTTTAGGTTCTCATCATTCCTGTCTGTTGAATTAACCACCTAACAAGATTTTTCCTCCTACTATTCATTTTCCATCGTGCCATCACAGTGTTCTTTCTAAAAAGTACCATTATTCTGCTTTAAGCATTCAGGGATGCACCACTACCTAGAAAGCCCAAACTTTTTAATATGGCCTTAAAAACACTCAAACCTTCCAGTTAGGCTTCCTCCTGGCCACTCTGCCCCTCCTCCCACCCTCTGTTATGCCATGCTTTAACCTCCCTGGCTGCCTCTGCCTTCTTTCTTCCTGGAGTGCCTTGTACACTAACCCCAGGCCTTTGCTCATGCTGTTCTCTTGGTCCGTTTCTTCCCTGACTGGAATGTCATCTCTTTTGAAAAGAAAGACCCACCTGCACTCTTTACTCCCCAACCCTAGGCTCTGTTTCTTGGATATGCAAACTTTGGTTCCCCTCCCTTGTGGTCCTATAATATGTCTATTACATTTATCCTAGGATTTAAGGACTGGCACACTTGTCTATCTCTATGTTTATCTCAATACAAGATTCTGGGCTCCCAATGGCATGGGTTGCTTCTTATTCATCTCCATATATCTGGTGATGGGCTAAAATGCTTGGATTGTATTAGGTGCTTAATATATGTCTGAATGACAAAGGAAAGGGCAATGCATAAAGAGACACTGGGCAGCCAAGCCAGCCTGGAAGTCCTGAGTGACACGGACAGTACAGAATAGGGAGACAAGAAGGAGAATGGGAAACTACTGATAGTGAACTTGACTTAGTTCACACTTTTGTTTTGAAATTCACAGAAGCCAAGCTCAGATTCTGAGAGAAAGTATCAATACAACCTTCCCCCTTTCTTGACTCACATGCAAAGTCCCCATGCACAACGGGTCTTCTCCGCAAGGCACCCCCAACATTTGCCCCTCTAACAGATGCCTATACCAGGAAGCTACAAACACTCCCAGGGAGATGCTGGGTCTCTCCCTGTCTGGGAGCTTGCCTCAGGATTAGCCACCTGACTGCCAGATAAAAATAGAGGAATCTCAACTTCTGTGTGTTCTCACTGTATTCACAGATCTCCTAGGTAAGGCCTGTATCTTTTCATCTCCATGCAGATCCACACCTCCATCTAGCACTGACACACCAGCCACTTTGGGTGAGCTGTCAGCCTCACGCTCCAAGGAGTCACACCTTAGTTGCAAAAGCTTGAATGAACTTCTGCCCAAGCGCTGTCCCTAGGGCAAATGTTCTTAATTCCCTCTGATGGATGCAGGGAGATTATTGAGGGGCCTGATAGAGGAGATGGAGCACCAGCAGTAATTCTCCTTTAAATAGACTGACAACAAAGCCAGGTTCAAGTTGAAGGTGGGTGCATCTCTGCTCACAGCTCTAACTTCTGCTGCCTTCCTTCTAGGATGGAGGACTCTGAAAGGAGAGTCGGTAAGGCACTCTCAAACAGGATTACTCAAGGCATAGGGAATTTTCTTTTCTCATTATAACCAGAAGAAGAAAAAGTCTCGGCTTCAGTGTTTCCGTCAAGAAAGAACAGCTTCCAGCTTATAGATAAGGCCCTTGGAGCGGCCCTGGAAAGGCAGCCCATGCAGCACTGGGCATCATCACACACCCAGTTTGCTCAGGGCCCCTTCTGCCTGCTCACACACCGCAGGCTGCAAGCGATAATTTATACGACTTCTGGGCATCTTCCCAGGGTGTTGCGCAAGAGAGCTCATCACTCTCTGTGATGCTGGGCTTCAGAGTTCCAGAAAACTTTATTAGCACTTCTCCTTTTCATTGTGCATCACCTATTGTTCTGAGATGCCCCCAAAGCAAAGAGGCCAAAGAAACATTGGCCACCAAAGGCTCCTAGAGAAAAAGCAAAGCACATGGACCCAGGCTGCTCACTTAGACTGATTGAGATTAGACTCACAAGGAGCCTCTCTGTCTCTGTCATTCTCTCATCTCTCTGTCTCTCTCCCACCCTCTCTCTCTCTCCTCTCTCCCCTCTGGGTCAGACAATTGAATCTTAGCAGTGGCCTTTACTAGGATTATTTGTTCTTTTCTATAGGGTTCCAAGCCCAACCCTCAAGTCTGGGCCAAATCCACGCTCTTAGCAACCACTGGGGCCTTGTTAAACTGGTGCATGGTTCCTTGGATTACTTCCCAGGACCTTTTGAACACACTTCTCTCCCTGGGCCCCTTCAATCTTTCAAGTCCCTCTTCAGTACTCTCTCTCCTCTTCTCTCTCTTGGCCACTCTTAAACGCCAGCTGCTGACTTCCTGGCCACCCACCGCAGCTCATTTTCCTGGGTTTATCTCATCCTTTTCCTAGATCCGCTTTCTTTTAAGCATCTCTCCCCCTTTAGGACTCACTACCCAAGTATATCCAATTGCCATTTCCTTGCTTTTTGTCTTCTGGCTTCAACCACTGATCTATTATCATGTCTAAAGATTTTAAAGTCAGTTGTTTTTGTCTACCAAGAGAATCAGAGTATATTTCCAATGAATATAGAATTGGAAAAGATGGAAATTTTTGTTATAATCTTTTGTTGTTGTTTTTTAAAGTTTTCCTTGTACTATTTGATCCTTTTCTGAGATAGTTTAGTAGGGCGTGGGAATTATAATACAGAAAAGTCTGTTTTCCATTATATACAGATACAATGTAATTTATGTTAGTAAGTGTTAAATAGGAAAAAACCATAGATTTCCTTACAGTGCTCAAACTCCATAAGAAAATTTGATAAAGCACATAATGGAATAAGGTTCCGATTTTATTTTGCATGTATTATTTTTTCCATATTTGTTGTTTTATTACTTTTTTTAACTCAAGCTTTGTGTTTCCTGGCTCCTTGTTTTGTCTCTGTCATTTCCTTCTTGGCAGATATGAAAGTTGAGAAGCCATTATCAGTGGATTGCAAGACTTATGTAATACCTCCTATGGTTTTTGTGACAGGATAGGCATTAAAATGGAGGAATACTCTTAAAATTCCACAAACTTTTTTCCATATAAATTTATAATGAAGGAAGAGCAAAAGAGAGCCTCTTATACAAAGAGAGCTGTGTGTCCAAGTTGCATCTAAGATGTTTCCTTAGAGTTTAATATAGACTATCACCTGCCTTTCAATGAACTGTTTACAAGAAAGCTTCCTCTTGAAGTAAACCTTAAAAGTGGTATTATGGAGATAAAGAAAAAATAAAAAACCAAACACGGTTCAAGAGTATGTGTCCTGGAGATATTCAGAGGATGAAAACCTTGTGATGCTTTAAAGCATATGTTTTTAAATAGACAACAATCTATGCCTATTACAGAAGGTATTGAGAGTAAGGAAATAAAGACAAATAATCATCCAGAATCTATACTTTCTCTAAAAGTAGGCAAAGAATATGTCCTACTTTCATTTTAGATTTTGTTGTATTTTCTTCCTATCTTTTTTCCTAAGGATAAATTTTTGTGTAGTTAAAATACTATTTCTAGATGGTTTATACAGCTCATTAATCCATTAATTTTTTTTAAATGCTTATTTATTTTTGAGAGAGAGAGAGAGAGAGACAGAGCATGAGCAGGTGAGGGGAGAGGGAGACACAGAATCCTAAGCAGGCTTCAGGCTTTGAGCTGTCAGCACAGAGCCCGACACAGAATGCACGAACTGTAAGATCATGACCTGAGTGAAGTTGGGCGTGTAACCGACTGAGCCACCCAGGTACCCCTCATTAATCCATTTTTAAAAACCTATTCTATTATTAAACATTCCTCATATCTATAACAGCTGCATAAAATTCTTCCATCAAATAAATATTCCTTCATTTACTCAATCACTATACTCCTTGGAACAGATGATAGCATCTTTGTGCATAAATCTTCACATAAAATTTCAAATTATTTTCCTTAGTATAGATTCCTAAAGGTGTGTAAACTGAGTCAAAGGGCTGGAACATTTGTAAGACTCTTGACATATTTTGACAAATGGTTTTTCCAGAGAGTGGTACCAATTTACACTCCCATCAGTGGTGTCTGAATGTATCTCACCTCACCAGGATTGAATAAGCTAATTTTCAAAATCTTTGCTAATTGGATCAGTAAGAAATGGCATTTCTTTTTGACTTTGTCTTACTTCATTTCTAGAGAAATTCAAGGTTTTTTCGTCTTTATTATCTAGATAGCAAACAAGATTTTTTCTTAGAAAATCATGTGCAAATTGAGAATATTGTTAGCCTCTCTTTATGTTCTGCAAGTGTTGATAATGATGAAAAGGTCCTCCAAATAGAAATGGTAACTGTTAAGTAAGCTTATGCGGATAGAAGTAGAGGCAATAGCAGGAATATTTATGCTTGAGAAATGCCCTGCTTGGGATGGAACTGAAGAATGGGTTCAGTCTCTCCATGTGTCTTAAGCCGGTTCCCCAGAATCAACCCCAGAGGATTAATGTGAAAGTGATTTATTAGGAAATGTTTCCAGGAAAATGCAGGGGTGGGGAGTGGCAGAGAAGGGGGCTTGGGACAGGAAAGAGGCAGAGCTAGTGTGAGATATCAAGCTAGATCACATGGAAGGTAGCCATGGCAAGGGCTTTCAGGATTGCCCTGGAGTCATGCCTCAGAGTCACCCAGTCAGGAACCTAGGGAGCTGGAGCGTTCATTTATTCCTCCCCGTCGTCAGTCATTGTTTAAGAGCACACTCATGAAGAGCACACAGACTCTTCCAGGCGCTGCTTACTTTCCACCCTCCATACGTGCCGGCGAAGTGGGTTCCAGCAGCTGGAGGGCAGACTTCCGACAAAGAAATGCATGTACTGGCTGCTGGAAGTGGAAACACACTGAAGGCAGTTGTGTGCAGAATGTTAGAAGGACTTGAGGGTGTGGGGGGCACACTGGCAGCATCCCCACCCCAAGCATCCTGGGACTAAATGTTATGGATAACAACTCCCATGACCACCTTAGGCAAAGTCCATCATTGCTTGTGAAAGGCAAATGGACCTATGTTTTTATGGAATAGTGACCCTAAAAGGTGGACAAGAAGCAATGATGGAAAATCTTGTTCGTATCTGTGTGTGTGAGTGTGTGTGTGTGTGTGTGTGTGTGTGTGTGTGTTGGGGATGGGTGGTTACTTGAAAACGTAAAAAGAAAAAAAAGTGGAAGAAGACTCTAAGGGAGTTGGAAGGAAAACAGAAAGGAGGGGGAAAACTGACTATAAAAAAAGAAGTGGGATCTGAAGGGGACTGACTGGGGGATGGATACGGATGCTGGGCGGTAGAAAATTTCAGGTAGAGCAGCAGCCAAGGAACATGGACCCAGACTATGCCACGGTGGCCGTGTTAGGGTTTGGAGATCTCTGTAGGTGATACTGTCTGTTTGACTGAAAGAAAAACATAGACATTGACTTAAGACACCAGATAATGTGTATATTTGGAATATCTATGAAAAGACTTGAATATTTTGAGTATTTGAATGCTAATATTTTGTTAGGTTTAGTGTAAAACATAGATCCCCTAACATGATAAATAACTGGATACCAGAGTGGGGAGGGAAAACAGGGAGAGGGGAGTTCTTGGCATTGTCCACTCAAACTCCACTTCACCCTCCTTCTGTTTGAATGGATTGGAAATCTAAAAAAAAAAAAAAAAAAAAAAACGAAGTCTATGGAACAAACAAAACAAAATGCATCTACCAGAACCAAAAAACCATCTACTGGGATGTTTTTTTTTTTAATTTCTTTTTATGTCTTTATTTTGTTTTGAGAGACAGAGACAGAGAGTGAGCAGGGGAGGGGCAGAGAGAGAGGGACACACAGAATCTGAAGCAGGCTCCAGGCTCTGAGGTGTCAGCACACAGCCCAACTCAGGGCTCGAACCCAAAGACTGTGAGATCATGACCTGAGCCAAAGTTGGACGCTTAACCAACCGAGCCACCCAGGTGCCCCTACTGGGATCTTTTGAACCAGAGCCCTAGATGAATGCATTTGCTCTGAGGAGGTGCCTTCGTGTGACTTAGAACCACCCAACTGCCTTCAGTTGTTGCCCCTGGTTAGGAAGACTGTAGTTTTTCTGCAGCAGTTTCTGGAATTTACTTTCCAGCTTCCAGGGTGTCAAGCAACTTGGTGTTAGCAGTGGCTCTCTTGCTCTTACTCTCTGACAGGTGGGTAGCATTTTTAGGTGTCCTCTCTAGGTGTCAAGATGTCTACTGTGGAAGAAGCTACTGTGGAAGGGGCTGCAGCTCTGAGCTCCAGCCGGCATGGTTCCAACAGCAGCCTCAGTCTTGCATTTTTTCAGAAATCATTCCCAAAGTCTCAGACTGGAACCTGCTTCTTCTTCCTCCAGTGAACATGTAAGCATCCAATTACCTCAAGCCGATACCTACTGATAAAGCACCTGGAGTGGTTTGCTTTTTACACTGAACATCAACTGACACAGGAGTGCATACAAACCCCCCTTTTTAAAAATAATAATAAAGAGAGCAGTGGTTCTCTTCCTCTTCTCTTCCCTTTTCTCTCTTTCCCCTCTGCCTTTTCCCTTCAAATCCCTTCCCTTCCCAAACAATTCAGTCCAAAAGCCATTATGTGGACAGAGCAAGATAAGCATCCATGGGTTAGGAGGTATCCTTGAGTGGCATTAGAGTTCATGTGGGGTGAGGAGGGTGGTGGCATTGGTAGTTGGGTGTACGCCATCAGAGCCACACCAAAATGAGGAGTGTGTCTGAGCTCGGAGATGCTCTCAGAGGTTCAATGAGGTGAGTAAGTCATGCACCCTAGAAAGGTGAGGATATCGTCTCTGCATGTGCACGGCTGGGGTGGGAGGAGCCAGGGCAAGGTGTTAGAGCCTAGAGTGAGAAAAGCATCCATGCAGGCCAGTAGCATTGGCAGTGGCCTGATGTGGGGTGATTGGAGCATGAGAAAGATGAGAAGGACATCTGTGTGAGTGTATGTGAATGTATGTGTTGGGGGAGAGGGGTGCGTAGCCACATATGTGGTTTCAGAGTCTGAATGGGATAAAGAGGGCATCGGTGAAGCAAGAGGGAATAAATTCAGCAGTGACAGGATGTTAGATACATACAGGGATATGAAGTAAAGAAGTAAATGTTTTAAAGGTGATGGAAAAAAGATTTCTCACTGTCGGAGAGGGAGTTAAAATCTGAAAAGGAAGAAAAACAGAATGAACGCTATGGTAATAAGTTGGAATTGGAGATATTGATGTGAAGTCATAGTTTTTGATAGATCAATCAATTGATAGATATGGATGTAAATGTCTGTATGGCAAGCATATATTCTCTTCCAGCTCTATCCCTGGAGAGAGTCTGGGAGCAGTGACACTCCAATAGCAATAAACACAACAAACACCTCGATCAGTAACTAAATGCCATTCTCCACTCCAAAGGATCCCTGAAGAATCCCCAGAGATGGGGGAAAGAAAACACAAGTCATCCTGGAACATTGCATAGTGCCAGAAAGTAATGATGTGGCCATTGAATGATGAGGGCATGTCAGAGAAACCAGCTCGAGGAACTTCCACTGACCAAATCTGGGACAATATGAGCATCAAAACAAATAACGATTGTAATGGATTACAAACCATTGAATAGAATTGGCATCTATTACTCCATGTTGGTATCAATAAGCAAATAAATAGGTTGAAAATTGGATGAGAAATGGAACATTTTATCAAGTTTCAAAGTACCTCTCTACAAAACACCTGGTAATATGAAGAAGAAACTTTACAGTGGAGAAGCTGGCAGATGCCACCTTAATCAACCAAAGTCAACCTCATCAGTGATGGGACAAATTGAAATCATGTGCCACCTAATAGGACATAGTAAAAAGAACACAGCATCACTTCAGTGGTATTCCTGCCAAAGACGCATAAGCTAAAAATAATCATGAGAAAGCATCTGACAACTCCACATTGAGGGACAATCTATGAAATAACTGGTCTGTAATAAAAAAAAATGTCCAGATTATAAAAGACTGAAAGACTCTTTCACATTAAAGAACACTAACGAGACATGATAACTAAGTGAAACTTGTGATTTCAGAGACTGCTTTATTTTGCTAGGAAGGACATTATTGTCACAGCAGGTGAGGCTTGAATGGGCCTCAGAATTAAATGTGCATCGATGTTACTTTCCCTGTTTTGATGGTTGTAACGAGTTATGTAGGAGAATTGGTCCTTGTTTGTAGGAATAATACACCAAAGCATTCAGAAGTGATGGGGCATCATGTTAACTAACAAGTTACTCTTAACAAGTTACTCTTCAGTGGTTCAGAAAAAATGTCCCTGTACTGTTCTTGCAATTTTTTTGTCCATGTGAGATTGTTTCACACACACACACACACACACACACACATCAAAAGCCCCAGTTGTTTAGAGTATTATGATCTAGACTCTCAAAAAAAGGAGAGGTGCTGAGGAAAACACAAAGGTGGAGAACTAAAGAAAAGCATCTCTTCATCCTTGGGTAGTGGCAGTGAAGTAGCCAGAGCCAGCATGGAGCTTCCATTTGTTAGGCGGTCTCTGGAATGATGAAACAGCACAGAACTGGGCAGTAAGCAGGGCCTGGGTGCCAGCTGGTGAGGCCCACTGGGTCAGACTGGTGGAGTTGTCTGTGATGGTTTTGATCACTAAACCAATGTCCTGTCATTGTTGCTCATCATCTCCCAATCTGTGGGGGGTCGGGGAGCAGGCTCCCTCACCCTTGGCACCTTGGGCCTTTCCAGTGCAGTGCAGACCACACCAAGTCCACATACAATCTTGACACATGTCCGGCCATGCAGGTGTCGGACACCCGAGGAGAATTTTCCTCCATCATTCCTGTTTTACTCATTCTTTCTTTGTGTATGAGCTGCACTGCAATTTTTTTTGTCTTATTCTAGTTGACATTCTTTTCCTCCCCATGGCTTTCAATCTCTTGCCTCCCCTTCCGCCTGCAACCTTAGTCTCCCCTCTTGGTGTACTTCCGTTCCTCCTTGCTCTAGAAACACGTCTGGTCATCAGTGGGTGCTAGGCAAAGATATTAGCCTTCCTGCTGGGAGTGCCTCTTCCTGCTGAGGAAAACCAAAACACACGGCGCTTCTGGAAGAGGTCCACGGGAGCATGTAGCCCAATTCCATCATTTCACAGATGAGGAAACTGAGGCCTAGAGAGGTTGTGTGATGTTCCTGTGGTTACAGAGCCCACTGGTGATGGAGCCAGGAGCAAAGCCTGGGTTTCAGTCTCTCGGTTCAGTGTAATGATACAGGCTACCTTGGATGATGGTGGCAGAACTGAAAACACAAAAATGGAAAAATTGAAGAGTATCTTATGGAAGGCAGAGAATTCATGTGCAAAGCTTATCAATTGATTTGGAAAGGAATGAGGAGTCACAAAAAAGAGATGATGTGTTTGAGGTGGATTATTTGGTATTGATTTAACACAGGTTTTCTCAACTGTGTTAAATCAACTGTGCTATTGATGTTTGGGGCCAGACGGTTCTTTCTTGTGGGGCCTGCCCTGTGCACTGTGGGATGTTTAGCAAATCCCTGGCCTCTACCACTAGATGTGACAGCACCTCCCCAATTAGGACTATTAAAATGTCTCCAACAGGGTGCGTGGTTGGTTCACTTGGTAGAGTGTATGGCTCTTGATCTCAGGGTCATGAGTTTGACCCCCACGTTGGGGACAGAGCTTACTTTAAAAACAAGTGTCTCCAAAATTGCCAAGTGTCCACTGGAGAAAAAATGGCCTCTGGTTGAGAAACAGGTTTAATGGATGGATTAGAACCAAGATGTCCTGGAGAAAGGAAGCTGACAAGAGGTCAGGAAGGTTTCAAGTCACTGAGGCAGTGCAACTAGTGGTTATGTTGTCTTCTGGAGGTATAGACCCCCTGTCTTAAATCAAGACCAAACCACTTACCAGCTGTGTGGCTTCCCTTGGGTTTTCTAAAAGGGGGGGGGGGTAATGTAAATACCTATCTTTTAAGGTTGTCATCAAATAATATCTATAAAACACTGAGAGCAGGGCTTGGCAAATAGGTAGATGTTTGGTGTGTGAAGAGAAAAGAGGCAAGCCTTACAGTAGGGTCAGGGTGATGTGCCTCATACTAGGTGCCCTGAATAAAACATCTAGGCCATTCTAAATGATCTGTTGACAAATGTATTTGTTCTACAAAGACTTGATGACTGATTGATAAATTAGACGTGTGGGCATTTTAGAGTTTTTATTGAAGAGCTGAGACAGGTCGTCTTTCACTAAACTTCATGTAATGTGGAAATATATAAATCAAAGGAAAGAAATCAAGTAATATGCCTCATTTCTATTTCAAATACAAAAACAGGTATGGCTGTAAATATTTACTTAGAATGAGAAACGAAATCACAGCACATGCCTGGAGCTCTGGCAATGAGGGACCCTTTCTCCTGTGATCTCGTCAGAGTTTATAGAAATGCTTACACAGAAGTGGTACTAGTGCCTTCTGTCTGCCTTCCCCTTGCCACCTAGGACACTCTACAACTCCCAGCGTCCTGGGGCCCCATGCAAATGAGGAGCCTTGAATCGTCAACTTTATTAACCCTGTGCTCAATCTGCCACTAATCACAGTATGGAAATCCCAGAGGACTGCGCAATTGTGTTACTGCAGCACTCTGTGTCTTTGTTCCTGGGTCCTCTGGAAATATTTTGTGGGAATGAAAAATCGCCTGGTGATAGCCACAGCAGGGCCGAGTTCCAGTGGCCCACAGCATTCAACTGGTGCTCATGAAAACACTCCAGCCATGGGTATGTGAACGGGTGTTACTTGGCTGCTGTTTGCTTTTCACATTTTGTATTGTTTCCTGTGCCAGAGGTATGCACTTATTTTATTTTCCCAGCCTGGAGATTTGTGATTCTCCCACCAAGAGGCTTGTTTCCCTCTCACAGCATTCCTTCAAGTAATAATAGTGATAATCCTCTCCATTTATAATACTGTATACCTTTCAAAGCAGTTTTCATATACATTCGTTCACTTGTACTGTTATTTTTGCCTCAGAAATAGCTATCAGCTCTATATAGAATTTCTAATTTCATCCTAAAACCCTGTGATCCTTCCAGTTTGCTCTTTGAACAATGTTATATGTTGTTTAGTTCACAAGGTTCAATCTTAATTAAACCAAGTTCAGGATACAAGCGGAAATGACTAGCAGTGAGGGGCAGATTACTAACACTCTACAGCACATTCATTCTAAATTTAGACAGTATCCTTAGAGTCTTCCGATTTGAATCAGAACCTTATAATTAATATTTCCTGTCCTTCCTCCCTGTGTGAAATCGTCAGTCCTAGTGGCACTTCACAGTGTTTGCAAGTGTTTATTCTTTACAGATTGTATATTGCTGTATGTGAACTGAAAATAGCAAGACAGTGCTTTTCATTTTTTCCCGAAGAGACAATGAAAAAATAAAATCCAAACAATAACTGCACAATTGCATGTAAATATATTGATCCTCCCCTCAAACTCCCGAGTTTTAAAAAGTCTTATTTTTATAGTTAAAATATTTTGATGTGTGTCAATCCAAATTCTATTATAGCAATATGTGTGCGTAAGAACACACACACATGTGTATAGAATTAAGAATTTTTATTTATTTTTTAAGGTTTATTTTAATTTATTTTGAGAGACAGAGAGAGAGAGAGAGAGAGAGAGAGAGCGAGCGCGCGTGCTCCGGAGCGCAAGTGGGGGAGGGGCAGAGAGAGAGGAAGAGAGAAATCCCAAGCAGACTTCCTACTGTCAGTGCAGAGCCCAATGTGGGGCTTGAGCTCACAAACCGTGAGATCATGACCTGAGCTGAAATCAATAGTTGGACACTTAATCGAAGAAGCCACCCAGGCACCCTGAGAATTAAGAACATTTAGGGGTGCTCCGGTGGCTCAGTCGTTAAGTGTCCAACTTTGGCTCAGGTCATGATCTCCTGGTTGGTGAGTTGGAGCCCCGTGTCTGACTCTGTGCTGACAGCCCTCGGCCTGGAGCCTGCTTTGGATTCTGTGTCTCCCTCTTTCTCTTGCCCCCTCCCTGCTCACTCTCTCTCTCTCTCTCTCTCTCTCTCTCTCTCAAAAATACATAAACATTAAAAAATTTTTTTAAAAATAATGTTGCATTATAGTAACCGAGAGAAGAATTCAGATTGCAGTGTTTTGTGTTTTTTTTTTCTGTGAAAAACCATTTTGGATGAACTAACAACAGCTGAAACTGTGATAAATCTAGGACTCTCCCAGAAGCCAAAAGCTGACTCAATCCATTTGTAGTTAAGTGATCTAATCTCTGGTCAATAGCGGGCAACATGAAGCCATAGTTAAATGAACGTCATAGCAGAATATCATCCTTGGGGAGGTTTATGGTCATTTGAGATGAGACAGCTATCTCTTTGACTGGTATGTCTCCAACCCTCTATGCATCAAAGACCTGTGCATATCTATCCTGGTCATTTGGTATCAGAGAGGGTGGTTACGCCTTACAGAATTATGAACATCTGTAGTCCTCTCCATGTGGTTCAGTACACATTACCTGCTGGTAAACAACTTCCCAAAGAGGTCTTCGATGTCCTTGTAGACCAGCAGTGGTATCATCACCGGGAGGCTTGTTGGAAATGCAGAATCTTGAACCTGGACCTCCTCCATCAGAATGTGTATTTTAACATGATTCCCAGGTGATTCAAATACACTTTAACATTGGGGGACCGTTGCTTTATGTGGTCTGTTATTCCTTTCTTTGGGCTCTATCTTGTAAATCTGTGTCACTGCAAAAGCCTCTGAACTAATTGATCTTCCTGTCACCACTCTTACTCCACTTCATTTATGTCTTCATTCAGCTGCCATGTGCATTTCTAAGGCAAAACTCAGACGATGCTGGAAGGGCATTTCCAATCCTCCAAGGTCTTCCTGTCACCCTCAGAACTGAGTCCTGACTTCTCAGCCCTTTCTGGTCTACTCCTCACCTGTATTTCCAGATATGCTTCTTAACGTCTCCATGGGATGGGAGGGTGATTTAGGCAGGGATAGGGATAACTACTTTAAATTAGAAGGTCAGAGAAGAAATACTTCTAGAGGAGGTGATGGTTCAGCTGAGGCCCAAGTGACAAAAGCCCATTGGCCCAAACCATGCCTCCTTCCACCGTTACCTGTATACCCAGAGGAATGTGGTTTCCTCACTCTGCTCCCTGCCTCAATGTTGTATTTATTTTTCCAGATTCAACTGAAATGTTATTCCTTCCTGGAGAGTCTTTTCTGAGCTGCTCTGGTTCATATTTTCTTGCTCTGGACTTATATACCTCTTACGTGTCAGGCTGAAATGACATTGTGCAGGCTCAATTCTCTGGGAGCAGATACTGAAACAGAGTTTAGGGTACAACATATTTATTCAAGGTCAACATTTGTGGGAAGATGGAGGAAGCAGATGGGGTAGAGAAAGACATCAAGCTATGACTCAGATCTGATAAAGCTTCGGCTAATCCAGTGGGAACTCTGAAAAGGACATTGCCCATCAGAGTGTCTATTTGGGGACCAAAATGGCCAGGATTTTATAACCCTGTCTGACGCAATCACTGGATGTCGGTGCCCCGGAAGGGCTGACTTTGGGCAAGGCAGCTCTTTGCAGCTGAGGCTGACCTTGTAGAAGCCGATAGCTGGAACCCGTCTGGGACCACATCACCTGAAACTGGGCCACAAGGCTTTCCTCCAAGGGGAATCAAGGTACCGCATCACCATGTGTACCTTAGGCACTTATATCGTGTTGTTTTCTTTCTAAGTGGATTTTGAGCTCCTTGAAGGGAAAAAAAAAGCCATTATTATTTTCTTTTTTGTTTTTAAAAAAAGAATATAGCATAGAGAATGGTCCATAACAGCTAATTAATATGCACATGTTTCCTAAATGATTAACTTGATTTTTGAGCCCTGTGCCTTCTTATGGAGACCTACCCTCATATTCTGTGTTTGACAGGAGGGATAATACTTAAGTTCCGTGGACATCGTCAGAGATTTCCTTAATTTCCAAAGCACTATGGACCAATATTATTGTAAAACGCAGTAAACATGAATTGCAAAAAAAAAAAAATAATTGAATTGAATGATATGCAGACCATAAGACCCAAGTTTAAAAAAATTTTTAGAGGCACCTGGGTGACTCAGTTGGTTAAGCGTCCGACTTCAGCTCAGGTCATGACCTCACAGTTCGTGGGTTCGAGCCTCGCATTGGGCTCTGTGCTGACAGCTCGGAGCCTGGAGCCTGCTTCAGATTCTGTGTCTCCCTCTCTCTCTGCCCCTCCTCCACTCATGCTCTGTTTCTGTCTCAATAATAAATAAATGTAAAAATTAAAAAAAATTTTTTAATGTTTATGTATTTTTGAGAGACAGACAGAGCATGAGCGAGGGAGGGGCAGAGATGGAGAGGGAGACACAGAATCTGAAACACTCTCCAGGCTCTGAGCTGTTAGCACAAAGTGCAAGAAGGGGCTTAAACTTGGGAATGGTGAGATCATGACTTGAGCAGAAGTTGGATATTTAACCAACAGCCACCCAGGTGCCCCCAAACCCAAATTTTTATTATTAGATTCAGCAGACATAAAATTACCTTTCAACAAATATAAATAGAACAAACATTACCTATAGGAAAAAGAATTATAAAAATTGTGCTCGTGTTTCATTAGAAATACACATATATGCAATTAATATAGACGGCCATTGTTATACTTGTAAATTCTAGGTGTTTCAGAATCTTAGCTAAACAAAAAGTTATGATTTTAATAATAATTCTCCATAGTGCATACCTGTTTTAATAAACACCATGCATATCAATACTTAAAGTTTTTAATATAACAAATGAGCCTACTTCTTGCTTGTTAACTAATCTAACCTCGGTTGTGTTGATGACGACACTATTTACAAAAGATAACATGTCCCAACTGCTTCTATGTTTTATTTTAATAGCACTTACAGTAGAGAAATAAGCCTTACAAAAAAGTAGGTAGATGGAAATGGAAGAAGATGCTTTAAAGTAATTTCCACAAGCTCAAGATATTAACTTTCATCCCAAATGAAGGAAATGGTAATGTAGTTTTAAATTTTGCCTTCAATTTGATTCAATAGCCAGTTTCCCAAATCTTAAACCTATGAAGTTACAATTAAATATAAAATTTCTTTTTATGAGTAAAAGGAATTTGTGATTTTGTACATTTTGGCTTACAGTTGACAAAATAACCTTAAACTGTCACATGTTGTAACATGGTTCTGCTGCATATGATGTGTGTCTCAGACAACGCACAACCCCAATTTAGTAACACCCACACTAGTCTCTATCTAACCCAAAAAGACAGGTCCACCCATCATACCCTAGATTGGATGGGGGGACAAGATCAAATTGCTATGAAAGTTTCTTAACATTTATTCTCAATTTCTGTAACTTTTTCTTTTCTTTTACGGAATGGTAAAAATCTTTCGCAGATGGTCTGTGGACACAATATGAGGGGGCCAGAATTATGTAATGGAGGAAATATGGACTGAAGTCATGTCGATTTGGGGCCAACCAAAATCTTATGCAAGCTGAAACTTTGGGGAAACAGAAGCTTCTCAATCTGCAAAAAGAGTAGAGAAGAAGTCAAAATCTGTGGGGTTCATTTAGAGACAAGCAGACAACAACAGCCTCAGTTCTTGACTTTCACTGTTTTGTCCTAGGAGAGGCTGCTATCAGTGAATTTGACTGCTTGGCCTAACCGATTTTGTGTGGAGTTCTGTTTTGTGCAGCAAGGGAGCCTAGGCTAAGATATTAGATAACAATCCATTCCCTTAAGAAAGCAGAATTGGAGTGAATTTCTAAGCCTCTTCTATTTGCAGCTGGCTCCCCAGGTCCAGTGACAAGTGATCCAAATGTGGACTGTTTCCCAAAGACAAGGACCCTGTTAGCCTGGAAATTGACTTGGTTTTTTTTTCTTTTTTTGTAACACTACTAGAGGATTGTGGTACTCTAAGCTTTAGTGTATATTTGCATTTGGGAATGTCTTGATTCATTCCGAATGTTTTGGAGAGAGAAGCAAGAGGCTGTAATGTTGATGGGTAACTAGAGAATGGGAGACCAATGGTCTTCTTCAGGTTATGTTGCAAGGCTTGTGAGTGCTTGTTGTGTATTATATAAGGGAGGGATTTCCATGCCAGTAGCTCTGGCCAAGACTGATGTCATTGGCTAACAGGCATGACCAATGACTGCTGCAAAAAGAGATGATGAAAATATAACTGCTGGAATTAGCTGGAATTTTCCCAGTGAAGGTCAAGCAAACCGAATCCACCTGGAATTGCCTGGATCAGGGAAATTGGGCTATTCCTTGGCATATTGACTCTACTTCTACAAACCGCCTCTATAGACTTTTTGTTGTTGCTGTGTTTGCTCACAGATATAACTCTATTCACCTTGGTTTCACATATGTGGGAGTTTGGCTCTGCTGATGAGCATTTAAGATGATGTTTATATATTCTGGTTTTGCACAGATGTGTCTAGGGATTTAAAGGATGGGGATTTCATTATGCCTCTCTTAATGACTAGATATTTATTGACTAGATTAATTAACACATTATATATTCTTAGGCACAAATATCTCCATTGTCAATCATTTAGTAATTTCATGGGCCACATTGGAGTCATTCATTAGGGTACATCATTACCCTTCTGAAACACAAAAGTGATTCGAATCTGCTGCTCTACATTAGGGACTTCAGGAGAAATCCTGAATAGTTCATTTCTGTGTCACTCCTAAAATCTCAGCAGCACGCATGGAGGGCGATGATATGGGCTTGCTCAAAAGCCTCCCCCTCTGAATGTAATAGAACGTGCCAATGCTTCTCTGCTTTAGGAGGTGACAGGAAAACAGAAACCATTAGGACCATAATTATGGGAATCAGCAAAAGAGAGTCCAGCTGAATTTACACAGCTGATTTCAACTCATAGCCTGGTGCAATTCCCATCTGAATTCATTACGCACCAGATAGAGTCTCTGCATCTCATCAAAGTTTCAAATCTTTCCCTTGGCCAGCAGGAGCCAATATCATTTCTGACCTATTGACCGACAGAAGCGCACCCCAGGCTGACCATAGTTCGTTAAAAACAGGATGTATGTTTTTCTTTATGTCATCATTTTATTGAACCCCAAATGTTCATTGCGAGTTCCTAGGCTAGAAGGTTAAATTGCTGATATTGCAGAAGTTCCCCAACTTCTCTAAAAGTTCTTCTTCGTGACCTCAGGTTTGGCTCTTTGAGGCAAACCTCAGGCAGGAGCATTTTTAGCACATTCTGCTTGTGAGAAGCAGCCTGTTAAAACTGTTGCTCACAAAACATCACACTCAGATTGCTTACTGCCACCCCCCACTTCAGTTGTTGCCAACAGGCAGGTTTTAATGTGTCAGTTCACAAAGCTCTCAGGAAGCTGCTGTCACTTTTCATCTTTGTCACTGTGAAGTTAGTGGATGTGCTCAGGATCATCTGCCCTTCGTAGTGTGGGGCGTGAGCTTTACATAAGCTGGCGTGAGCCATGTGGGCACACTGTTGAAGCAATTTGGGGAATTAAAATCATACATTTATACATCAGATGTGCTTTACCCAAGGGCTCCCATTCTCCTGATTCCATCCTAGATCGGGGCCTTGAATCTCTCCCCCGCCCCACTGCCTTTCCCTTTAGACTTATGTTGAGGCGTGGGCACGATGACACAGCATCTAAGAATAAGGTGATTTCTGCTCCAAGATGTACTAAGCATTTTTTAAACCTCATTATGTAAATGCATTACCCTAATATACTGATTTTTCTCTTGTTCAACAGAGCCCTTAGACATTAGACAGCCTACTACGAACTCAGAATATTAATAAGAATTCTTTTATCCATGTACTTATTAAGAAGCATTTTGGAGTTCCTACTATGTGCCTGAGGTACAAGATCTAGCTTAGGCCATTTCAGAGACTCAGGTCCAAAGTAAATTACATTGTTTTCTTCCAAATGTATTCTCTTCTCTCCAATACTTTTATTTAGGCAATATTAGGCTAACCGTAACTTTCAATGTGAGATATAAAAATAGTAGCATAAAGACAATTTACAGACTGCAAAGCAAATATAAAATTGAGGAGGACTGACACACATGACCCATGTGTGCTTTGGGTTTTATGGGGAACAGAGGAAAGGAGGTTCTAGGATGACCAATGGAACCCAGGAGTGTTTGGCACCCACTGTAGGGCCACCACATCTTTCCTCACCTGCATCCTTTCTAAGTCACTAGCAGGTACTCAGCAGAGCCTCCCCAAAGAAAAGGCAAAGCAGGGAAGGTCAACACATAATGTGTGTGGAGTCTCAGGTTGGCCTTGAAAGCAAGTGTTGTTCTTAGAGGAGAAGAATAGAGAGGTTGTTCTTGTCCAGAGGGATCACAACACACATGGTGCACAGAGTCACAAGGATCTGAGTGGAGACCAGAGGTCAGGTGGGCACAGGTGACAAGAAAGGGCGGGCTGGTAATGCTGCCTCCTTCTTGTTTCTTCTGCCTCTGGCTCCCCATTTTGCCATAACGAGACCACTGATTTCCTCTCTTGTGGTTTCCATCTTGGTCCCGTTCTTTGCCAGTCCTGATGGAGACTGAAAATATGTCTACATCCATGCCTTCTTTCTCCACCAGGAGTTGCTCGCCTAGATTTACATCATCATTACAGACCTGGCCCAGACACACCCATAGGATCCTAACATTGTACTTTATCCACTAACCAGTTCCAGACCAACTGGTGTGGAGCGATGCCTGGAATCACAGTGTCCAAGTTACAACCTACTTCCTGCTCAGTTCCTGGCTCTTCTAGCTCCCAGAGACTTACTATTTTCAGGTCCCTGAACGCAGGGCTTATGGCTGTGCCTCACTCTTGATGATCACTCTCTGTGGAATGGGAAGTTTTACCCCTGACCCCTGCTCAGTTGCTGGGATTTTACTTCCCAGAGAGAGCTTTGCAAGATGGTTCTCTGTCTCACTAATGCTCTGCTGTCTGGATTTTGGGCCACTGTCCCTTGCAGCTTGGAGAAGAATCAGCAGATTGGGAGCCCCAGTTGGTAACCAACTGTCATTGGAACTGTGACCAAGTTTGGTGCTGGTTTAAACACTGTTTTAAAAGGCTTGGTACTGTTCTTTAAGTGTTCTTCCTAGTCCAGCACTCAGCCTCTGGAGCCCCATTATTATCCCACCACTCATTTTGCCCTTGCAGTTGGTTATCTTGCTTCTTGGGGAATCATCATACATTGCACTTAAATACAATTTAATCAATTATCAAGACATACTTTGTACATAAGAACAATGCTAGCATACAATCTCAACTGATAACCTGTGATGTTAAGATCTGATTTTCTATGTAACAGTAATTATAGCAGCAGCAACAACAGTTAACACCGGTATACTATACCTTAGGTATACACTCATTTGGTCCTCACAACATCCCTATGCTGAGTACTATTGTAGTTCTTATAAGGAGGCAGACCACATCACAGAGAGGGTAACTGGCATGCTCAGGGTCACATAGCTCATGAGCGTATGGCTGAGTTTGAAACCCAGATATTCTGACCTGAGTCCACATTCTTCACCATCATACTATGCGGCCTCTGTGACGCAGGAGGCCACTTTCGGTTCATAATATAATCAGTGATCGACTTTTCAGATATTTTTGGAATTGTTTCCATAAAGTATTTCTGTTAGAATTACTCCTAACTAAAACTAATTTAGGCTGTGCTCTGCCAACACATAACACACATGCAAACCCACATACAACGTGACACAGACAAGTACTTAACCTCTCAGTTCACAAAGGATTGATTTGGGCAAGAGTTTCAAATTGAAAAACAAACACTATAAAATATATAGGATAAATACAGTGCATGATAAACATTTGATTACATGTTATTAATTAATTAATTATTAATATATCACACATCAGTATTACAAATTAATATGTAGTATCACCATACTACTATCATAGAGTACCTTATCTTCCTCTGTGTCCCCTTGCCTTTGGATATCCCCCTAAAATACTTTCTATGACAATTTCTCTGTACTTAAACTGGATGCTGAAATTCTGTCTCTTTCAACACCACAATACTGTTGGGAGGTAAAATAAAATAATTTACAAATTAAAATCCTCGAAATAGACTATTTTAATAAAATACTGATAGAGTCCTGTAAAAGGCAGATTATATTTCATACTATTACCTCCAGGCACTCCCTAGAAATATACCATTTTGAAGTTGCTTTTATTAACAAGAAATAGCATGTCCGATAAAGGACATGGAATTATTCTCAAGTACATAAGAACAGGAACTTCCCTCTCTCTCTCTCTCATCTATATCTATTCGGGGCCAGCCTCATTGTGGATTTGTACAATTATATGCTTGAAGGTCTTTCTGCTTGCTCTGTCACTGTTTTGAAATTATTAATTGATGAACAAGGGAGCCTGCATTTTCATTTTTCACAAGGACCCACAAATTATGTTCTGCCTGTCTTCAGTCTGTGATGGGACCTACCTCACAATGCAGAGTTGATTCATATGGGGAGCGACTTCTCCGCAGGGTCTAATAACTCCCTACGGTGGGGCTTAAGCTATACTTGGAATAGAGGAGAGTTAATAGCACATTTCCAGTAAAGATTATCTTCTTTACTATTATCATATCAGACACCTACATCCTGGCAAAGTGACTTAGTGAAAAACTAAGTGAGGTTCAATTTTGTGGAAAGAAAAGGGGTCAGTGTTAGAAAGACTTGCCTCAATGAGGGAGGAGGGTGTTACACTGAGAATGCCCCCATCTCGGAGATCTTGGGTGCTAAGAAGCATCTCCCATGTTCAGTGGCCTATGCTGGAGCCCATAGGATATAAGCTGATGGCCACGTGGGCTGCCCCTCTCCATGTCCCTTGTCCTGGATGGAGCCTGTACACCCTCCTCCAACCGATTTCCCCTCCGACGGGGAGGTGCTCTTGTTTTATTGCTAGTCATTTCTTAAAACAACCTCATTGTACTGTAATTCACATACTATAAAATTCAAAGTGTACAAGTCGGTGCCTCTTTAATATAGTCACAGAGTTGCACAATAATCGCTATGGTCAATTTTTCAGCATCCCTGAAAGAAATCCCATACCCATTAGCAGTCATTCTCCATTCCTCCCCCCACCCCCCGGCTTGCAGCTACTAATCTACTTTCTGTCTCTATGGTTGTGTCTATTCTAGAGATTTCAAAGAAATGGAATCATACAATATTTGTCCTTTAGTGTCTGGCTTATTTTACTTAGCATAATGTATTTAAGGTTCATCCATTTTGTATCATCCATTAGTACTTCATTCCTTTTTATGGCTAAATAACCTTCCATTGAATGGATATACTGCATTTAATTTATCCATTAATCAGCTGATGGACACTTGACTTGTTCCCATTTGGGGGCTATTATGAATAATGTCGCTAAGAACATTCATGCACAAAGTTTTGTGAGGTTCTATGATTTCATTTTTCTTGAGTGTATACTTAGAAGTAGAATTGCTGGGTCATATAGTAAATCCAGTCATTTGTTTACATCTCTACAAAAACAAGACCCTATTATCAACATCACTCAAACCAAAGCAGACGTTGAATATGAAAATCCCTAAGGCTCCAAATTAGATAGCAGCGAAATCTTTTATATTTAGATTCAGAACTTGGAGTCAGATTTGCTGGAATAGCCAAGGCATAAATGGCTTTATAATTAAGTAAACAAAACCCAGGAAGGGTAACATCCCTTTGCCCTCCAGCACAAAGTAGATAATCCAGGATTTTTGCTCTACCTCTGCCAAAAATTGCATTTGGCATCTGTTCAAAATCATACTCTCTCCTGAGGCACTTTGAGAGATCTGGCCTGGGAGATAATTACAGAAAATTTCTAGAAATAGTTGTAGAAAAAAAAATTAACGATGTTCCTGTGTAAGTGCCTAGGACAGGTTTGGGAGAGCTTTGGGAGGTGCTATGGTCTAAATGTACCTCCCCACCCAATCCATACACTGACACCCCCTGCAAGGAGATGGCACCAGGAGGTGGAGCCATAGGAGGTGATTAGGTCTTGAGGGAAGAGCCTCTGCAGTGGGATTAGTGTTCTGGTAAAAGATCAGAGAGCAAGCTTGCCTCTCCTCTACCAGGTGAGGATACAAGGAGATGTCTGAGACAGAAGACAACACTCACCATCACACTGCACCCTGACCCTAGACTGCCAGCTTCCAGAATGGGGAGAAGTAAATATCTGTTGTTTAGCAGTCACTCAGTCTATGGTGTTTTGTTATAGCAGCCTGAACAAAGAATGGGAAGGGGGTTTAATTTAAGGGAAGGCGTTAAGAAAAATAATACAAATACTGCTAGGGCAGGGTTGTCAGACTGACATGCACACGGATTACCTGAGTGTATATTAGTAAAATGGGTATTCTGATTCAGTAGGTTTAAGGAAGAGGCTTAGATGCCGTGTTCCTAACAGAGTCCTAGGTGATGCCAGCGCTGCCTATCTATTGACTCACACAAGGCTCTGGAGGGTCCCAGGGCAGCCAGAGGACATGCTAAGTGACATGGGTCCCTAGACTCTGAGCAGTTCATGGATGTCAATTTGCTGCCCCAAATTTGACTCTTCTGTGGTTTTCTAGGTGAACTCAAGCTTTTTGCCCTATAGGGCCAAATGTCCCACATCTAATAAACTGAGGGAAGAGAGGGAGGACATGGGCATCATAAGCCTCTTTCTCCTCTTGCAGAATCAGCAAATCTCATTGGGTCTTCTTTTCTTCCTTCCTTCCTTCCTTCCTTCCTTCCTTCCTTCCTTCCTTCCTTCCATACTCTCTTTCTTTCAAGTTTTATTTATTTAATCTCTACACCCAACATGGGTCTCAGACTCATGACCTTGAGATCAAGAGTTCCACTGTCTTAGGAGGGACCCAGCCAGGTGCCCCTCATCTGGTCTTTCACTTCCAGTCAGCTCAACAAGCTTGATTAAGTGACAACCTATTTGAAAGTCAGTTAGCTTCCTGGTGCAGTGAAAGGCCAGGGTCAGACCAGAAATGAAGAATAATTGAAAATAAAATTCAAAATTGTACTATTTTCTTCTGCAAAACATTAAAAGGTAATCTAATTTAAATGGCATAGAAAAAATATTAAAATGCTACTTTCCCAACCACCTTCTCAGTCTTCTAGATACAACACAACAGCTTTTGAGATCTTCGTTCTCACATTTCTCACAGCTCCCAGTCTTGCCCACAGAGACTTTCTCTTTCCTCTCTCCACCCTTCCCTCTGGGTCAGTTTTAGTTGGGTAGACCCCGCTTCTAAGACATCAAAGGCATGTGAATCACCTGGGATCTTGTTAAGACAGACTCTGACACAGTAGATGAGGAGTGGCCCAAGAATCTGCATTTCTTTCTTTTTTTTTTTTTTAAGTAGGCTTCATGCCTTGCACAGAAGCCAACGTGGTGCTTGAACTAACGACTCTGAGATCAAGACCTGAGCTGAGATCAAGAGTCAGATGCCTAACCGACTGAGCCACCCAGGCACCCCTGAATCTGCATTTCTTTTTTGGTAAGTTTATTTATTTTGAGAGAGAACACACAAGCGAGTGAGCATGTGCACATGTGCACAAGGTGGGGAAGGGGCAGAGAGAGAGGGAGAGAGAGAATCCCAAGCAGATTCTTGGGATTCTGTCAGCGCAGAGCCTGATGTGGAGCTCTAACTCACGAACCATGAGATCATGACCTGAGCCAAAATCAAGAGCAGATGCTTAACTGACTGAACCACCCACACACCCCAGGATCTGCATTTCTAACAAGTGTCTAGGTGCTACACTCTGGGGAGCAAGAATGTAGATTACCTTAGCCTCTCTGCTTCTTTAAATTCCCCTCTTATTTCTCCTCCTCCTTCAAATTAGTAGGTAACAAATGCTTATTGAATAAATGACACTTTCTGATTCTTAGTTTTAGCATGTATAGTAGTGATGACAATGAAGTTTCCTTTTCCAATGTTGGATCGAAAATTAACTTTAATAGTGTTATGTGGAAGACCTAGCACATGTGCCTGACACTCAGTAGATGCTAAATAAATACTAGTTTCTTTTATTTCACCTTCCTAGGTTCATTACAGAGCTCTAGGCAGGCAATTTTTGTAAGTGCAAGGGGTAAACAGCCATTAATAATTGATATGAGCAGATATTCACGAGCCAGACTTTTTCCCATTAAAATATGTACTATTTATTAAAACAGAAGCATGAAGTATATAAACTAATCACCATGGAAAAAATGGAATCATGTGGACCTAGAAACTGCATGAATCAGGGGTGACATCCCTTTAAATCCAGGTCCTCTAAAATGAGATCAAGATTTCAAAGAAACCCAAAGGCAAAGGGCCTCACCAATCTTTATTCCCCATCAAAGATTAAGCTATCAAAGACGAAGGTAAGAAAAGTTAGATGTTACCCACACAGCTTCTAGCCCTCTGCCTGAAGGTGGGTTCTTCAATTATCTGAGTGATTCTGAGCCTCAGCTGACTTGGCTCTCTCTGCAGGGGGCAGACAGAATGACAGATGGGGTATCTGGCTCTGTAGTGGGGTGGGAGTAGTCTGCAGGCCTGAAGAACTTCCTTTCCAGGGAGGAGATGTTCTGACCCCTGTTTTATGCTTCCTCAAGGCCGAAAAACATGAGACTTTGGTGACACCCAATCATGAGTCTAATTTCATCAGGGACACTGAGGATTGCGATTCTTGTATTATCTGATAGAACACAGAAAGTCAAACTAGTGTAATTTCTAAACAAAGAGGGACTTTTAACAAGAAAATTGCAGACGTGACACATTCTCATTCCTTGTTGCACTTCACTGTCCATCTTCTGGGAAAGAGGCATACAGATCATGGCGTCACTTGCTTAGAACAATAGGCAATTGTCACAGTCTATTAATTCCATCTGCTTCTGACGGGAAGGAAAAATGGTTACATGATGAAGTCAGAGGGTCTCAGGCACAGAAGGGGACTTTCCTGAGGGTCTCCCACAATACTGATGTATAAATGGAAGCATGATGTAAGAAAGAGAACCAGAGCCATGCTCGGCCTCTGGGTTATCAAGGTCTCCGTACCATCACTGTTTCTGCGATCTGAGGCCGCTCTTTTACTTAAAAAACTTTTTTTTTCCAGTTGAGAACTGTGCTTGGATCTGCGCTATTCATATGGATGATGAGAAAGTAGAGGAAAGCAGAGAGGGGGACTTGCTTCAGATGGAGACGATATTATCTGCTGTGTAGTATAGGATCTCTACTCCATTTGTCTTACCTATTATCAAGCTAATCCTAAACCAGAGAGGACAATACCTAAATATTCTTAGGTTTCTTAATAACTCCTATACCACCCTGATTTTTTGTTATTCAAAAAGTTCATATAATTTAGGAGTATCATTTAGATAACCTTACCTTACCTGGATCATCCAAGGAAGTAGCCCTGATTGGGAGCTAGGACTCCTGACTCAACGAAGTGCTCATGGTCTTGGGTAAGTAGGTTGAACTTTCTAGGCCTTTATCCCTAAGAGATAGATTGGCCTGTATTGATATTTTCCAATGTGTACTGCATGGAAATGTGTTAGGGAAAAATAGGATTCATTGATTAAATAAATATGGATAATGCTGACATAGGGTTACTTTTTTTGTTACAGGACTTCTCAGAGTCCTTGATATCCTAATATATACTGGAACTCTCCAAAAAGAGGTCAGAATATGCTGTTTCCTTAAAAAATTGGATCACAGAGCCCCTCTCCTTTGACTCTCCCACACATTAGTAGAATCTCCTGGGGAATTTCATGATATTGAGCACATTTTGAGAAAAGATGATCCAAATAATTTCTGAATTTTAACTAATAGTTATTTTGAAAGGATATTGGATTCTACTCTCAAGTTGCCCACCTAAAGAATATTTTCAGAAATGTCCAACATGCATTAAGAAATTGGATTCCCCTCTGCTTTTTCATTGATATAATATGAATTTGATGTCAATCATGAAAGCATGAATGAATCCAATACCTTCATGTACTGCATCTGAAGCGAATTATTCACACTCTTGGGAATGCTCTATTAATTCGTTGATCAGGGGAATGTTTATGTGATTTAAACATTCACTCTAAATATACTTGATCCACTGTTTTAGGCTGCCTTAAGAACACATTATATTGATTTTAAGGCTGAGCTGATTGCTCCAAAACTTCTTTTGAAAATGGGCCAGTGAAAAAGAATAGACTTCATGCTGGTCGATTCAAGGGGCATATCAGAGTACGCTGAAGTTCATTATAAACCAACATCTTGGTGGATTACAGAGGTGCAAAAGGGTCTACCAAGGGTAATTTCCAGAAAGAAATTATGAGCTATCAATGATCATTAGGACTTTGGTATTTGTCCTACGAGGGGATTTCATTGTCTATGCAGAAAGAAGTCCTAGTCACAAACAGGCTATTATAGTAATCCAAGCAGTGATGACTAACCATCTATTCATTTTAATTTCTTGGGTAATTGGTTCCATCTATTAGCAGTCAGCCACATATTTAAAAGACTTCTCTCCATAAAAAGCTTTCCTCTTGGGTGTGATGGTCAGCTAAGCCAGTAAGCATAGTGGATTTTGCCAGCATCTTATACCAGTGAATTCAGATGCTCTAGGGACTGGCCATAAATACTTCCCCCAACAAGATCTACCCAGTGACTCCTTTCTGACAAAAATAATTTGGAATGGTGTACATTTTGCAATTAGTTTTCTTTTATTGCACAGCACAGATTTATATAATTTACTTTGCTGTATTCATGATATTCTCAGAACAGTGCAGAGATCAGTTTAAGATGCCATTTCAGAAGGACTAGAGTAGCTGAATCTGTTTTACGGTTTGCAGTAAAAGAAGTCCTTTCTGAAAAGAGAGCACGATACTGATTTTTATATGCCTTTCACATTTCAAACTTGGATTTAGTTGGACTACAAAATATTTACATTTTTCACAACCAACAAGTTCCCGTTTTGACAGATTGAATGCAAAGAGACTCCCAAGTCTTCTTCCATTTTCAAAAACGTCCACATGCCTGACTTTCTTCTTATCACTACCATCTAATAATCTACATTTTGGGAAAGAAATCCAATGTGATCCCTTTCCAAGCTGAGGCTAAAGGATGCTATCATATTATCATGGGAAAGAATGATTTAATTAATATTGTTCCTGAAGGGATAACAAAAATCTGTTCCAAACGGACAAAAACATCATTCTGTAGTTTTCTATGGCTGGAATTACACCACATTCCCCCGAAAGGTGTGTGATACATGTAAAATTCACTCTATGGACTTAAATGTCTATCACCTGAGACCACCCTCTAAAATTATAAAATATAGGGGAATCTGGGTGGCTAAGGTGGTTAAGCATCCAACTCTTGGTTTCAGCTTAGGTCATGATCTCATGATTTTTGAGATGGAGTCCTGTGTCCAGCCTGCTTGGGATTCTCTCTCTCCCTTGTTATGTGCATGTTCCCAAACTGCACATGCTCTTTCTCTCTCTCAGAATAAATAAATACACTTTAAAACTGTTTTTAAAAAATAAATAAAATTTTAAAACATAGTCAAAGGAAGAAAGAGAGGATGGATTAATTGTCTACAAGATTAGAGCAATGACATAAAATACTTTGTTTCATTCTTACAGGTTCAAGTTTGATTTCAATGAATTTAGTAAGCTATCAGGAATTGGTTTTTGTTTTAAATTTTAAAAAATTAATTATGAAAGATTTCAAACCCAGAGAATAACATAACAGCATCTATATATGACTAGTCAAGAGTAAACTTGTATTACATTTTTCTGTATTTTTTCTGTTATATATATTTTTAAGTTTATTTATTTATTTTGCAAAAAAGGGTGTGGAGGGGCTGAGAAAGACAGAGACAGAATCCCAAGCAATCTTTGTGCTGTCAGCTCAGAGCCTCACTCAGGGCTCTCATGTATCCTGAGATCATGATATGAGCCAAAACCAGTAATCAGATGCTTAACTGATTGAGCCACCAAGTGCCCCTCTTCTGGTAAACCTTTTTAAAAGAAATACTGTGTTATAGATAACTTTAGGTGTCCTCCCATTTGTCCCTTCCTGCCCTCTACAATAGCAGCTTCTGTCTTGAATTTGATGTGCATCACTGCACTGTGTGTTGTGAAGTTTTGTAACATCTCCTTTTGTTTTCTTACCTAAATGTTGTATTAGTCTACATCTCTTTTTAAAACAGCTTTATTGAGACATAATTCACGTAACATATAATTCACTCATTTAAAGTGCACATTTTAATGGCTTTTAGTATATTTACAGATATTTGCAACTGTCACCACAGTCAATTTTATAATATTTTAATCACCTCAAGAAGAAATCCTATACCCTTTTGCTATCAGCCCTACTGTTTCATCAATCTTGCCCTGTTCCCAGTTGCAAGTAGCCACTAAGGCCACTAAGCTAGTTTCTGTCTCTATAGATTTGCCTGTTCTAGTCATTTCATATCCATGGAAACATATAGCACGTGGCTTTTTGCGATGGGCCACTTTTACTTAGCATAACATTTTCATGGTTTTCCATGTTGTAAAATCTCCTTATATGGGCATACCACAATTATCCATTCATGAGTTGATGGACATATGGGTGGTTTCCATCCCTTGGCTATTATGAACAATGCTGCTACCAACATTCATGTACATACTGTTTTGTGGACAGCTGTTCTCATTTCTCTTGGGTATATTCCTAGCACACAGCACTGGGGTTTGACACATGTAGATCCAGTTGATCGTAACTGCCTCGTGGTGCTACATTGCATGAATAGGCCTCGTTTTATTTCCCTCTTCTACTAATGGACAGTTTGGTGGTTTGTTCTCTTTGTCTTTGGCTCGCATTCCTGCAGTGATGTCCTTATATGTGCTTCCTTGTGCAAACTCAGGGACTCTCAAGAGAAGACCCTTGTAGGTGGAGGGTGAACACATCTGAAATCTTTATAGTATCGTCAGATTACTCATCAACATTGAGGCAAACATATTTACATTTACCAGAAAGATAAGTGTTCTTATTTCTCCACATTTTCCCCAAATGCAGTGTTATCTGCCAACCATTTTTTTGCCAGTGTAATAAGGGTGAATTGGTATTTCATTAGTTTGCTTCAACATACATTTTTCTGTTATTAGTGAAGTGGACCATATTCTTGTGTTTACTGGTTCTTCCCATTTGCTGTGTGGTGAATTACCTTTTCATTGTTTTTGTCTGTTCTTGATTGGGTTATAGTTTCGCTCTTATTAATTTGTAAGATCCCTTTTAGATATTTATTTTATATCTGTTAAACAAGATTTCAGACATCTTCTGGTCTAAAATGTATAACTTAAAAAAATTTTTTTTTGATTTAAAATTTATTCCAGCTTGGGGCACATGGATGACTCAGTCAGTTCAGCATCTGGCTCAGGTAATGATATCACAAATCATGGGTTCGAGCCCTGTGTCAGGCTCTATGCTGACAGCTCAGAGCCTGGAACCTGCTTCAGATTCTGTGTCTCCCTCTCCCCTGCTCACACTTGTGTGTGTGTGTGTGTCTCTCTCTCTCTCTCTCTCAAAAATAAATATTAAAAAAATTTTTTAATTTAAAATTTTCCAGCTTAATTGAAAGGCAATTGATAAAACATTGTATAAACTTAAGGTATAGAATGTGATAATTTGATACATTTACATAGTGCAAAATAATCACCACAATGGATTTAGTTCATACATCCATCCCCTCTCATCATTTCCACTTTTTTTTGTAGTGAGAACATTTAAGATCTACTCTCTTGGCACCTTTCAAGTACATCATAAAATATTATTAACTATAGTCACCATGTTCTGCCTTAGCTCCCCAGAACCTGTTCATCTTACAACTGAAAAGTTGTACCTTTGACTGACATCTCCCCATTTCCCTCACCCCACAGCTCCTGACAACCATCATTCTATTCTGTTTCTGAGTTCAACGTTTTTAGGCTTCACAGATAAGTGAGATCGTATGTATTTGTCTTTCACCGTTAGACATATTTCACTTAGTGTAATGCCCTTAAGGGCCATCCGGGTTGCCACAAATGCTTCCCAGCTTTTAAAATGCTTTTCGTGACACATTGGTTTAGTTTTAATATCAAATTTATCAGTTTTCTCTCATAACTTATATATTTTGTACCTGTGTTTAAAAATTGTTTCCTTTCGCAATCTTAATATTAGTCTCCTCTACTTTTTTCTGAAATGCTAAGTTTTGCTTTTTTTTTTCACACTTAAGTCTGTAATTCATTTGGAGGTGTTTTGTGTGTATGTGTGTGTGTGTGTGTGTGTGTGTGTGTTTTGTCATGGAATGAGTTAAAAGCTCAGTTTCACTGGGGTGCCTGGGTGCCTCAGTCAGTTAAGTGTCCAACTTTGGCTCAGGTCATGATCTCACAGTTCGTGGGTTCATGCCTCGCATCAGACTCTGTGCTGACAGCTCAGAGCCTGGATCCTGCTTCAGATTCTGTGTCTCCCTCTCTCTCTCTGTACCTGCCCCCACTCACACTCTGTCTGTCTCTGTCTCAAAAATAACTAAACATTAAACAAATTAAATCTCATCTTTTTCTATAAAGATATCTATTTCGACATCTAATTGTCTTAACATCATATGTTAAATAGACTATTTTTTCCTCATTGTCTTGAAATGCCATTTTTGTCATACCCCAATATTGTGTGTATATGTGTGCCTGTGTATGTATGTATTGTTTGCAAGCACGTGTGTGTGTGTGTGTGTGTGTGTGCGCATGCATGTGTGTATGTGTGTGGTGGGGGAAGAGAGGGAGAGGGGAGTAAGGGGGAGACTATTTCTGGGCTCTCTATCCTTCTCTGTTTGTAATACCACTTTATTTTAGTTCTATAGAAAGTCTTATCTGAGAAGGTGAATCCTTCCTCTCTCCCCTCCTCCTCTTCTTTATCTTTAAAATTATCTAGGCTATTCATGGTCTTTTAATTATTCCATATGTATTTTAGAATCATATCACAATTGTTAATGCACACTTGTTAAGTCCCAGCAAAAGCCTGCTGGTGTTTTTCTCATAATTGTATTGAATTAAGATTAATTTGAAGAAAATTGATTGACTTTAGCCTTTGTCAAGATAAGAATATAATCTAAAATTCCAAGAGTAACCATTAAAAACTAGAAATGGAACATGTCACTTCTAAACCAGTCCAAAGCAAAAAGCAAATAAAGAAAACACAGTGTACTAAATTGACATCTTCACAATCATACACTGTCTTCTTACATGTTATTATGTTTACTATTTTACTTTTTTAAATTTTTTAAAAAGTTTACTTATTTATTTTGAGAGGGACAGAGAGGGTGTGCAAATGGGGGAGGGGCAGAGAGAGAGAGAGATAGAGGACCCAAAACAGGCTCTGTGCTGACAGCAGACAGCCCTATGTGGAGCTCGAACTCATGAACTGTAAGATCATGACCTGTCCTGAAGTCAGATGTTTAACCAACGGAGCCATTAGGCACCCCTATGTTTACTATTTTATTAGCACCTTTATTTTATAGACCCCTACAAATCATCATTAGAATGCAGTTAGGAAGGAAAAAGAAGCAAATAAAAAATATAGTAAGTTAGAAGAACAAATATCATTGAAGAAACACAGACAATTATATCAGCAATTATAATTACTATAAATGAACTAACCTCACTAGTTGTAAGATAGAAACTTTCAGACTGGAAATTTAAAAGTCCAGCTATAAACCATTTACAACTGACACATTCCAAATACTGTGGAAAAGTGAAATTAAAGGGATGATATATACAAAAATACTAGTGCAACACTAACTTTGGCAGAGTGCACCTGTCAGATCTCTCCCTGTAGGGGGCATAGTTGACCAAGGGCAAGGGCAGCTGTGCTCCGGATCCAAGCGTCCCAAAGGCTACTCCCAGCCACTCCATGAGTCAGGTATACATCACCAGGCCAATTCCTAGAAGACATGGGTCTCCCCTGATGGGTGACTCGCTAGAAGACTCTCTAATGGCCTTGTCGAAACTTTTTTAGGCTGGACCGCAATCTAAGATGCTTCCACCCCCTTCCTTCCTTACTCTTCCTCCACTCAGGGCCAGGGTGGCACTGTAGGCTTGCAGTTTCTCCCAGTTCTCTCAACATTTTCTCTGGCTTGCATGTTTAATGCCATCCTGGAGGTGTGGAGGGCCTGGGCTTGTATGCTACACCTCCCAAAAAAGGAAACATTAAACATTTTCAAATGACAAAAAAACCCCAAACAGACCTATTATACTGTATTAATGCTAGCAAAAGACTGCAAGGCACATAGATTCCTAAAGAAAACCTTAATTTTATGATAAAAGGAAATATTTACCAAGAGTAATATATATATAATATGTGTAACTGATTTGTAATCCCAACATATTGTCAAAATATACAAAAGAAAACTGATGAAATTACAAAGTGAAAATAACACGTAGACAACCATATTGTTTTCTTTTCAAATCTGCCTGTGCCATTACTTAGCGCCTAGTGATTTTCTTAGGGTATGTGCACACACGTGTACACACATACACGTATATCTTTAGTGGTGTTTGAGCATTCTTACCTATGTTCTCTTCCACATTCTTGTCCTGTTATTCTAGTTTCTGGGGCTTTTGTCCTGTTTTTTGTCCTGACTCTTGCACATGGTGGGTTGACTCCTTGTGTATTTATAATGATTTTCATTGTTGGCTCATCTTTAACGGACACTGTCCTCTCCCCAAGAATCCCTGTGGCTTGGTCTGAGACCTGAGAGGTGCATTTGCTTCTGCTAAGTACCTCAGAACTATCACCAGCTTTCAGACTGTGGTATGTTAATTTCTAAAATTCCAAGTAGCTCTTGGAAATGGTCTAGTGTGAATTTGGATGCCTGAACAACACAAGGTACAGGGAGAGTTACCAATAGTCCTGGTTGGCCTAGAATTGAGGAGGTTTCAAGGATCCAGGGCTTTCAAATGCAAAACTTGGACAGTCCCAGGCAATCTGTGACAACTGATTATCCTAAGTAAAGGGCTTCTTTCAATTTGTCTGTCCCAGGGAAGAACTGCTTTCCCACCTAAACCTCAGGCAGAGACAGATAAGCTTCTATGTTACACCCTTGTCAAGGATATCATCCAAGGATGTCCATCCAAGGATATCCTAACAAGGATATCATCTTCAAGGCCACTCTTCCAATGAAGCTGCCACCCTCGGGAGCTACCAGGTCTTTCCAGAGTCTGGGTTCCTGCTTCCTTCTCACTTGCTTCCAAGGCTCTGTCTCCTGTCCCTGCACAGGCGGACACTCCTGATCCTTTAGCTTGTGTGCTTCCAAATATTGTTTTAGCTCCACCTTTATTTCAAGCAACTTGGGTGTTCTTCCGTGTGAGTTCACTATGCATTTAAACATTTTGTGTTGTTATATTTTTGCAGCATTTTCTGTCTTTACAGCTGAGGGATGGTCATATCATCTTCATCTACCATCTTGCCAAGACCAGAAACCCTCCCATAACAAGTTTTTACCAGCCTGCCTGGCCCTGTAGCAACATAGCCTATAAGGTCTATAAGTATAGAGAGTTCTAAATGATTCTGGTGGATGGGTTTGCCAAGCAACAGACACTGGATAATTCGTATCTGTTGGTGAGGGTTCTACAGAGAAACAGAGCCAAGAAGACATACAGAGATATATATGTATGAAGGGATTTAGTGATGCCAGTGTGGCTCAGTCTGTTCAGCATCTGACTTTGGCTCAGGTCATGATCTCATGGTTTGTGAGTTTCAGCCCCATGTCGGGCACTGTACTGACAGCTCAGAGCCTGGAGCTTGCTTCGGATTCTGTGTGTGTGTCTCTCTCTGCCCCTTCCCTGCTCTGTCTCTCTCTATCTCAAAAATAAATAGACATTAAACAATATTTTTAAGGGATTTCTTATAGGTATTGGCTCACACCATTATGGAGGCTAAGAAGTCCCACATCTGCTCTCTGTAGGCTAGAGAACCAAGGAAACCAGTGGTGTAATTCATTCTAAGTCCAAAGGCCTGAGAACAGAGCACCAGTGGTGTAAGTCCAGGTCAGAATTTAAAGATCCAAGAAACCAACCCAGAGCAGAGTAAGATGGATGTCTCAGCTCAACTGAGAACAAATTCCCCCTTCCTCTGCCTTCTTGTTCTATTCAGGGCCTCAACAGATTGTATGACGCCTACTCACATTGATAAGGGCAATCTTTTTAACTCAGTATACCAATTCACATGCTAATCTCTTCTGGAAACACCCTCACAGACAAACTCAGAAATAATATTCTACCTGCTACCTGGGCATCCCTGAGCTCAGTCAAGTTGACATATAAAAGTAACCATCACAGCATGATTCACCATTTCTATAAATTATTTCTAAAATGATGTGCAATAGAAAATATAATTATTGTTTAGTAAAACAGACACGAGAAATTCTTCTTTATGGCCTTGGTCATCAAGAAAAATCATCCAGTTTGGCATGGGATATATAAGCTATAGGATTTATTAAAAATTTTAATATTAATAGTTCACCAGCTCCATGTGTATTTTGTCTCCCATCAATATGACAATGCCCTGTGGCTGAGTCAAAACTGTGCCCCATTCTGAATTGTTAATTCAGGAATGGGTGACCACCTAGAAGAAAAGATGGATGTGAAGGGTGTGGACCTCAATGGTATAAAAAAGCTCTTCTACCGAGCAAAATCCACACATCCTAGTTGAAAATAACAGAGCTCCCATCTATGCGTTTATTCACTAGACAGAAAGAACAACTTGTTTTTCTAGAAACTTGAAGCAAAAAAATCTTGAAAATAAGATATCATCAACAGCATGTCTCTGAAACCAAAAAGGTTTCAATGTGAAAAAAGATAAGCCTAGAGAAATAAATAATATGTACCAATGTGTTTCTGTTCTAGTCTTAATCATTCTACATATTTTTATACCTTGAAATTTTGAGCACTGGAGCCAGGTACCATGAAGAGGTTAGCATTTTTTACTTTTATCCCTACCCTTGGCAGAGAGGGCTTTCCTCCTGAAAGACTTACTGGAATGGTGGTTAAATGGCATTCAGGTTATCTGGTTCTTGAAGTATGCTGGTTACACAACCAACAGACATTTACTCTTCTTTGTTCACAAATCTCTAGTTTCATTCAGGTTCCTAACTTTTATGCATGTGGCTCTGGTAAAAATCCTGCCTTATCTTAGTCAATCACTGCAGTCCCATTATCCTAGCCAGTAATTGGGTAGGGGCAGGGATTGTGACTCAGCCAGTGAGAATTAAGAGGAAATCTGGCGGGCATTTTCTAGCAAAGGAATCTTTCCTTAAAAAGGACAAACACTCTTCTTTGACCGAGCATTACTGTTTGCCGATAATGTTTGTAGTTTTGGAAGTCATCTTGCAAGTTTGAGGAGGAGTTTGTCAAAGACAAACTGAGGTTGGAATGGTAGAAAGAAGAATGTATCAGAGTCTTGATGTCCTTGAGCCACCATAGAGCCAACTGTTGCTAGGACTTCTTGTTAGATAAGGTTGTAGTTGTCCTTACAGTTTAAGCCAGATGAGGTAGGATTTTCTGTTATTTATAGCACAAGTCATCCTAATTGAGACAACAGCAATCTTTAAAGGTCTTGGCTTAATCACCACTCAACTGGCCCTTGTAAGATTTGGAGGACAGGGGCAGAAAGGCATTGGGAGATCTTCTTCCTTCCCAGACAGCCTAGTTTGGGAAGGGATGATAGATGTGAAATGAGGAGGCTGTAGGGTGTGACATCAAGGCTATTTCTAGACTTCTATCTGAGGCGCAAAAACTCCATTACCCATTTCAACAGAACCTTCTAACTCTGCTGGAGGTACCCACTAGCTGATCATTCCATGTTCAGGCTGCTGTGGTTTAATTAGTAATGGGGCTCTTGCCTGCATCAAAAGTACAAAGTTCTTCATTTCTTTCTTTTCTCCTGTGGTACAAACACTGTCCAAGATGCTTGATGCTGCAGGGAGGAAAGACGGATGCAGAAAATCTGTTTATCTGGCCCCCTCACACTGGGGCAACATTGGAGGCTGAGAGATTGAGGCACTTGCTTTGCAGTTTGAAAAGAGTGGGCAACTTTTCCCAACTGAGTGAATACAACAGTTCTAAGCAGCTGGTGACTGACACATAAGAGCCTTATCTTTTTTGTTTTGTTTTGTTGGCTTGTTATTTTCTCTTAAAATTGGAAACAGCTGATGGCCAGCAATCTCAGGCTTCCAACTGTGAAGCCGTCCTCTACACATGGAAGCAGATCCTTGGGGCTGCCTGAATTCCAGTGCAGCAGGGGAGATGTCTACACGAGAATGAAGGGTTTGCTCCAGAATTTCCTTCCTAGCAAGGCCATGCTCTAAAAGTTCATGCCGAAATAGAAAAATACCCCAGGAGTGACAGATAGCCATCCTTCCTTCCTGTTACTCCCTCCAATCAGTTGTAACAACCACAGACATCTGGTTGCAGGTAGGATCCTGGTGTACCCCGTTATCACAACTCTGCTGCATCTAGTTTTTCAGACATGAAGACATGTCTTAAGTTTTTGGTAGGGGGGTGGTGAGGGGAAGGGTCAGGAGTAGGAGGTAGGGGGAGTAGGGAAGGAAGATTCTAGAACTGAGCAATATGTATCAGATTGTGCCCAGGAATTATTTATGGAGATTCAGAAAATGCTCCCTTAGTATCACTGCTGTCCCTAACTTGCCACTAGTGTTCCACATCCTCAGTTGGGCCACTGAATCAGAGACTCACAGGATGTCTGGACTGGAGCCTGACAGTGGGAGGGATACTCCTGTCTCGCTTGTTATGATTTTCTTCTGTTGATAGTTGGGATGGGCTCCTGTAGGGAAGGAAAAGGTGAAAAAGTGTCTCAGACACTCTCCATTTTCAGCTTTCTTTTGTGTCTACTTTAATCAACTGGCTTTTGCTTTAGTTACAACTTGCTGGAGTCCAACCAAATAGTTGGGATTTAAAAATCAAACAAAAAGATAATCACCCAGAAATCAGATTTAAATCTGCAGTGAATAAAGTTGCTTTGTTAGAGAAATAAAAGTGTTAAGAAGCTCTTTCTTTTGAGGCTACTAAACAGTTGTTGTTGGCACTAATAGGTTTGGGGCTGTTTGCATTGAGTGATGTAAAACCCACTTTGCATGTGGAAACAAGCTATATTTACTTTGATATCAGAGCTCTTGCAATTGCGCCGAAAACCGGAAACAGTTCCTCACTCTGATTTGGAAGAATGGATGCTTTCCTTACTAATTGTCAAGGCCCAAAATAACACAAACTTGCTTTTTGGTTGGATCCCAAGTACCACCTCCACATCAGGAAAACAAGAAGACAAATTTGACACAGGAGCCCAGTGCAGGCAAAAATTACAATGCATGTCATACCGTCATTTTACAAAGTGACTTTTTAAAATAGAAAATAAATAAATAAAGCCAGAAAAACCCCATGGAGACACGTTAATGCCTCAACCTGGAACAATAAAGCTCTGTTAAAAACACTTGCCATTAGCCACCATCTGCTGTCAGCAATTGGGGGTAATCTTTATGTCCTCTTGACAGCTTTGCCTCATTCCTTAGCCCCTTAATGAAACAAAGTCTCCAACATGGACAAAACATTTAGGGATAAGGATCCTGACCTTGCCTAAGGATCAGTTCTGCTGCTTATCAGAGCTCTGAACTGGGTGACCAGCATTCAATAATCTGTTCAGGGTTTTCAAGACTGCGTAGTGAATTAGAGAAAATTTGCTAACTGTATTTCCTTCAGCATTCATAATGCTCTGTGGGCTCACTACCCTTGACATATTTTGGGATTTGGGAAAATAAGAAAAATACGTTCTTACTCTGCTCTGATAAATGAGGAAAGCTGTGTGCAGCAACATGAATCTCTTGATCAGAATCTTCCAGTGAACCTGCATTTTTCTCCCATTTGAACTTGCACCGTTAGACTATTTAGTAAATAGAATTCTTGTTTACACCAAAAGTAAACTTATTTTCTCTTTGTGGGTTAAGTCTTTAGAAATATAAGCAATATCAGTGGCAGAGTCACATGCTCCCTGACCATTTGGCAAAGAACTCTTGCAGAGACAGAGGTACGAGAGCAAAGGAAAAAAATGCGATTAATATTCTGAGTGCATTCACACCACTGTTTTTTATCTTTCAGATGTAATCTCACTGCATATGAGGAATATGACCAGAGCAGGGAATACAGTGTAGGTAGAACATTTGAATGACACACGCTTGTTGTTCTTTATTCCCCATGGACGTTTTCCCTGTCTAGCTCTCTGGGATGGCACTGAGCCATAAAATACACTTCGATGTTTCAAGAAGAGTCTTTCTCCAGTTTTTGGACTACATGGACCTCTTTGAGACAAAGTTCCTTTGTGAATCTGCTTGTTACTGTAGAGGGAATGGACTGAGGGCATAGAAACAGCCATAAGGCAGGTGGTTTCTTCAATAGTCTTAGTCCCAAGGGCAATGCCCCCGATCCACTCCAGTCATGCTTATTGGGGTCATACTCTGTTACTTCATTTTTGGCTTGTGTCTACTGGTGGAGGACTGAAAAGGAAAAGGGGATGCAGAGGAGGGGAACAGTGGAGAATGGGAATGAAATATAAAGTGGGCTTAAGCCAGCCCATCAGATACACTTTTTTTCATCCACACTTACTCCTAATCTCTGGGCAGTATTCCTTGCCTTAGTCTCAAAGGACGTTATGGTGTATGAAGCAGTAATAATAGCGACATCACTGTGAATCTATCCAGAGCACACTCTCCATCTATTGGGAACAAGTTGCTATAAACACACAAGTTACACAATCTCTTCCTTTTCTCCCCTTCTTCTTTCTTCTTTTTTAAAACTTAGACTGGCCATGGATTTCACCCAGAACAAAGATGTCACCCTATACTTGTCTACAGGTAGTCTGTAGGACTCTAGAAAACCAGCAGACATTCTAAAGAGTGAGACCACTGCTCTAGGAATTTCTGTTATCTTGAAAGATTCCAGTCATAAACATTTTTGCATTGGTATATTATTTATCAGTCAGAGCTTTCCTTCACCTATTTGTACCATGTTTGTTCTTTTAACATAGCTTGGGGACAATTCCAGAATACCTTTGATAATGGGAGTTTCTTGCAATCCCTGTGGTATATCCACTCAGCCTCATGGAGAATACGAATGATAGCTCTCATATCGGAATATTGCTCAAACTCAATGAATGCTTAGGCTCAGTGCAAATGAGTAATCATAACTCCCAAGAGAGAAGATATGATTGAGTTAGCTTTCACTATTCAGTGTCAAACACATCACTAAATCAGAGATTGCCTCATGGTTAGCTGATTTTGTTTATGTCCAGACCAGTCACCATTTTCATTAACTGTATCATCTTAATCATCCCAGCACTTATTATAGACTCTGTTATAAGCATTTTACTTGCATAAACTCAGTTTAATTGTATCAACAACTCCATGAGGTAGACACTACTAATATCCTTATTTTACAGGTAAGGAAACTGGGGAACAGAAAGGTTAAGGAACTTGCTCAAGGTCACTCAGCTACTAATCTGAGAAGCCAGAATGCTGGCTCAGGGCCCATGCTATTAATTAATAGCACATCCATACATTCATGCTGGTCCTGGCTTATCAGTAATCCCTAATTCAATCTGATAAGGTGCCAATACTCCACTGTGCCCTGTAGGCTTCTTACTGTTCCAGTTAAACCCCTTTAATTGCTAGATTATGGAGAAGTTCTGGGGTCCTTAGTGCTAGGGGGAGGGGCTGTTTTTCAATTGGTAAGGAGGAAGTATTTCAATATTTTAATAATGGGTAGTCCCCAGTGGCACGTTACAGCCCTCTGAATATGTATGTATACTCACAGGACTCAAATTCTGTTTACTTTTCCTTAATTGAAAGTCCTGTTTCCTCTAACCACTAATAAAGCCACCAGTTATAACACCTGTCCTCCAAAACACACAACGTCATTTCAGTAATGTGCCATTTGTACTATTTGTACTGTTTACTTTAGAAGAAAACAATACCTACACAGGGTATCTTTGGAGTCTATATCTGAAATTAGTTCAGATGTTAGTTCAGATGAAATTAGATCAGATGAGGTTAGTTCAGACAGTGAAGTTTACACATATAGCTCATTTTCAAGGATTATTATTAAAAAGGAAGAATGTGGGGTGCCTGGGTGGCTCAGTCGGTTAAGCGTCCGGCTTTGGCTCAGGTCATGATCTCACGGTTCGTGGGTTCGAGCCCCATGTCGGGCTCTGTGCTGACAGCTAGCTCAGAGCCTGGAGCCTGCTTCAGAGTCTGTATCTCTGTTTCTCTCTGATCCTCCCTTGCTCATGCTATCTCTCTCTGTCTCTCAAAAATAAATAAAAAACATTAAAAAAAATTAAAAAGGAAGAATGTGTGCTGGGAGCCAGACAGCATCTCATTTTGCATTTAAAAAGTATAAGTCTGTTTAACAATCCGGTAGAGTCCAGCTATACTCTAAGTAGAGCCTAAGTGAAATAATGTGGGAATCAAATGTAGAAGTTGTTTATAAAAAGAGTTCATTTAATGAGATCAGAAAGAAGGAATGAATAAGGCGTAAACAGATGTAAAGCTGAAATTACCACCCAACATTTTAAACACGTACACTGACTTAAATACGTTACTGAACACAAATAGTTCACCCTCGGGGGGAAACGAACTGCTTTAGGAACAACTAAAACAAAACTGAACACAAATTGGGATCTCAAGGCCAATGTTGTCATCATCTTTTGCATACAAGATCTGTATTATATGAGTGTGAGAATTGACTTAACTTAGCCCAGATATAAACCAATAACAGCCCTTCCTCTCCCTCAAACTGAATGAGCCATTGTAACCTGGACAAAGTAAAACACCTTTTACTTTTTAGGCCTTGTAAATATCATTGGTAGGGAGTTCAAAATCCTAAACTGTCAAGAGTTTTGAAAAAACAACCATGTCTACCCAGAGCCTATTTTCAGTTGTTTTCCCTTCACCCATGGAACAGATGTGTTATGGAGATTCTATGAGGTCCTGCAGCAGACAGGATTCTGGGTTAATTCCAAGGGTCACACAGGCAATTCTTCTGGAGATATTTCTAATTCTAAGAAGAAGACTTTAAGGAGGTAAGGAAGCTAATCTCCTGGATATGCTACCACCTTGAGAAAAATCGGAGGTAGTCACCCTCACTTTTTTTAAACTGTAATACACAAGCTGAATGCGACACCTTGAAATTGCCTCGAAGTATTAAACTGCAGGGTGATGAGAGGTAGATTTTCTCATTAAAATGGCCCCAAGAAAGTCTGCTTTTTGTTTGTTTCTAGTTTTCCATGAATAAATGATGAGCAGCAGCCAATTGTCAATGTTGCCAGATGGAAATAGGTCTGAACCAATTTGACATGGCAGCTCTTCTCACACCCAAGATTTGACATTTTTCATGTTGTGCCTGAATTATATGCCCAGAAGTACTTAGGTCCTCTCCTCTGATAGCCTTGTACCTTACACCAACTCTAAGTCTTAGAAGAAATAAGGAAAATTTACAGTGTTGAAAATGGTCCCTTTGTGACAATGGTATTGCTCAGTTCAATATCTACTTGAGCGGAGAGCATTCCCTTAACCTCAAACCTGCCAGGCCATCATAAACCACTTCTCCTCTAGGGGATGAGAATATGGTCCAACCCAATACTATAATCCTGGTTACAAGCTGATGGGGTAGATTTACTATAATTATAGGGTACTCGAGATTCAGGTTAAGACTTACTTCCTTGACTTTGAAGGACAAAGGTCATTCTGATTTGACATATTCCATTCTTGGGGGCTATTTTCTTCTCTCTTTATTGGAACCGCAGTGTTTTAAGTGAGGACAACAATGAATAATGGCCAGGGATAAAGATAGAATTGAGGCGCAAGAAAAATCTAGTCATCACTTCTGAACCTTCCACTGCCACCCCAAGACAATTTAAAATAATTTCTATTCTAGGATAGGCAAGAAAACTCTGTCATAATCCCATCAATCTTAGGGTCTTTCTTCCCCTTACACCCTAAAAATCATCCAGTAAAAGAATTTGAGAAATCCTTTCATTACTGTATTATATTTTTACTGCATTATACCTACCTTTGTCAAACCTTTGTCTATTTATTTATGCCGATTTGTTAATCTTTAAGACATTGTTCAGTTTGGGGTGCCTAGGTTGCTCAGTCAGTTAAACATCCAACTTCGGCTTAGGTCATGATCTCGTGGTTCATGTGTTCGAGCCCCACATTGGGCTCTGTGCTGACAGCTCAGAATCTGGAGCCTGTTTAGAATTCTGTGTTTCTCTTTCTCTCTTCCCCTCCCTGCTCACACTCTGTCTGTCTGTCTCTCTCTCTCAAAGATAAATAAACATTTAAAAATTAAAAGAAAAAAGAAAGCGTTTATCAGTTCAACTAGCTCATTCTACAGATGAGGAAACTGAGGTCTCTGAGAAAGAAAGAGGCTTACTAAGATTCCAGTGGGAGAATGTGGAAAAACTGGGATTGAATATCAATTCTCGGTACCTGTCTGAGTTCATTATGACCCCATCTCTCTGATGCAATTCACCATTTAATAAAATTCAAATTATAGTAGCAACTTCCAATCCACAGAATGGGGAAAAGATTTGGTAGATATTCATGTAATAGGGAGTAGAAGAATCCGGGGGGGGGGGGGAGGCTCAATTCGACTTCGTTCTCCAAGTTCATATATATACTTTTTTCAAATAATTTACTTTTATTATGTTGGGCACAAGTTTACATTCAACATGAGACAGAAGTAGAGTACATTTCCAATTTAAGGTTAACTCAAGATAGGTCATGGTTAGAATTTTGTTGGTAAGGGAATTGAAAATATATGTTTGAAGTTGACTACAAGATACTCGTTGCTTGTTTCAGATGCCCCGTGACTCAAGTCCATTCATGATCCAGGGCCCTCTGAGGCATAGACACAGCCATCACACACCAAGAATAAAATCTGAAGGCTGATTTATTTTGCCAAGCAGTTCAATAGATTGTTATCCAATTTAAAAAATATATATACGTATGTATATATATATATATATGTATTAGATTTTACTTATCAGAACATCTTATGAAATAGGAAAATGTCATGTTCTAGCTTTGAATTAAGGTATAATATACATATAAGAAAGTGCGTATAAGGTTTTAGTTTGATGAATCATCACAAACTGAACACATTTATATAAACAACACCCAGGTGAAGAACCAACACATTATTAGCATCCCCTACAGACCCCTTTCAGTCCCTAATCACCCCACCCCTGTCCCCAGAGTACCTGCCCTCCTTTCTTCTAACTACTTACATTAATATTTCCTGTTCTGTACATATAAGTGGAATGATGCAGTATGTATTTTGAAGGGTCTGAATTCTTTTGCTCAATCACAATTGTGCTTGTGGGGATCACACACAGCGTTGCATTTATTTGTAATTCATCCACAGTGCAAATATATCACATGTATTTAATGTTTTACTCTTGTTGGGTATTTGGATAGTTACCCTAATGATTTTTTATTGTGTTGAATTGTCTGCATAAAACATTAACTGAAAGGTAATGAATTCACATTTGAAAAGGGTGGGAGCTTCAGAAGCTCACACTATGGAATTATTTTCCAAAATCCAGTTTATATTTTTCTGTGTGTGTGTGTGTGTGTGTGTGTGAGTGTGTGTGTTTGGATGCACTGTCCTCCTGACCAACAGTTTCTGTTGAGTCTTTCAGTGGTTAGAACCTGAGCATGACAGTAAGGAGCCTTAACCCTGCATGCTCCAGTCAAAATGAATAGCTGAATCATTGTGACATTAGTTAGTAAGCAGGTAATTCATTTCCCATGTCATTGCTTTTTACCTCGAGTGGGTTAGCCAAGCCTTTTCAAAAATCCCAACTTGTTTGACCTGCTTCTAGTTACAGTCCATTGTAAGCTATTCTGTATAAAATGCAATCTTGTCAAAGGGAAGACACCTGCTCCCAGCAGGAGGGATACTCACCAACTGCCAAGTTCTTTGTTACAGTGTCTAGAAATGAAATGATCTTTCCATCTGGAGTTTGTCTGCCACCATGATTGCTGGCCTTGGTTTGACTGCCAACCTCTGGTACAAGAAAGAGGCAGAGAGATACATGAGAGGAGTGTGCTAAGGATGGATGTTGATGAGTTCTTGATATTGTGATTTTTAAAGCTAATTTTCTCTGAGAGAGGAATATTTACTCTCTGGGTGTCCTCAACTAAATACACGTATTTCTAGATCTGGGTTCCCCTTTCTAGCTTATTTACATTTTGTTGCCTACTTTACAATTTTGTTGATTTTTTGATTTTTTTTATTTGAGAGAGAAGAGAAAGAGAGAGAGAGCACACAAGTTGGGGAGAGGGGCAGAGGAAGAGAGAGAGAGAATTCTAAACAGACTCCACACTTAGTGTGGATCCTGATGCAGGGCCAATCCCACAACTCTGGGATCATGACCCAAACAGAAATCAATAGTCAGATACTCAACCGACTGAGCCATCCAGGTGCCCTTATTTTACAATTTTAAAAAGGCTTCATTAATTCTTATTTTTCTCTAAAACATTCTTAATGCAAAAGAAACTCCTGATTGGACTCCCAGCCTTTCTTCAAGGCAGGAGAATCCAGTGAGCTGCTGGATTCTGCTTCACTCTCCTCCCTGACTGCCTCTGTCCAATGGCAACTATATCACACACACACACACACACACACACACACACACACGGCAGTCCCTTTGCCATCTGGGCCCATTGAGGGAGGCTCCTCTTTCCAGCTGTTATTTAACACTGTGGGCTGAATTCATTTGATGATTATTTGGATGCATATTTTCATACCAACCTCCTTCTTCCTGACTGAAAATTATCAATGTCTCCACAATTTCTGACTGCCTGCTCTTCAGAGTCATGAAGAAGCAGAGGGCTTCTGAGAAGGTTGTCTTTATTTCTATCTCCACTGGCTTGTGCCCAGAACATAGACAGATACAGTTTTCAGGTGGTAGATTATTATTTAAAACTTTTTTTAAAGTTTATTTAATTTTGAGAGAGACAGACAGAGCGTGAGCTGCAGAGGGGCAGAGAAAGAGGCAGACACAGAATCAGAAGCAGGCTCCAGGCTCTGAGCTGTCAGCACAGAGCCCGACTCTCATGGGGCTCGAACTCAGTAACCACGAGATCATGACCTGAGCAGAAGTCTGACGCTGAACTGACTGAGCCACCCAGGTGCCCCTCAGGTGGTAGATTATTTTTAAGTCACACAATGGAAAATATGTACCAACCTAAAGAGAGCATTTTAACTAAAAATTAAAAATATTTTTTTTCAAGATTACTACTCTCCATTGAAACTCATTTAAAAGAACTTTAAGATTTCAACCACGGACTATTATTTAATGTAATTGCTCTGGATGGGATAAAGGCCACACAGTTTGATGCTTTAAGATAGGGTATTGAAAAAGAAAAGCTTATCAATTTAAAGGCATACTATTAATTGTAAAACAAGGCACAAATGTAAAGCATTGTTATTTTAATTGACCTCCAGGAATTAAATGTTTAAAAATTACCTAAAAATTCTAGGTCTCCCGATCCAGTGTAATCTTAAAAAACAGTGACCACCAAACTACAAAACAAAAACTCTTCTTCTGTAGAAGCTCCATAACAATCTCTCACTCCAAATTTATTTCCTCAGAAGGTAAATCACCTCCCATGGGCTCTGCCTTTGTATCCTATTTAATTAAAACAACACTAATCACCTACTAATCTAGCTCACTCTTAACAAAGTATTGTATTCTTACAAGTCTGGCTTTTTTTTTCCCCCTGGGTTTCCTCCTCCAGGGTGGAAAAAAAAAAGATGAGAAAAGGTAAGTATTGGTTTGAGGTCAGCAAGGAGATTTATGTAAGAAAACTAAACTACCAGGGGAATCAACTCCATTTAGCCATAAAGCATTTCCCCTTGCAAGCTCAGGAAGGATTTCCAATTATTAACAAACAGATAACATTGTGTAGCTCCCTCAGTATTACAGATAAGTCACCAGAAAACAACTAGTTTGACAAAATTGCCCAGCAGCTCATTAACTGTACAGCTCTGCTAAATATCCACCATGGGCATCTCTCTGGGAATGTGCTAAGGAAACTGAGAGTGGAAAGAGTTCCCCACCAAAATTCTGGAAGTCATAAAATAAGAAGCGGGAAATGGCTTATACCATTGACACACCAGTTCTGTCAATTGAAGGACTTGTTTTCATGTTTGGGTATGAGGTATGTGTATGTGTGATTGAGACAGAGACAGAGAGAGAGCAGACAGACAGACAGACACAATGAGCAGGAGAGAGAGCACAGACTATATATAGATGGTAAACATGCAGTAAGAGTAGACAAACGTTCTGGACCTTCTATTTGTGAATGAATATTTCACTACACTGTGTCCAGGGATAGATCAGTTTAGTAATCACTAGGGAAAGGTTTCTTATGGTTCAGTTTTTGAGAATGAAAAGTTGTTTTCTTCATCTTAATGTAGATACATTCCTATTGTACTATGGCACAATTGGGAAGGAATTCAGCCATACTAAGTCTGAAACTCTGAGACGAAATAAATGACAAGAGTTTAGTGGTGCATGTTTAAAATCCTACCAAGCAGCATTTTTTCATGCTTATCTTTTATTTTCTGCTCTCCTAAGATGCCTTCTGTACAGACATTGAGAGACACCCGGGTCACTTCTACATTTTAGGCCGAGGTAGGGGAGCTCTTGGTGAATTATAAAATAAAAATAAATGCCAAAATAAAAATTACAAAAGCTGATACAATTTAAATATTTGCATTTAAGATGTTAGCACTTTGAACACAAAAAATACAGCTTAGGATAATTGTGCTCTTTCAAACATAATTAGAGGATTTATTTTAAAACTTATTGTCACTTATAAGTAGTATAATCTGGTAATGGAACAAAGTTTAAAATTATTCGATGAATGTCATCTTCTTCCAATCCTGTTAGTTCATCTCTGTAATTACATATATAAATAACTTCATTTGGAGATAATGTCAGAAATACAAATTTCAGGCAGCCATCTAATGGGAGGCCCCGCCATAAGGACCTCTGTTCCTTGCATGCTCCTGATAGGCTATCACTTGACTTCATTCCTACCTGTTCATGATGCTGAGTAAGGGCTGAGACTGGGAAGTGACTGGAGGAAATAGGTGATTCTTATCAGTGGTTCTTAAAGGCAACTCCCTGAACTGTCACTTGCTTCAGAATAATCTGGAATTCCTATTAGAAATTCAGGTTCTTAGGCTCCACTTAACAGCTCTGAGTCAACATTCCTGGGGTGAGTCTCCAGAAACTGCGTTTATTACAAGGCCTATGTGATTTTGGGGGCATAGCAATGTTTGAGGACCACTGTGCTATGGGTTGGGATTGAGGGTAATGAGTGATGATTTCAGATGTGACTAAAGTTGTCACCCACATTCTTCTTGGAAATACTACCTTATAATGACCATATTTTTATTACTTAACTTCTATCCTTGGGACCATTTGAATTGTTCACTGGACTGGGAACCACTGGGACATTTTGACCAGGCCAGTCTTAAATAATCCAAAATTTTTTTTTAAACCAACCTGGTCTTGCTTTTATGATGAAACAGGTGAAACAGACACTCTGGGCCCAAGAAACTCCTGGAGTTTCCTTGCTGGTGGGGACTTAAGCCACTACCTTGAAGGAAATATGCCTCTCTCTTCCAGAAAAGGCTCCAGAGAACTATGAAAAATACTTAAGTACCACCACACCTGACAGGAATTTACCCTGGGGCTAGGGCCCACCAGTGAAATGAAGGCAGGGTAGCAGGGTAGGACTACAGACTGGCGCCACTCTACACACTCTGTCTCAGGCTCAACTCAGAGAATTCATAGGCTAAACTTCTTCCCCAGGAGTGAGATGGAAGTTCAGAGATTCATGGCCAATGAGAATATGCTGTTCCTAAGAACTTGCACATAAGTCAGCCACACTGTACTCAACTTGGATAAAGAATTTGTTCAGTACGTGAAAAAATGCCTGGCCCCTCCCACGGAAAAGGACCTGGAAAGGGTACAAGGAACATAACTGGACAAGCTCTGGGAACTGTTTACCAGGAGGTGAGCTCCTGCATGGCATTGCAAACCACACTGTTTCATTAACATAACCAGAGGGCAGGGTGTGCTGGCCACAAACAATTAAGATAAGTTGGGTGCTGAGGTAGCCATCCTGGCTTGGGATGGTCTTGGTTAAACTGTATCTCTGAATGAGGAAAAGGAGGTGAAAGCTGTAGATAAATTATAAAGCAGTACATGTGTTAGTTGCTACTCTTATTAACAGCAATCAGCAAATTACTAGGTGATATCACTTGCTAATTAATCATCTCTTTTGATGGAAGGATTCTACCTGCTTTGACACTGTTATCATGTCAAAACAAAGCTTTTTGAAACTATTAAAGTTACACATTGTGCTGGCACTTGTTTTGATTCTGAAGGTTACATTTCATATTATAAAGGGAGATTTGGGGTACTGCTGGGAAGTTTTATTTATTCTTCCGATGCCCTTCCTCCCCACTGAAATCTTTCAAAGCCCAGCACAAATGTCACCTTCATGGTGTCTTCTGACAGCCCTCTCTCCATCCAAAATTAACAGCTAAATTCTCTGCATTCTGGAAACTTGTAATTTGTACCTCCTTCTAGCATTTCTGTCCCTCTGCCTTACATGATAGCTGTTCCTTGGCATCCTATCCTTGGATAATGCTCTCCAGGAGGACAGGGGGCCACGGCATCTCTTGCACCAAGGTTTGCAAATAGCAGGTACTCTTGAAACATCCACGAAATTCAAGTTCGTAGTCCTACAACAAAAGTTACAAACTGGCCAGCCACAGGCCAGAAATACCTAAATTTTTGACATAATTGCCTACCGGTAAATTTCACATAAAACCCTGGATGTCTGGCATTTGCCATGGCTATAACACCTTGAAAAGAATGGTAGCTACCCTTTTAGTTTTGTTTTTCCCTTCCAGTTTCCCACAGTTGTTTTTCTGTCATTTGTATTACCTGCGTGTCCTGTGTGGACACCTTTCTCACGGAGATACCATTCCTTTACCTTCTTCAATGTTGGTCAGGACAAAATGCCTCCATGAACGGATGTGTAACTGTGCTTCTGGTAGACACAGTTCAGAAGCAAAGACTGTGTCTGCCTAGATAGATCATTTAGAGGTCAACTGGTAATCAACTGGTTTGCTGTGCTCAATGATCTAATTTAGCTCTTAAGGTGGCAAAATGTGATCTGATCATATTTTGGTTAGTTGCTTAAGGATGAGTGGCTTTGTGGAATACTAATAAAGCTTCAGCCTGAAGTCTGTACAGAAGTTAATGTATACATTAACACCTAGTTCTTATTGGTCTTTGTTTCCAGTAGGGTGACAAACTTTTACAGTTCTCCTCCTTATATACTCCTAGGAATCCACACAGAGGCTTATAAGTTGACAAGGTTTTCTCTACCTGAGGTCTCTGTTTCCCTACTTCCCACTTTTTCCTTAACCTGCTCCAGCCTGGTCTCTGATCCCATCCTGCTAGGTGCTGGGGGGTGGGGGGTTCTAATAACAGTTTCCCTGTCACCACGGAATATTTTTCAGTGCCTCTTATATCCAATCGCTTGGCAATTGTTTTACAAGTGAGCACAATTGATCCCTTTCTTGTGAAGGTATTTAATCCTTTGGTCACTGTGGTACCACATTTTTCACATATTCCTGGTGGCTGTCTGGCTTCTCTTTGTCCAAAGCCTCTCCTTGATATCTCCCTTCACCTGATGATTAATACTTGAGTTCTTCAAGGCTGAACGCTGCTCTTCTTTTCTTCTCATTCTATGTATTCCTCCTAAGAAACATACTCAAGTCCTTTAATTACTTACTATTCGTGTGCTGGTGATAGAAAATATATTTATCATCCATATCTTTTCTTTGGGCCCTAGACTATGTAGTCCATTGTCTGGATGTCTCAAGGGCATCTCAAGTTTAATTTATCCAAAAACAAATTCATACCACCTCCCTAATTGGTCCTCTTTGAGAGTTATCTAGCTAGCAAATATTACAGCCATCCAGTTATGCAAGTGACAAACTGAAAACCACCTGCCTCACCTACCTCCCCACCACAGGGTTTTATCACCAAGCCTGATATTCTGTCCCTTAAATGCCTTGAAGCTGTCAACTTGTCTCCATCTATGTCATCCTATGCTGGTCCCAGCTACATTGTCTTTCACCTAAACAACTTACTATGTTAAACGGCTTCCTCCACTTCATTCCTACATAGAGCCAGAATAATCTAAATGCAAATGTGACAATGCTTAAAAGACCCTTTTAGTGGCTTTCCCTTGTTCTTTAGGACCAGAATCCCTGAAAAGGCAGTACATAATCTGGCCTCTACCTACCTCCTTAGCCTCACACATCAGTGCCCTCCTGGCACTCTCTGTGAGCCAACCAAACTAGACTTCTCCACGATTCTAGATGCTGCATACACCTTCCCATAACATGGCCTTGGCTCACATAGTTTTTGCTATCCACATACCTCTATTTCCAAACTGCCCCTCTTCAACTGACTGTTTCTATTTCTTTTTTAGATGTGAACTGAAACATCACTTCTCCAGAAAGTCTTTCTTGACCTCCTTTAGTGTGTTCTCACTCTAAGGGCACTAATTATAGTTTGTAATCATAAATTCTTTTTGTGACCCTGACTAATGTGTCTTTCCCACACTATGCTTTTGCTCATTGTTCCCCCAGGACTATCTTTAGTCCCTACATAAGGCAGGATATATATATATACACACACACACATATATATATTAGGGGATGAAAAGTGTTACTTACCAAATTAGTGATCAGAAATATCTGACCCCTAAGTCTAGCCCAGCCAAACACCCTGTTACACTTCATCAAATCACTTCCTATTTCAAAGCAATACCATATGGAAATTGTCTATAGAACAAAGTTAATAGACATGCTTTAAATGTAAATAAGAACAGATTTCTGTGTATGGCACTCCATAGATCTCTACCCACACCCTAAATTTAAAATTCTTTGGTAGTTTCAAAAATTAAATTGTCAAAGATAGGTAGCTAATGGTAGAATATTTTAAATTACTTCAGTAAAACCATTAAACTGGGAACAATATTTTGATTGATGCAGCACAACAAACAAATTGCACTGATATGCTTCTAAATTGCTACTATCATGATCCTTAGCAATTGTATAGTGTAAATCATTAGTCAATCAAGCACTCAATATACCGTGTGAGCTCTAACAAAAATAGGCTAGATATGATAATTAGGTGAAAGTGTGATTGTTACATGAAAATGAACATGAGGCTTGTATCAATTTTGTGGCTATGTATAGTCATCTTGGTCCTCATATACTGTAACAATTATTTCATTACTTTAAGATTCCCTGTAGGGATGTGTGGGTGGCTCAGTCGATTAAGTGTCCAACATCAGCTCAGGTCGTCATCTCAAGGTTCATGCATTCGAGTCCTGTGTGGGGCTGTGTGTTGACAGCTCAGAGCCTGGAGCATGCTTCAGATTCTGTGCCTTCCTCTCTCTCTGCCCCTCCCCTGCTTAGGCTCTGTCTCTCTCTGTCTCTCAAAAATAAATCAATGTTAAAAAAATTAAAGATTCCCTGAAAAAGCATTAATACATACTTGAACTCAGGTTAAATTTCTGCATCTGAAACATAAATAATATTATGATTTGGGCTTAGATATGTTTTTAAAAATCCACAGATTTACTGATTTCAATTTCCAATCACCATTTTCCCAATTGAAAATTTCCTGAAATGGTTGCCAGGGAATGGTGGTATTATCTTTTCAGGATCCTTCTCAGGGTATTGTCAGAGAGACGTTAGGAAAAGACAGACATAACTGAGAAGCCAGAGATCATACATATTTAAAAGTCAAAAAGCTGAATTCTGTAGGCTTGGATATATTTTTTAAGGCAAACATAGGAATAATCAAAGACAAGGGTCTTTTAAGCAGTTTGACTGCCCATTTCTCCAGGCATTTCTGTTTGGTCTCTGAAATATCAATTTTCAATACACCAATTTATCTGAATGTAAAGTGTAAAATGTCCTATATTCTGTACACTCGGTACTCCTCATTTGGATAGTTCCCAAATCAGAAGAGACCCTCTGTGAACACTGAAATAAGAGTTGGCCTTTGGTTAAAGCAGAATGCAATTTGAGTCACCTTTTCAGCAGGCATTCCAACTCGATTCTGGAGTTGGTTTTTGTCTGAAAGTTGATCAATCGCTGACCTGCAATGTGACGTCAACTGGTGTTAGCGCTGTGCTGCACTTCTGAGCATTGGGGATCATTCAGAAATCGAATCTTGTAACACAATCAATGACCGCCGTTTATCTTCCAAAGGCACATTTGACTAATCAGATTCTCTCATTTTCCTTATTCTGACTTTCAGCCCTGCTTCCTATTAGATAGAGGAGAAACACAGAACTCTCCTTTCAACTGCTTTCCATACAATTAACATCAAAGAGAAATAAGTGACTCACAGTCACAGATAAAAAATTAGCCAATTATATACTGAAACTGGGACAAACAATTATGTCAATAAAATCGACTGGCACAAGAAACCAGACCCATAAAACCAAGGCATTTGGCAGAACCTGACTCTCCTTCCAGTCTGTCACCCACAAGCACAACTGGACAAATGGACAGTGGATACTGGAGACTGAAAAAAGAAAAAGGCCGTGGCTTTGGCGGAGGCCATTTAGTGCCAATTTATCCAGCAGGACTGGATGGGTCTATGGAAGGGACAGAAAATTCTTCCCCTTTCCCCTAAGCAAACCTTCACAGAAACACATTAACTTAGCAGCGCTTAGGATAGATGAATGTTATTTCTCAGATATAATTATTTTTTCCTGGCATATAATTTGGAGGGGAGAAGAGCCATCAGTTTAAAATTTTAAATACTTAAATCTTTGAACACTATTTGCCAGACAGTTAGAATGAATGGCTTGATTCAAGGTCATGCCTCTGGGCAGTGAAACAAGCAGCCGGAAGCATCACCAGCCAGCCACTGCACCATCTCAACAGGGCATCACTCTCTGCATGTTCAGGGCACATGAGGCACATCCATCTGGATTGAGTAGACAGGCCACAGTGATCCAAAGTGACGGGTTCTATTGCTCTATGGTCTTTTCGTTCCAGTTGATTAGACACAGCTTCAATTTTGACTAGTGTACAGACAGAGATGTTCAATGCATTCCAGTTTGCAGTGATATTATTAAGGGGCTAGAACCTGAGCTCTCATTGGTCATCTGAAGCCTGTGAGGTACAGATAATAAGCTATAAGCGCCGTCATCCCCTATGTCTGAATCCCTCCACAGGACAAAGTTAGGTGCTTAAAGAGGCCTATTAACTATTTAAGGTCATTCAGAGCACCATTTAATGCATTATTGCTACAGTAATGCACTCTTCCCCTTGCAAGGAAGCACAATGGCCATTTCTGTGGGAGGTGGAGAAATGTCCGTTAAGCTTGGCCTCTGACATCCTCCTAACCATCTCCAGTCATGCCAATTCCAAGAAGAGTAGCTCCATACATTATTGTCAACTGTGGGGCAGGGGAGGCAGCATGAACTTAACTAAGACATAAATTTGGGCTTTTATAATTACAGTATTTTTTTAAAGTCCCAAATACTGACAGTAAACTTCTAATCATCAGAAACCAGTTTGGACACAGTATCTGAAGGCATCACTTGCTCTTTTTGTTTGTCATCGGGTGTATTTCTTTCCCTTCAAGGACAGAATTGCATCGGCAATCAAATGCCCTTATCTGTCTGAGGTAGAGAGATTCAGAAGTGGGACCATGCTCCTTGTCCTGTGTCCTAGCAGATCAAAGTATTTTCTCACCCAGTGTCCACAGGGCCAGCCATGGAACATGGGGGATGGGGTCAAGAGCCAGTCAGGGTCAGCCTGGCACCCACTGCTGCCAACAGGACATGAGGAAATGAGCCATGCCTTGAGATATCCATGTGAAGATCTGATGACCAGGCAGAGCAGTGGGATAGAAAAGTCTTTGACATTATAATTTTCATGTTATGTAACAGATTTCTGACCCCATTCATAAACCATCAAGCTTAAGATGCAGATTTCACTATTCTTAAAAGACAATAGGATTCTATCACATGAGTTGAAAAAGAAAATCCCAAGATCGGCTAACTCAAAATCCTTAGCAATCTCCTTTTCAGTTTTTTTCCTCCTCACCACTGACCTCCAAGCTTAACTCCACTGTGACTTGACAGAACTCTCCTGCCTGTAAGCAATTTTGAAAAAACCAAAAGGTGGCAGTAAGGTGGAGGGTTTATCTTTTTCGATATGTTTCCTGGGCTGACTTAGCGCGCCAGGGATCTCATGGAGTCTTTTTGTCACCTCATACTGAACTTGGAGAACAGTGAACAAAGTAACCGTGGCTGAATTTCTCTCTAGCATGTAGACAAGTGAGTGTACGAAGGGCCAGACTGAATAAAGAAGAGGAACCTGGACAGGCAGGCTGGGACAGGGTCCCAAGTGTGAAGATCCTCAGATTTTAAGCTTCTCACTTAACAACGAACACTGAATGACCGTATGTATGTACACATGGAGGGCTCAAGAAAGGGTGCAGAGAGGAATACCTTCTGACAGTCTTTTTTCTCCCCTTTTAAAAATAAATGAATAGACTCATTTTTAGGGGGTTTTAGGTTTCCAGAAAAATAAGTGTAAAGTATAGAGAGTTCCCATGTACTCCCTCACCTTCCCCCACATTTTTCCTTATTATGGCCATCTTGCATTAGTGTGGTGAATTTGGCCACACCAATGAGCCAATACTGATACCTGAGTATGAATTCAAGCCCATAGTTTACGGGAGAGTTCACTCTTGAGGTTGTACGTTCTGTGTGTTGTACGTTCTGTGGGTGTAATGGCATGGATCCTCCACTGTAATATCATACAGAATAGTATCATTTCCCTAAAATTCTCCTGTGCTCTGCCTGTTCATCCCTCCCTTCCCTGACCCCCCTGGCAACCACTGATCTCTTTACTGTCTCCATAGTTTTTCTTTTTCCAGCACGTGATATAATTGGAATCATACAGAATTCAGCCTTTTCAGATTAGCTTCTTTCACTTAGTAATATCCAGTTAAGTCTCCTTTATGTCTTTCATTGGCTTGATAGCTCATCTCTCTCTATTGCCCAATAATGTTCCATTGTCTGGATGTGCCACAGTTCGTTCATTCATTCACCTAGTGAAGGACATCTTGGTGGCTTCCAAGTTTTGTCAACTATGAATAAAGCTGCTGTAAAAATCCATGTGCAGGTTTTTGTGTCAACACTAGTTTTTAGCATGGAACTTCAAAAATTGGGGTTAGGCAAAATCATAACACTTCACAGACCAAGGAAGAAAGACAAGAGTATTAACCACACACCCCAGATGTAGGACGCTGCTGGGCAATTATTGCTGGTTGGTAAATAGTGGTGAAATGAACAACCGAATGACCTAATAATGAGGCTCCCCTGGGGGGTGTTACGAACTGAATTTTGTCCTCTGGAAATTCATATGTTAAAGCTTTAGTTAAAGCTTAACTTAAGTTAAAAGAAGTCATAAAGGTGAGTCCCTAATCTGATAAGATTGGTGTCCTTATAGGAACCCCAGTGATCTCTGTCTTTTCACATGCACACACAGAGGAAAGGCCTTGTGAAGGAAAACATAGTGAGAAGGTTATCATCAACATCACAGGAAGAACGCTCTCACCAGAAACCAACCCACCACCTCAGTCTTGAACTTCTAGCTTCTTTAAGCAGACAAATAGACTGGTCTCTCTTCCATGCCATTGTTGGAGAGGTTATGATAAGGGGATGGAGAGGAAGCTTTGTCTATTCTGGGAACCCCTGTGGGTTTGCTTCGGTCAGAGCTCATTTATCCTTAGGCTGAGATGTGACCTCCTCCTGCATGAGGTGCGGAAACGGGCTCTGGTAATGCATCTCTGATAATTTCCTTGGAATTAACTCCTTGATGTAGAAGTACAGAGTCCTCAAGGTAGAATTTCTGGGTTAAAGGGTATATTCAATTTAAAAAAAAATTTTTTTAATGTTTTATTTATTTTTGAGAGAGAGAGAGAGAGAGAGAGAGAGAGAGAGAGACAGCGTGAGCAGGGGAGGGTCAGAGAGAGAGGGAGACACAGAATCTGAAGACAGGCTCCAGGCTCTGAACTAGCTGTCAGTACAGAGCCTGACGTGGGACTTGAACCCACGAACTGAGAGATCATGACCTGAGCCAAAGCCTGACGCTCAACCAACTGAGCCACCCAGGTGCCCCAAGGGTATATTCAATTTTAAAGATTGTTTATATGTGCTGTCCAGTAAACCAACTATGCCCATTTACACTTCTACTAAGAATTTTTTAAAGTATTCATTTTACCACATTTACCAATGTTGGCTACTATTACTATAAGAATGAAAGCAAAATAAACCTTGTTAACTACATAAGCAAAGCACACCTGACAGCTTTTAAAACTTTTATTTATTTGGAAATTATTGGGATGGAGTATTTTTATATTTTCATGGTCATCTACATTTCTTCTATGGCTTGCAATTTATACCTTTTGTTCCTTTTACTATGTGCTTATGTTTTTCTTATTAATTTATAAGAAACATTTATATATTGAGAAGACTGAAATGATCAGCGAAATTGCACATTTTTGCCATAACTTTCTTTTCACATTTAATTGTGTGTAGGTGTTTTGATGTTCAATTCTTTTTCATTTTTACATTACTACAATATACGGATATATTTCGTTTCTGCCTTTGGCATCATGTTCAAAAATTCTCACCCATATAGCAAGGTTAAATGTATTTTGTTTTGTATTTTCATCTAGTATTCTGTTGTTTGATTTTTGCAATTAAATGTTTAGTCATTCTGGAAATTCTCTGTGTATAAAGTGTGCAATAGAAATCTTCTGATTCTTTTTTAAAAAGTGTGAACCAACTTCCTTATATCTGTGTTGTTTTATTCTATTTCTCACTGACTTCTTGAGAAAATCTGAACTGAGTTTGAAGATCATCCATCAATAGAGGTCAAGAAAAGAGAGCTAGGGAGACAAGGAAGAGAGAAAAAGGGAGATCAAGGGGAAATTTTTGGTTTAAAAAGCTAAGTAGAAAAGTCACTTTGGTTTCTCCATCTTCTAAATGAGCAGGCTGGACAGGATAATCTGTAGAGCTCCATTCCAGCTCAGTTTTATAGGATTTGAGGATTTGGAGGGCAAACCACATCTCTCATCCCGTCTTTCTAAAAAAGACTAGAGTACACTAAACAACTCAAACTGAAATGACTTTTAAACTTAAGAAATACTGGGACCCAAAAGGATCCTTGAGAACTTTTAACCTCAGTTGAATCATTTTGCTGATAGGGACAGAATTCTGGGGAGGTTAATGGATCTGCTCAAAGTCCCACAAACGGTCAGCTGCAGGGCACCCAGGGCTCAGGTCCCCAGATCTGCATCTTGCCACACTCCTTCTCACTTCTCCAGCATCTTCTGCTTTCTTCTTGCCTTCCTTTTCTGATCCCAGCTTTCAGTATGAAATTTATTGCACTCTAATCGTGATTGCTCCCATCCGTTGTATGTGACACTGTTTGACAGTGACTGCTGAGAAAGAAGGTGACTTGCAGCAGGAAAAATGTAATGGATAGAGTCTCTCTTTCTTAGGAAATTTACCACTTAAGGCCACTGTGTGCTTTAGGCCCCCTCAGGCACTTTAAAATATTTTCCCCTGGGAGCCGTGAGATCTTTTCAGTTCTCTCCCAAGAATCTGTTTGCAACCAAAGCCGCAGACTCTTCCATTTTTGCCTAAAAGCAAGGAAATGATTACCTATATCCTTAATTTAAATTCCCACTGACAGCTCAGACACTGTTGCAGCTGGAGGGGCAAGCTGACCTTCACATCTATTGTCAGTGTAGAGACAGAGGGGAATTTTATTGACCAGAGAGGATAATATGCATTAGGGAAGCCAAGCAAGGATGTTCTGACCTATTGGAATATAGTGCAGGGTCAAAGGGCACAGGATTAGAGCTGTGTGGCATCGTTAGTGTAAATGCCAATTGTGTCCCTTTGTGTGCTCTGCTGCGTCACTAGCCTGTCTGTACCTTGGGGACTGGCAAGAGAGTCTCTTTCAGCTACTCTTTGCTTATCTATGGTATTGAGAAGAGCTTGCTCCCAGCTCCCCTGGGGCTGCCTCTTGAAAAAAGGGAAAACAACGATTGCAACATTGCGAATCCCAGAAATTCCATCTGCATATTTTCTGAGCCTCTGGTACACTGGGTCATTCCTTAGGGGGACAGTTTACTGTATTTGCCTTTAGAAATGAACCCTCAGAAATCACTCAAGGGAATGCCCGATGAACAATTTCTCTTTCTTTCCTCCTCCTCCCTCTCCCCCACTAAGTGTCTCTGAAAAGCGCCTCTCTAGGGACACTTGTTTCTGGTATTATCAAACCCCAGTAATGCAGGAGACTCCTGGATATTTTTGTTGTTTACTTCTTTCCTCCCTTTCCATGTATAGGAAGAAGGGAGGAGGCTCGGGGGCCCATTAGGAGTTCATCAGATGTTCTGGGAACCAGCTGTCTTAGGGGCTGCCTTGCCCTAGTGCAGGGACACAGCACTATTCTGAGTGGCGAGCACAGGCCTTTGTGTGTGATTTACATTTTCTCATTATATAGGTGTCACTAGTATTCCCATCTGGCAAATGAAGAAATGACAGCACAAAAAGTTAAGTAGTTTCCCAAGGTAATACAGAGAGCAAGTATAGACGGTGTGATGCGAATACAGGCATTTGGGCCCTAAAGCTCATGCTCTTCATCACTGCCCTTTCACCAACATTCTCTCTCTCTCTTTCCCTCTCTGTAGCACCCATTCTTGGTGCTCCTCTCAGAACCCCTTTAGCAGGCAGCACACCACCCTCTGACTACTGTCAGTATCGACTGTTTACAGTTCATGGCCTTCTCAATGCCCAGGAGGTGATCACCCCCTCCCCATGTCTTCAATTCCAGGAGTAGCTTATAGCACTAATTGGCCAGCTTGGGAGTACAAACCCCCTGTTGTCCCAAGTTCTGACCACTCATCACATGCAATTCCTGCTCCAGAGCTGTTTGTAGAACCAGGTCTCAGTTGAGATAACATCTTTACTTACCTTTATTTCCTTGTCCTAGTCTCCTTCCCTCACTACCTACCCTCCTTTTTTGAGAGCGGTCTTAATAAATAACTTGGATAAGGACCCTCTTCTCAGGCTCTAATTCTAGCCAATCCAATCTCAGACCCTTCCCATCATGCTTCTTAATGTTCCTCTGTCTTGGTTTCATCTTCAGATTGATTCTTTTCATGTGGCATCAAAACAAGCTCCAGTAGCTCTAGCCATATGTGGTCTCCCTACATGGGGAGAGCTCCCTCTCTCTCTTAAGCATTTTAACAATCCCTTAAGATAGGTTTTCTTTGACCACTCTGACTCCCATGACAGCATGTTGGTGTGAAGTAGGGTCATGCGCCTGACAGCTAAACAGGAAGAAGAGCAATCCCTGCAAAGAAGAAGGGTCAGAGATGCCAGGAAGGGATACTTCAGGGGGCTACAGGGAGTGACAAAATGCTCCGAGGTTGCTTATAACATTTGCTGGCATGTTATAGTCATCATAGGACAGAAGCAACTTCATTCACACATCTTACCAGGCTAGAGTTAGGAAAATGGTCACCATGGTTTGATTGTGTGGCTCTCAGTAAACATGGGGCCAGGAATTTCTGGGTGAGGGCAAACAGGAAGAAAAGGGAAGAAGGGGAGACCATGGAGAGAAAAGACTCCCAGATGTTATCCAGGTTTGGGTCCGGTTGGGCTAGAAGTCAACTGAGTGAGAAATAATAAAACATATTTCACATCATTCTCTGGATTCCATGGGTATTTGTGATTGGTCACTGAACGAAAGTTTTATTTCTGGTAATAAATAACGGTTTTACATTTTTAGACATTGCAGAGATTCATAGTACATCGCTTCTCCCACCAAGTCTAAGTAGGTGTTATCAGTCCCAAGTACAGATGAGAAGAAAAAGCCTTCTCAAAATCACACAGCAAATCTGAGGTCAAACCCAAATGCCAACTTCCTGTGTTTTGGCTCTCTAGGAGTTAGCAGATGGTAGCTTTGTATCGATTAGGCAGAGGCTAAGGAGCTTATAAGCCAGAGGTGCCAGAGGACAGTTTCAATCATAAACAAAAATTGAGGGTCAAAGTTTCCCCCATCCCCCTTCTGGTGTGCCAGCCTGGGACATATTGTCAACTACCAGCCACTGATTGTTCCTGAGCTGAAACACAGGTGGTAGGCACTGCAGTTACAATTTTAGCTTCTGGGGGCTCCGCATGGAGTCAGAATCCCAAGCAGACTCCATGCTGGCAGCACAGAGCCCAGTGTGGGTCTCAAACCCACGAACCATGAGATCATGACCTCAAATGAAGTCGGACGTTTAACCGACTGGGCTACCCAGATGCACCTTCAGTTCCTGTCCAGAAAATAAGAGAGCAACAGAACAGGACAGCATTCGCCTGCACAGGGAGCAGAGGTGGCAGGAGGAGATGGTGGATACTAATCACACACTGTGGATACCCAGAGGACAGGACTGATCGTCAACAGAGGCCTGGGAAGAGGCCAGTAAAAGACATTTGAGACTCCTCTGGAGACTGCAAGGGGATTTCACAGGGGTTGGAGGGCTTGTGTAAACAGGTGCACAAGAGCAGGGGAATTGGTTTATTAAAGGTAATACAATTTCATCTGAATCCATAACTGATGAGGCCTACGGATACACTCATTAGTATTGCTGAGCAACATATCACCTTAAAAGTTAGCGGCATAACACGACCACTTACATATTCCATGGGTCAGGAACGCAGAGAGGGTGCAGCAGAGATGTGATGTCTGGGGCCTCAGCTGGGAAAATTTGAAGGTTGACAGTGACTTGACAGCTGGGGGCTGAAATCATCTGGAAACATCCTCACTCACATGTCCGGCCGTTGATGTTGGCTGTCATTAAGAAGGACGAAGAAGACCCAGGACGATCAGCCATCTGCAGAACACGTAGACTAACGGCAGAGTGTGCCAAAAGTGAGCTACAGACCTCACTCATGGAAGGCACCAAGCGGGGGGTGGGCTAATAGGATGGCTGATCAAATCCAAACTCAAAATGATCTTGACATGCTGCATCCCCATGCCAAAACCCTGCAGATGAACTTTCTTACTCCTTTTTCTGGGGGTTCTGCCTTATCTCAGGTCTACTTGGTAGCTGCCTCCAAGTCAAGGAGGACATGGTATGCATTCCTGATCATTACTGAATACTTTGGGAAATTCCTACAAGTATGCCACTGCATCAAAGCATATTATTGCTAGGAGGAATCTTGGAAACTATCGAAATCAGTAATTTTTAACATTTAAAAATGATCTTAACCTGTTTTTCTCAAAGAAAACATGAGGTCCAAAAAAAAAAAAAAAAAAAGACAGAAAAAGAAACCATAAGGTTCAAGCCCCAAGTTAAGACCAGGTGAAAGGCCAGCTGATCTGATGAAGCAAGGATGGGGGATCCAGTGTCTATACACTCAGCCTCCCCTCGGACACCTGTGTGCCTGTGTGCAACCCTGGGGCTCTTTTTGATGAGGAGGGCATTAAATTCCAGAGAAATGAAATGACTTACCTAAGGTCACCCAACTGGTTTTTGATGGAGATGGGAATGCAATTTAGGATTCTGACTCTCAGATTAGGGCTATTTTTATTTTTTAATTCATGTTTTTCATTTAGATCACATAAATAACATTGTCATTATAGAAAACCTAAAAAATGCAGACATGTATAAGAAAATAAAAATTACCCTTAATCCCATGAGCAAGGAATAAACACTTTTAATATTTTAATGTATGTTGTCCCAGTCTTTTTTTGTGTGTGTGTATATATACATGGTAACCTAATATAAACATTGTTTTACAGCCTGTTTTTTTCTCTTTATAATTTCATGTGAAGATTTCCCATGTCATTAATTTTTTATAACATCATTTTAATGGCTGCATATAAAGTGGTAGCATGATCTATTTAATGGCTCTCCTGTTGTAAGACATTTGTCTATTTTTTTCTCATTCTTCCTTCTGTAATGTCAAACTAAATTGTGATAAGCATCCTTGCAGACACTTCTTCATGAACATGTGGGTTAATCTGATCATAATATATTCCTAGAAGTGCATTGTTGGGTGAAAATCTACACATATTTATTAAAGTCTTTTGATACCTTCTGCCAAATTGAGTAGCCTCTTCCTAGAAGACCATTCTTCCTAGTAACACCAGGGTGCCTCTTCCTAGAAGACCACTCTGCACTGCATGGTACAGATGGTCCCCGTTGAGGAGTGTGACATCCATTGTTTTGCATTCTCTTACTAAAAGAACCATAGCAACATTGACCTAGAAAGAACTTTAGAAGGTGGATGGACCGTCTCTTTCCTTATTCTCACGAATACAATTTAACCTGAGTGTGAGTGAACTGAGGAGAAAAATAATGATAGGATATTTCAAAATGTTACCATTCTAGGGTCATTTATAAAAGTAATATGAGTAACTTATAAAGAAATAACTATCAAGATTTCCTTGCATTATAATAAGCTTGGATTTAGGTATATGTGGTTATGTTCAGAAGAAGGGTAGAGTGGGACTGCCAGGGGTATCTTAATAAAAGGAACCTAAGGAAACAATTGATCCAAGGATGTTGGAAGTAATGGAGAGCTCTGAATACAAGGATGACCATCTGCAGGCCTGTATTAGTTTATTGTTGCCACTGTAGGAAATTACCACACTTACAGGCTTAAAACACCAATGTATTGTATATTTCTGAGACTTTGGTGGCCCAAAGTCCTAAATGAGTCTTATGGGGTTAAAGTCAAGAGAAAGGTAAAGGTGGTTCCTTCTAGAGGCTTTCAGGGAAACTCTGTTTTTTGCCTCTTCCAGCATTTGGTGGCTGCTGGCATTCCTTGATCTGTGGCCATATCATTCCAATCTCTGCTTTGTCACTTTACTTTCTCTTCTTCTGTAAACAAATCTCCCTCTGCCTCCTCTTTTTTTTTAATAACAGTTTTTTTTTTCCACGTTTATTTATTTGTTTTGAGAGAGACAGAGGCAGCACGAGTTAGGGACAGGCAGAGAGAGAGGGAGAGAAAGAATCCCAAGCAGGCTGTGTTGCCAGTGCAGAGTCCAGCCTGGGGCTTGAACTCACAAAACCACAAGATCATGTTCTGGGCTGAACCCAAGAGTTGGACGCTTAACCAACTGAGCCACCCAGGCGCTCCCTGTCCCCTCTTTTAAGGACATGTGTAATTACATTAAGGGTCTGCCGACATAATTTAGAATACTTCCTCCATCTCAAAATCCTGAACTTAATCGTATCCACAATGTCTTTTTTGCCATTCAAGGTAACATTCGCAGGGGCCAGGGATTGGGGCCTGTCTATCTTTGGGGGGTCATTATTTGGCCTACCATTAGATCCACTGGCAAAAAACTCATGCCTAAATTGTAGGTCAAGGAACCTGTGATAAGATTGTCAAGGGGGAAATTACCCTGAAAAAGCTAAGCCATTTCATCCAAGTCATGATGGTGGTAGACTAGCATAAACAACCAGGAGCGAAAGTGAGGCAGCTGCAAAGCTTCAGTGTGTCACCATTAGACACTGATGCACATGATATAAATGCTGGTGGCTGTAATGTCAGTGTCATTGGCCTCAGACTCAGAACCTGACCACAGAAGGTAGTAGTAGAACCATGTGGTTTCATGATGGTCCCTTGACATGGCCTAGCTGTCATCTTTGTTATTACCATGGAAACCCAGAGCAGAAAAGGCAAGAATTTTTGGAAATGTAGCCACAAGGAGTAATATTCAGAGCCCACAGCAGGTTATAGCTGTCAGAACCCTTTGAGGATTTGAAGAGGGACACATTTTCCATGGAATAAATGTGGCGAGGTGGAGCCAGAAAAAAAATTTTGTGTTGAGCTTCTGTTAACCATGTGTATCTGCAGACTGCTGGACCTGGGAAATGTGAGGTAGTCAAATATGTCAGAGGTCATGTGTCTGTGGAGAAGGAAATACAGACTCTAGCTGAACAAAAGATTGGTGGTGCAGCAGCGTGGGCCTCACCAGGAAGAAAAGCAGAGTTGTAGGTCCTACCCAGACCTACTGAATCAGAATCTATTTTCACAAGACCTCCAGATGACTCATCTACACATTTGATTTTGAGGAGCACTGATTGCTAAGAAAGGGGAACAGAAGCTGAACAGTGACAACAGGTGACTGTTACACAAATTTACTTGTGATGGTGTTAAATTGATTCTGACAGCGTTTTCCATGGAGGAGATCACAAATGAGTTTAGTAGTTATAATTTATCAGTTTGAATGTTTTCAGTGACAGATAAGAGACCTCCAACTCTACAGGCTTAAAGAACGGGAAAAAAATATTATCTTACAACAGAAAATGAAAGTAAGGTTGTTCTTGGGCTTGTTAATTCTTGTTTACAACCTTCCCATGAAGATGCCCAGTGGGCCTCTCTGCATACTTCATTGACTAGGACTGGCGTCCATGCCCACCTCTAAATAAAGGAAAATGGTATCTCCATCACTGGGTTTTGCATTCAAGATGTAACCATGACTCATGAGAGGAAGGATTAGATACCAAAACCAAACTGCATCCCTGTCAGCAGGAAAGGCCATTAATACCCAGAGATCAGCTTCAGCATCTTTGGTGTATTTGTGGAACTTCCTAAGATTGCTACTATTTTTGCCAGTACATAGGTCAGTATGATCCATTTCCTTTTAATCAGTCGTCATTTTAAAGCTCTACTTTAAAATAATTAACTTTATTTGTTTATGTATCTTTTTTTCCCAAGGAAGCATGGAAATTTTTTGTTTTATTTTATTTATTTCTTAATGTTTTATTTATTTTTAAGAGAGAGAGAGAGAGAGAGCCAGAGTATGAATGGGGAAAAGGCAGAGAGAGAGGAAGATACAGAATCTGAAACAGGCTCCAGGCTCTGAGCTGACAGCACAGAACCCGATTTGGGGCTCAAACTCGTGAACCGCAAGATCATGACTTGAGCCGAAGTCGCACGCTTAAGCGACTGAGCCACCCAGGCACCTGAGAATTTTTAATAAGAAAAGGAAAATAGACCAAGAACAGCGGGAAAGAATTTTAATATTCAGACTTTTGATTGAGTGTGACAAAAGGCAAAATAAATAAAAAAGACCCTTGACAGAACCCTTTATGAGAAAAGGTCTTATTTGTTCTGTGTTCTGGGCAGCAGAGTTTCCTTTTCCAAGGGCTGCAGCTGGGGGTCAGACTGTCCATATCAACCAGGATCACAAGAATTTTTGACATTGTTGCTACTTAAGCCCTGGGGGACACATTTAAATTGTCATATTTGGTCTCACAATGACATTCTTCGGCAAGGAAAGAAAAATAGAATTTGTGGTCAGTGTGAAAGAGTAAGACCAGATACACTTGCAAGTCACACAAGAAAGTCAGAGGTTTTTTTCACACTTAAGCTTGTTTTCCACCATTAAAGTCAAAATATCAAAGTTGTTCTCAGTTTCCTAAGAACAAGGCCCAGGATGGGGTTGGGGGGTGGCGAATTAGAAGATGGTTAATTATGCCCAGTGCTGTGTCAATCCTCTATTGATGACGTGAGTGTTTGTTAGGAAAGGGGGGACAATCCTGAACCCCCAGGGTCTGTAGTCACTGAATAGATGCCCTCTCTTCAGGGCTCTGTTTAATAAGGGGCCCTCTAGCCACTTCTGGCCTCCTGCCTTGTGGTCCACAAGTCTGTTGTGGTAGGGGACAGTGGGTGGTTTTACACTGGCTTTATTTAGTGGCTGAATGGATGGTTTCCTCATGATTTCTTTTGTTCCCATTTTATTAGCAATCTCGCTGTGCAGAGGAGTTTTGGACAAGTGTGGATGCTGGAAGGAGGTTGTGTTACAAACTTCACAGGGCCTCAGAATGATCACACTGGCACTTTGCCAGTTGCCAGTAGGTTTTGCTCTTAAAGGCTGGTTGTTTTTGAACATTCTTGGATTTTACAACAGAAAGAGCGTTTATCATAATTGAGGGGCCTGTGGCTGCCAAGCCCTTTATAAGCAATAGCTCATTTAATGCTTTCAATAATCCTTTGCAATGTGTAGTATTATTGCCATTTAAAATATGAGCAGCTGAGTCTCAGAGAGATTGTGACTTGGTTATGGTGACACAGCAAGTAGGTGGCAGATCCAGAGTTCAAATTCAACTTGAATTTACACTGAAGCCTATATTTTTCACTGCCCAAGGCTCCACCCTGGGGTGTGTGTGTGTGTGTGTGTGCGTGTAATATGTTTGCAGCCTCCTAAAGAAGGAAGGTATTGGAAGAGCAGAGTCCAGGCACAGAAGCTGAATGCTTGGAAACCATAGGCTCACAGATGGCCTTTCAGGGGGTTGTCTCAGCAGCAAACCAAGAAGCACAGACTTCGCTTCTGTGCTCAAGCTCACAGACCTCACTTTAAGCCCTCACATTATCGTTTGGGGTGGGTGCCTGCTCCTCCAGGATGCAGACATCTATGGATTCACCACTGTATTCCCTGAACCAAATTGTACCTAACATATGTGCAAAAAGCACCAAACACATATGCATGGATGGAAGGCAGTGATGGGAAGGGCTGGGGATCACAGCAAAGGAGTAGGTTCCCCCTTTTTTTTTCATTTTTAGAGCAATTATCATAGCTTACTTCTTTTAGCTTGAACCTCAAATTGTAAGTTGTTGCTGTGTGACACTGGGCAAGGTACCAAATATCTCCAACTTTTAGAAATGGCCATATGATTGTGCAGTTTTCTTGAGATAATTAAATAAAATGAGACGATGAGTATAAAAAGTTCAGCTCAGTCTCTGGGTGGGGCAGACTTTTGATAAATGGTGGCTATCATTATTGTCACCATAATGTTATTTTCCCAATGTTGGGAATATTAATTTCAGGTGTGTTTGTAATAGAATGAGGCTCTTGGCTAACTGGCTGTGGTGTAAGGAGCCCAAAGGTACAAGAGCACCTGGCTCCCAGGGGTCCCAAACAGACAAGGGTCAGCATCTTGCCACCAACACAAGTGGTGTTGAAACAAGAAAGATTTATTTCGGCGAGCCCAACATTGGGAAGACAGTGGACCAACATCTCAAAGACTATCTCCAAAATGCTGAAAATACCTGTAGGTTTACATAAGGAAAATGTGGGATAGAGGTTCATGGGTACGTGCAGGTAAGCAAGAAAGGTCAGGTGAATCATTGCCTTGGGGCCAACCTCAGGGATCTGGCTGGTGTCAGACCTGTCCCTATTGTTTTGAGGAGGTAGGTCCTGCTCCCACCAGAGAATGCTTTGCCCACAGGGTTCTTTACCTGAGTTAAAGAGATAAGCTGGAAAGAAGAACTTAATCAGTTGGAAAGTACAGACTGAGGTCAAAATGGAGGTAACTGAAGTCCACTTTTCAGTAAGAACCCCGGGCCTATTTTCTAAAGGCAAGAACACTTGTGTTTCATGACTCCCAAGAAAAGACTTTTGGTCACTCGACCAATTGGTCTACAGGGAGTGGGCCTAGGATTCCGACCATGGTGGAAAGGGCTTTCATGGATTTCTAGTTTCCTCACCACTTGCCTCTTTCACAGCTGTGTTACCTGGGGGTTGATTGGGCTCACATTCCTGACCTACCAGAGCCCTATCATTTCAAGAAACAAATATCTAAATAGTCCCCTTCCAGGTAATACAGAGCCTAACTAGTGTTTTCCCCAATGAGTATTTTAAAACTAGAGATTTGTATGACTCATTCAGAACCATTTTACCAGAAGAGGCAGCCGCAGGGAAAATGACTTGAAAGGACACATGAAAGATGGACTCAGCCTGTCTTCGTGGTAACAGAAATATTGCTATTATTAATATCATGCACTTAGAGAGCGCTCCCTTCCCAAGGAGCTCAAAGCATTGCACATATATTATCTTATTTATCCTTGCCACATGCAAGAGAGGTAAAAGACAGGAATAGGCAATCTTCAGTAAAAAACACTGTTTACTGAAGTGCATTTGGGTTGAACTGGAACCAGACAAAATCATCCCAGTCTGGTAGCAAGAGAGCTAATGAGTCATCCCAGGAGCACCTGACTTCCTGTTACACGTTGCTCAATGCCAGGGGAGGTAAAAGGTCCTTCGGAGTGAAATACCTGCACCCATACCTTGGGAAGGAGAGTTCACTGAGTCTCCGGGCCACTCAGCAGCCTTCAGCACCCACAGCTGACCTAGGGGTCCCACTGACTTCAGAGCTGGGCAGACACCTGGATGAGCTGCTGAGTCTGGTGCCTCTTCCTAGGCATTTTGTTGACCTGACCTTGGTTTCTGATGTTTTCATGGGACTTCATGGACTTATGTAGGTAGAGTCAAGAGCACTCACTCCCTACTACACAGGGCCTCTTCCTCTGAAGGATAATGGGTGCATTTAGGATCCGGTTGCCGAAGATGCACTGGATTGGGCTCTCTGATTGCCTTAGCAGCAGGAGATACTCTGTGGTGTTGTGCCTCTAAGAAGCTGTCTGTAAGTGCGGGCATTTATTTCATGCTCTACACCCTCAGTCTTCATTCTAATCTGGAGCATGGCACACTTGAGTTCATCCTAACTTAAATTTGACTTAATAGAGTGCTAATGGTAAAAGGCTACAGGCCCACAATTAGATAAACGTTATGCTGTATCTGAACTGGAGCCTGGTGGAGACGTCATTTCCATCTTTGTAGGTGATAGGAATTTAGGATAAAGTTAAAGGCATTTGGGACAAGTAGAACCACTCAGAAGGCTACCTCAGTACTGTGCTGTGTTCAAGAAAGCTTTAGAAGTCAGATTCTGATAGACTGGAATTTGAAATCCCAGATCTGCATGTACTTATTTATATGTTCTTTGGAAGTTCTTTCATCTTCTTGAGTCTCTTTCCCCATCTGTAAAATGAGAACCATGACATAGATTGAAGGGGTGACTATGAAGGTACAAAACAGGCTCTTTCTCATGAAACGGAGCTGTGAGGAACTTAATCTCCCTGTTTTGCTTAGGCACAGGTAACTTAGAGCCATTAGTGTTTTCAGGAAATGGTGAAATCCCTTCAGGAAAACTCCAGGGAAGTACCGGCATTTCATAACTATGTATTATAAGAATATGTGCTCATTTGTTTATTCAGTCAGGGAGAGAACAAATATTTAATAAATCTTGGGCACTGGGCTAAATACTACAGACACCGTGATGGAAAAGGACGCAATTCCTGCCCTCAAGGAGTGGTGGCCTATTGTGTTTGGCCCACTTTTCCCCCTAGTTGGTGATATAAAAACCCCAGGTGGCCTAAGTAGATTTGCTTTCTGTGGAGCAGTAAAAGGAAACAGCAAACACCCTGTAAGTAGACATAGCCCTGGAATTCAGCAATTCCAACCACACCAATTACAGCATTTTCTGTCAGGACTGACCTTTGAGGAGATTGCCTCAATTATAAAAGGTCAACATCTCCTGAATCTGGCACAAGCAAGTCCTGAGCAAGGTGGTAAATTATAGCCAAAATAACCCCATGGAGGTCCTTTACTTTCGCCATTCAGCAATGACCCAAGGCTATCAGACACCTTTGTAACATAGTGGTTAAGTAGCTCTAACAGGCAAGGTGTGTGCTGGCAAATTAGCATTTACATCTTAATATAAGTAAGTTGCATGGGCTTTTTTATTAGCAATTCAAAGTGTGTTTTCATAGCTAGTTAGTGGTTACTTCTAAATGAATCAATTCCAAAGGTCATGTACTTCTCCAAGTACTTAAGAGAAGTTAAGATGTATTAGTTAGAGTAATATTAGGTAGTTTGTAGAGAACTCATTCTCCACGTAGGAGGGGAAGTGGACAAGGATATTTAGTATCAAGTGCCTGTTTATCTTGTTGCCTTCACACAAACTCCAAGAAGAGAAATTACATCCCCTGACATCACCTATAAGGATAATAGTGACTCTTGACCTAGATGCAATTTTCTATCATGAAGCTCCATCTTCCTGGACGATAAGACTATCTCCCAGTACCCAGAGTAGAAGACAGACTGGGTGTCATGTTCTTTTCAGAAGGACAAGCCAAGGGACAAGGGTTCGTAGAGAACAGTGATCTGGGTCAGACCCACAGCGATTCCATGGAATTGGCTTCCCACCCTGCATAGCTTCTTCTGTGAACCAAATCCAGCCCCTGTGTTCACACCACTTCCAGAATGATGTCTTTGTGTCACTGGACCAGAGAGCTGGTTTATTCTCAGACCAGAGGCACAGAATCAGACTGGGAACTAATTCTGAAGCACATTTCACATAGTCTAGATTTCCTTGAGAGGGAAGGCCTGGAATTTCTAACCCTTGTGTTCCAGACATTTAGTTTATTTTTTAGCTCTCCTTATCAGAAGATATTTTGAAAAAGTGCTATATCAGACTTCTTTGCTCATTTTTCTAAGACTAATGCTGGTAGTGCCTTTCTGACATAGTTTAGTATTTGTGATGCCTGTGTATTAGTGTTCTAACTTGGACTTTTCAGAACATAGAAAACAGCTTTCAACTTTTAGGACACAAAGGCTATGAATGGGCTGAAATCCTTATAATTTTATGTGAACAGTTTTGGATACATATATTTTTCTAGAGGAAAGAACTGATGTTCTTATCAGATTCTCAAAGCAATTAGTGACCCAGAACATATTATCAACCACTGATCTAGACAAAATTTTCTTAAATTTGGTAGCTGATAGGTGACTGATAGAGATTAGAGGTCATTTGTAATGAGAGAGAGACAGGAAAAGAGAGAGAGAGAGAGAGAAAGAGAAACCGAGAGAGAAACAGAGAGAGAGAGTAAAGGAAGATCTGTCAACAGTAAGGGGTGATTCTCAGACCATTTGCAAGTATGAACATTATAATATGAGCCTGGCTCAGATGGAATGTATTTTGGTTTTTGTGTCTGTGTTCTGGCTTTGTAAAGACTTCATCCCTCCATTCTCTTGAGTTTCTTATGAAAAAGATTTGTCCAGAGAAGCACCTCACTTTGATCATATGGAAATTATAATTTCACAGATTTCTCATGGGAGCAAATGAGAAAGGCTTGTAAATTTGAATTGTGTTATATCCTGGCAAGACATGGTTTCACTTTCACTGTATCAGAAAAACGCCATTGCTGTTACCCAATCTTTTGTGTAATTAGTAACTAGACAGCTAAAAAGCACAAAGCAAATGAGAACAACCAGAAACCAAATAATCCATCAAAAATCTACAGAGAAAAGAAATAACTCATGAAATGAAAGAGAATAGCTTAAAACTGTCTGAGCTAATAAACTCAGGGAGATTAGAAAATACACTTTAAAAAGATTTGAATGCTATGGAAAAGAAACACTCAGAGAACAAGAAAGAAGAAAAAGTTCCTACTAATTAAAACACATTGCCTAAAGTATAGGAAAAATCAATAAAAGGATTAAGTCTAAGAAATATCTCAGAAAATAGGAAAAAGACAGAGGGAGAAAAATGCAAGAAAAGTTAAGAGACATAGGGAAAGGAAACATCCAGAGAGTTCATACTGAATCAATAAGCTTCCTAGAAAGAAAGAATTGAGAAAACAAAGGGAAGTAAATAATAAGGAAAGAGATTTTCCCAGAGCCAAAATACTGGGATCTTCCAATTGAATTGGATATACACCAAGATCTGACCATATAATGGAAAGAAATCCTTATCCAGAAATAGCCTTGTGAATTCAGAACACCAAGGATAAAAAGAAGACCCCTACACATTTCAGAATTTTTTGTTAAACCTACCAAACCAAACCAAACCAAACCAAACCAAAGAATCTGACTGACCTCACTCTTCTCAAAAGCAACTTTGGATGGAAGAAGACAATGGAGCAAGCAACTTTAAAGTTTTGAGGAAAATGATGTTCGATCTAGAATTTTATGCCCACTCAAGTGGGAAGTCTGAACAGAAACCTCTTCAGGTATCAAAGACTCAGAAAATGCCTATCTTGTGATTGGTAAGTTTGAAAGGTCAGCCTGAAAAAATTAGAGGAGAAGGGGTGGCTCCACAGCGACAGGAGAGTTGTCCAAATTAGATGACAACTAAGTTAGTTGGGTGGGACCCCGCTCCCACCTCCACAGGAGACTGACCACATGGCTTGTCTCACTGCTGCTGCTGGCGCTGGTCACTGGACTCTCCCTCTCTACCTTGGAAACCACAGAATACTGTAGCATATTGGAATCCAGTACGCTGGCCACTGCCACCAATACCACCATCTCATCTGGAGCAAATTCTCCAGGTTCTCTGTTTCTTTGAGTCACTAGCTTTCTTTCTTTCTTTCTTTTTAATGTTTATTTAATTTTGAAAGAGAGAGAGAGAGGGACAGAGCATGAATGAGGAAAGGGCAGAGAGAGAGGGAGACACAGAATCCAAAGCAGACTCCAGGCTCTGAGCTGTCAACACAGAGCCCGATGCGGGGCTCATACCCACAGAGTGTGAGATCATGACCTGAGCTGAAGTCGTATGCTTAACCAACTGAGCCACCCAGACACCCCTGAGTCACTAGCTTTCAATTCAAAGTCCTGAATAGGGAAATCTGAAGGTAAATTATAGGTAACTTGTCCATGCCAAGGAGATTAGAAAAGTGGGTTGTAGGCATTTTGAGGTTCCAATAGAGGAACTTGGGCTTTGATTCCCCCAAAGACTCAACCAGTAGAAAATTCCCCATACATAAAAAGAGATGCTATATTCTGAGTAAAAAAAAGCAAATCATAAGATAATGTGGACACACTTGGTGATAGTTAAAGGCCAAAATGCAAACTAAAATAAAAATAAAATTGAAAACTTCAAGAAAATAAGCAAACAGAAGCAAAGGAGCATAAAGTTCACACTATAAAGCAAAGTAGAATATTTGATGTTATGTAATTGATTGAGTATAATGGAATAAAGTGCTTTTAACTACAATGCTAGAAATTTTCCCACCAATGACTCAGGGATCAGGAGGTGAGATCTGCAAAGAAAGAACATAATCCCCAAGCACTATTTGACACAGGAAGGAACAAAATCTTCTTTGTTTCTTCTTGCTGTGTTTGATGTTTACCATCAAATTTACGAATCAAGTACACTTGCTTGTGATTGTAGCACAAAATGTAAGTGTAAATGCCAAAGTGTGGGTGACTGAAAGAGGGGTGTAGAGAGTAGGGAAAAGGGTGGGGAAAAAGGTAGGACACAAATATCCTCACCTTACAAGTAAGGTATCAAGAAATATACTGAAAGTTGGTGGGACAAGAAATAGGAAAGCATTTAAAGCTACAAAGAGAGATACTAGAAAATGTTTTACAAATGTTTTTTATTTATTTTGAGAGAGAAAGAGAGGCACACGCACAAGCAAGAAAGGGGCAGAGAGATAGGGAGAGAGAGAGAGAGAGAGAATCCCAAGCAGGTTCCATGCTGTCAGCATGAGCCTGACCCAGGGCTTGATCCCACGAATCGCTGAGATCATGACCTGAGCTGAGATCAAGAGTCAGACGCTTAACCAACTGAGCCACCCAGGTGCTCCACTAGACATTTTTTAAAACAAATTTAACTGTCAGATATTGGGAACAGAAGAAGAGAAGGGGACAGTGTAAGTGACTTAGAGCCTCATCTTTCATATTTGGAAGTCAATAGAAAAGTTTCTAAATTTAACAAATTGAGACATGGTATGACAACCCTATCTCTAGAGGTATGATGATCTCAGAACAACCGAAAACCAACTAAATTTGGGATTGTTTTTGGGGAGTGGGACTGGAGTAAAGGGATGTAAGACAAGGAATCTTGCTTTCTATCATTATCTCTTGAGTTGTTACTCTGTATACGTAACTTGGATAAACATTAAATTAAAAGTTATAAGCATCTTTGATGGAAAAATAGCCAAAATGGCATTCATTTATTTCCTTTGTTTCATAAGTAGAAGAAAAGCATGATATTAAAAACAGATTAGAAACCAGGTTATTTAAAAAATAGCTTATGGCATTTCTCCTTTATTTTTGTTATGTACACAACTAAAGAGCAATCGTTTATTTTAATTTCACTGAAAATTATTCCTATAAAGTTGTTAAAGAAACATTTTAGATATGCCAGATATGTGAGCTCGTTGTGAAATATAGAACAAATAATAACTTTTCAAATTCCTTTTTGGCACATATAGATTTGCACGGAGTGATTTTCTTCCTTCCTCCCCCTCTTGCCTCTATTTCTTTCTTTCTTTCTTTCTTTCTTTCTTTCTTTCTTTCTTTCTTTCTTTCTTTCTTTCTTTCTCTCATGTTGTTATCTCCTGAATTTCAATTTTAGAAGCCACCAGTAAAGATCTGCCAAAGAAAACTATATTTTCAAACCAAGAACCTTACTTTGACAGAAGCTGTTGAATTCCATAATTAATTCTTGTCTGTAGATCAATGCATTGCGTAAATGGTGGATCAACCTTGACAAGACAGAGCAAATATAATCATTAGTGAAATCCTAACAATAGAGAACAATCGACTGTGAATTTAGGTCAGTTTGTCTGCCTTGAAACACTTTTCCTTGGTACTATTTCAATCTTGACAAGTCCTTATTGTGTGCTTGACATCTTTCATAATTTCTCATAGACAATTTTAAATAATCTTTGCTTATTTAAAAAATATTTACCTAAGAGATGTGAGTGTGTAGAACATGGATAACATAGTTAACTTGAGGTTTTAACACAGTGTAGGAAACATAACAACATTCATATTCTAAGATTCTAGAATAATACTTATGACTAGAATATGAGGTGGGTGGCAGGATGTGTGGGGAGGGGAACTGGTGGCTGAAAGTCTAGGGGTGGGGCAGCATTCTGTCTCCAAAATATGTGAGAATCTAGTGAGTATCTCACTGAAGAATTTGAGAAAGGGCAAAAGTAGAGAGGAACCTAAGTGATGGGGCATCTTTCCAATAGGCACTTAGGATTTGGCAGGCAATGGACCCACAGAGAGGATCTCCTTATGCATACAGTGTGGTGCCTGCCTTTTTCATCACTAAAAGTCTTCCATTACGTTCCATCTGATTGGAGTTTTGTGCTGCTTCTTTCTTCCCAGGGAGCATTCTTTGTGGCCCGAAGAAAGACACAACAGGCTTAGTCATATTTGATCTCCTGGGAGGTTAGTGGACTTGCTCTCTTTTCACTGGATCTCCTTTATGTACAGAATTGTTGTGATGGGGAAGCCCTCCAAGTATGCTAGGCAGACATTTACTCCTGTTACCAACCAGAAAATATGCAATGATCCAGTTTTTATAAGCTTCCTAGGAGGCGTGTTCTTCTAGTATTTTTACTTTTACTAAATACTGGATCTTCAATGTTACATTCAGAATTCCTTTTTTTTAAGTTTATTTAACTTATTTAGAGAGAAAGAGAGATCACGAGCAGGGGAGGGGCAGAGAGAGAGGTAGAGAGAGAGAGAGAGAGAGAATCCCAAGCAGACTCCACACTGTCAGCCCCACATTGGGCTGCAATTTACGAACTGTGAGATCATGATCTGAGCTGAAACCAACTGTGCCACCAGGTGCCCTTACATTCAGATAATCATTAAAGAAAATTTTTTTATCTTAGAGAAAGAGGGCATGAGTGAGGGAGAGAAACAGAAGGAGGGAGAGAGAGAGAATCTTAAACAGACTCCACCCTCAATGAGGAGCCCAACATGGGCCTCTATCCCATGACTCTGGATCATGACCTGAGCCAAAATCAAGAGTCAGACACTCAGCTGACTGAGCCACCCAGGTGCCCCACAGAATTTTTAATAATTTTTTTATTTAAAAAAATTTTTTTTACATTTATTTATTTTTGAGAGACAAGTGAGGCAGATTGTGAGTGGGGAGGGTCAGAGAGAGAGCAAGACACAGAATCTGAAGCAGGCTCCAGGCTCTGCTAAGCATTCAGCACAGAGCCTGACACAGGACTCAAATCCACAAACTGCAAGATCATGACCTGAGCTGAAGTCGGATATTTAACCGACTGAGCCACCCAGGTGCCCCTTAATGACTTTTATAAACGTTTGAGAAAAATCTCTGAAAGCAAATACAAAGCTTGCTGGATGGTCTCAGTGCCACCAATCCTGTTACAATCAGATGAGCAAAGGTTCCGTTGGCCATAAAACTAGGCCGTCCTCTCAGAACTGCGGAATTGATCTGGAGGGTTGTTCATTCTCACTGTGAGGAGGGTGATGACTATTACTAGCCATTTTTCACATACCCTTGACCTCCACCCCATCCCCAACACCTCTAGTGTGTGCAACTTGCTAACAACAGAGTTCTTGGACTTTGTAAATGTAACTCTTGACCTCTCTCTCCACTGCTCCTTCCTCCGCCTCTTCCACTCAGTGAATGTATCTTCATCTTTCCAAGTGCTGAAGCCAGAAACCAGTGAGCAATTCTTGGTCTCTATATTTTTAACACACATGCTATCCAGTCTGTTCCACATTCTATAGACCTTATTTTGAGTTCATTTACTGTCTGCACTCCCATTCCCTCAAATCTAAACACCCACCCATATCTCTTTCCTGGACAACAATCTCACTGGTCTCTCTGATTCCTTTCTTGTACCTTTGCAGTTCATTCTCACATGGCTGTTAGAATGATCTGAAAAAAACCCAAACCCATAGATTTCACCATGTCACTGTTGAACTTAAGGTCCAAATTTCTTAACTTATTTTATAGGGCTTTTCAATATGGCCCTGGATTCCTTCTTCAGGCTCCAGAATGAGGCCCATTCTTCTCCTGATTCCCACACTCCAGTTATGCTGACCTTCCTCCAATTAGTTTAATGTGACAAAACTCTTTCTCACAGGGTGGCTTTCACACTGCTGAAAAATTCTTCCTCTGTTTTCCACCTGAATGACTCCTTTCTACCTTCCAGATCTTCCCTTTAATGGCACTTCTTAAAAATCTTCTCTATGAGTCACTCTATAAACTCACATATGCTAACATCATATTTTCATGTGTGTTTATTTGTTTATTTTCAGAGAGAGAGAGAGAGAGAGAGAGAGAGAGAGAAAATGAGCAGGGGAGGGGCAGAGAGAGGGAGAGAGAAGATTCCAAGCAGGCTCCATGCTGTCAGCATAGACCCCAATGTGGGGCTCGATCTCACAAACCTCAATACCATGACCTGAGCTGAAATCAAGAGTCCAACGCTCAACTGACTGAGCCACCCAGGCACCCCCTAATATTGTATTTTTATGGGAAACATAGTTCTAAGCATGTGGCAAACGCAAGGCTAGCCTAGTTCTTGCTTTGTCTTTGCCTGCTTCTGCCTTTCCCCAATCCTACCAGCCCATGTTGCTTGCTCTGTGCATTTGGTAGCCTCTCTTGTCTTTATCCTCACTATTGTCCAACCAAATCTCAAATTTTTACTTGGCACCTCAGTTGAATGCTCAGAACTCAGAACTACATGTCTGAGGACTCTAACAATGCACAAATTGGCCTTAGATCTGCTAAGCTCCATTTCCTCAAACATGCAATAATTTTTTTATAGGTATGACATGCTAGGTACCGTGCTGAGTATTGGGAATAGAAAAATGAATGAGGTGGAGTTTCCTCCTGCATGGGAGCTCATACTTGACAAGGGAGACAGATATTAAGCAAATACATAAACACACACATGCACACACACACACATGCACACATGCATGTATAATAATGTCTGGTATAAGTTGTGGTAAATTCTATGGTGAAAATTTTATGACTGGAGGATCTGTGATTTTAAATTCTCTAATAACTATATCTAAAAAGGTGAAAAACTGGGGAAATTAATTTTAATAAAAATATTTTTATTTTTTATTTATGCATATCCAAAATATTACTTTTCAACATGTAATCAATATGGATTAAAAATTAATATTTTCCTTATTTTATACAAGCCTTAAAAATCTGCTGTGTACTTTATACAACGGGACATCTCAATTAGACCAGCCATATTTCAGGTACTCAATAATCACATATGGCCAATGGTTACCCTATTAGATGGAACAGCTGTGTAGATTCTCAAAGGCTTATAGGTGCTGACCAGGAACTTGCCCTAATTTTCTCACAAAGGGGTTTTATCCCTCAGGTAGAACATGACTTGTTGAGTGGCACACTCCTGGCAACTTTAATTCCACTCAAGGCTGAAGGTAGTACGTAAAGCTAATATATAAAAGAGAAAGTTTTTGTGTGGTTCCAGTATGCAGTCCTAAAACTGAATTTCAAGGAGGCAGATTGTACTTGAAACTTTAAACAATAAGAAATTTCTGGAAATACATGAGATGCCCTGCCTTGTACATCTTGTCATTAGAAGAGCCAAGTATAAGCTAATGTCCACTTGCTCTAGGATTCAATAATTCAATGAAGGCTTCTATCAGATGATCTCTCAAGTTCCTTTGAATCATGTGATTATGTAATTGAATTAAACTTGAGACATTCTTCCAACAAAGCATGGTCTTTTTCCTTTTTTGGCCTTTATTTAGAGAGAATTAAAAAATGCTTTTGAAAGCATTTTATTTTCAGAGGAAACAAGTTTTCATCTATAGCTACACATACAGAGAGAATTTAAGAATTTAGGCAACCATTCAAATAACTTTAGAGAAAAAAAATGATGGAAACGTTTTTGAAGGGCAGTGAAGAAAAAAATAATATCTTTAATCCCTTGTTTCTTGACTAGAAATAAGGCCTGATGGTATAACTATTTGTTAGTAGTTAGGCCTAATGAATATTCACTCTCTATAGCATGCTGGACTCATCTATAATATTTTTTGACTGAATGATATATGTTAGTAATGGTAACTAATTTTTAAAATGAAATTATAACTATACATTTATGTATGAAATTACACATTGTAAATAACCAGATTTTCTATACTGTGGAACTCAGTGGGCCTGGAAAATGCTGACTTATGATAGTTAATTCTCCATAAATACTAAATCAATACATTTTGCTTCCTGTTTATGGCCAGGAATGGCCTTCATGAAGTCTGGGCCTGATTGGTGCCGAGCACTCACGTCCACAATGCTAGGAAGACAGAACTCAGTTCAGCCAGATAGTTAGGGATTCTCCCTGGTTTTATCTGGGAGACAAAGATTAACATTTTTTAAAAAATAAAAGCATCTAAAGATGGTTGGTTATCAGAGGGTAGGTGGGTGTGGAGATGGGCTATACAGGGATTAAGGAGTGCATTTGCTCTGATGAGCAGAGGGTGATGTATGGAAGTGTTGAATCACTATGTTGTACACATGAAACTAATATGACACTGTATGTTAACTAACTAGAAATAAAACACATACATAAATACATATAAGCATATAAAGAAATGAAGTTGATAATATAGAGAAGAGTAAGATAATTGTTCTTTTAAATGACTAAGGTTAAGGTTGTTTCTAGAAGTCTGCAAATTTCTTTAATTTTGGTATTTGTGTTATGATTATTTTTGATGTGTAATATCACACATCTATATTTATGGATCTTCTTTTACTAACTCTGTCTACTCTAATCTGTCCTCCGTGTGCTCTACACCCTTCATTCATGCCCTGCCTCTTACCCTATATGCACACATTGCCCGCACACATGCCTCATGGTCTCATGTGCATATGAGTGTGTGTGTGCGCACACACACACACACACACACACACACACACACACAGAGCAATAGAGAAGTCCACTTTCGTAACAAATGTTCTCTCTACATTCCCAGGTGAGGCTACAGAGTGCCTCTGGAACTTGTTATCTCTTCTTGGGCTCTTTGTGTCCTATCAGTTACCAGATTCCTCTGAAACTAGTTCAAAGCCATTAGTTCTATGCTCAAAGAGTAGTTTAGTCCTTAGAAGAGTCCACAGAGTGCTAAATGGTATCCTTGTCTTATGCAGAAAGGGTTTTACTCAGGTGAAAATGGAGCACTCTTTTCTCTTTCAACCTTACAGTTTAATTAACTTACCTATTCATTCACTCATGTAGTAAACATTCTTTCTGAACACAGCTTCATGCCAGCCATGGTAGAGGAGAATAAACTCATTCCATACTTATTTGATTCACAAGTAAGCAGGGGGACACATTTATGAAAACACTGACTTTACTACCACATGACAAATCAGATAATGGACAAGTGTGCAAGATAGCATGCCATGGGCATAGTGGGGAGGGAGTGACCAGCTCTACCCGCCTCCCAGAAGAGATGGTATTTGGGCCAGGCCTTCAAGAATGCTATGCACTTCTGGCACTTGGCAGAGTCGGGGGATGGGAGCTGCAGCCCAGGCAAAGTGAACAAAGCAGGGAAGCACAGAGCATGCGTGGGGAGCAACAGGTGGTGGGCAGTGACTGGCTAGTTGGGAGTCAAGCTCACAGAGCCAAGAGTGGGCAGGTTGTGAAGAGCCTAAGGGCTGGACCTGCTCTGGGAACTTGCATCCTTCTCTCTAGATCTTTGGAATGTTTTTAAATCTAGGTCTAAAGATGGAGATTAGAGAGTCTTCCAGAATGCTCGATTGGAAAATCGAGCTACAATCAGGCTACATTTTGGTAGCAGTGGCAGCAGGGGTGGCTTCTTCCTCCTCCACTGCCTCCTCCTCACTTTATAAATCAGCAAGAATGCATCTTTTTGTAATAATTTTGCAAACAATACTGCATAGAATGCCTAGACATACGGAAAGTCGGGTACCACTCTGTACTGGTTTTCTATTCAAAAAACAAAATGCTGTTATCTCATAGACATAAAATGTTAATAAGCTGAGTTTCTGTGCCCACTGGGAGCCACCCATGGTCCAGTTCTGCCATGGAGAGCTCTAGAGATTGCTGAGTAGAATGTCAGAATTCAAATGACCTCAAAGCCCCATTGTGACCAAATGGCCCTTAGCATGAATGGGGATGTTCACACTCCAGCCAGTGGCCACAGAAAAAGGAGCTGATCCACTGTCCCTAGACGATTATGTAGTCTTTGCAAACCAGCCTAATCATAGGCATGTTTTCTCCAGAACTGAGGCTGTAAATCCCTTGGGAAAGTAGAAAAATTGAATGTGAAATCTGTGCTCTATACAGGTTGTATCTGAAAAGCCACCATGATGGAAAATGACTGATTAATTTTGTTGACTCTGCTGAGCTGGGACTCAAATTTTAAGAGCCAAGATCACATTAGTATGCCAGTCAGACTAGACTAATCAGAGTGGCCAAGTTATTTTGTGCATACAGACACATCCTGGGTTCTGACAATAAATACTATCTTGGCCTGACTTTTGATAAAGCACTTCAAAGTACATAGGGTTAATTCTAAGCCTTCGTTGCCAACCTAAGCACCCTACTCCCCCAATCTTTGAAGGACCAGGGTCTCAAGCGTCCAGACTTGCAAACTCACAGCTATAAACATTTTTCTGAGCTCAGGTAAGCCCATCCCAGTATTACTTTCATGCATTTCAGAAAGGGATGTAAGAGATCAATGAATTGAATTTTGGCAAACTTAAGCTTCTTATACTTAAACTAATTTCTCCAAAGTCTCCAAAATTGGTCTCAGCTTCTGTCCTTCTGTATCTATCATCAGATCTCCCATTATTGCCCCTTAACCCACTCTCTCCACTTATCCGCAAAGTTTGTTACTTTCTGTTTGCTCAATCTAGTCCCCCTTTCTTAAAAAGTCAGCCTCTTCTTCTCTTCCCTAAATCCTTCTCCCTCTAGCTCTTGTGGCTCTGCCTTGTTTTTCATATTATCCAGAACTCTTTTCCCCCACAATCTTGAGAAAACACAAATAAGTCCCCTTGTGTCATTTTCTTTTTAGTAAATATTTATTGAGTGCCTCTGCTATGTCAGTATTGTGTGCTGTGAAGAACATAGAGGTAGGCTAGGGTCCCTGTCCTAAAGAACTTCAATTTAAAGAAGAAATTAGGGAAGTTGACAAGTATACTAATAAGGTATGGTGAAGTAAATGCCAAAACAAACTTGCAACCCTGTGCTTTGGGGACCCTAAGAAAAATGGGGCTGAGACTGGAGATGAGAGACACCACACAAGCTGAGTTTGAACTCAGCCTTGTTAAATGTGAATAATCTTTGATTTCTGATCGTTTTCGATACCTGTGGTACCTTGTACTGGAGAATTTAATTAACACAATGCATTTAATTAAGCATAATGTGACAGTCTTTTAAAATATAAGATTGTTTCATGCCCAATATTGTCACCCAAGGGTGGGTCTATCCCTGGCAGGAAGTAAACCCCCTTGGTGCCAGCCCTGCCATTGTTTTCTCTTCTATTCCTCAGGGACACAGCATGTGCTCAGTTAACCTGGCCTGGTCATAGACACAGCACCACCCTCATGATGAGTTTCAATAGATTGGGTTACTTCAAACAATCTGAGTTAAGAACCCAAGACCTCTTTTAAAACAGAGCATGTTGTTTAGAATCATAATAGGCCAGGTGAGCATTTCAAAATACTACTGTCCTCTTTAAAGCTGTTGCACCACTAGAGCCTGACTCCCCCACAGGGCCCTCTGTAGAGGCCTCTTTAGAGATACTGAGATCTTAGAACTTAAATTTAGAACCAAAGTAACCTGATGTTGGTGGCCACATATCAACCTTGTCCAGAGCACAGCTAACTCTACCCAGTGGTCTGATATGATCAAAGGGGAGGAGCCTTCAGAGCAAGTGGGAAAAACCCAAGTGGGAAATAGGGGCAGTTCCCACTGCCTCCAATTCCAGACTGCAGCAAAATCTTATCCCAGAAGCATTTCTCCTTATTCCATGAACTTGGCATTTAGCAGATGCCTGTTCTGTTACGTGGTACACTGTTCATCGACTTGGGGAATTCTGGCTTCTTGGCTAATGATATTTCCTAGGAGTTGTTATAGCCAGTCTTCTTGCTTGATAGAATTGCTGGAAAGGATGGACAAACCTTTCATTCATGGGCAACCCCAGACATTAGGCAGTCAGTACTGTCATCACCTCACACTAATGTCAGGGCCACATTAGTCTCAAACTGGATGGAGTATTCTTCCAAGTGGCTCCTTGCCTGGGTCACCTCCCTCAACCTTTAGAAGTCAGCAAAGGCAGATATTGGTTTATCAGACATCATTCTGCCTCCCTCCCCCTTGCACAATGGAACAGAATGGAGGGCTGGCCACTTGAATGTCGTCTCTTCATCACATGGTTTTCAAGATTTCAGTTATCACTGTCATGCAGCAATGCTCTTTGGATCAGGGAAGACTCACTGTCTAAGGACCTGGCTTTCTGGACCGCTAGCTTGTGTTCAAGGATGTTCGTTTCTCAAGAATGGCACTAAGCAGTTTTAGGAAATGCTGATACAACTGTAGCAATTTCCCCCAATTTGTTCCTGACAAAGAACTCTCTTCAAAATTGAGTTGGCTTCTTTTCTTTTGTTCAAAAATTCTGGTAAACACAATTAGCCTCATTAACCTCAGTTTCTGTTTCATAACTGAAAATTAGCCTACAATCACTGGTTTGCTGGAAAGCACAGTTGTAATTAGTCTTTGACTGATATGAAAAATCTGCCTCTTCTTTAATTTCTTTGACATCTTAGTGCATTCGAAAACATGTCTGAACTCTCTCACACTGGCACTGGGGATGGGAGTAAAAATAAATCAGGGATTTAAATCAAGGATCTCAAGCTAAGACATGAAAACGGATATTCTTGCACATGGAAATTGGAGATGAGGAGGCATTTGTCAAAGAGGATGTGATGAGAAGGTAGATACTATGAAGCCTGTTCCCAATGCTACTTCTAACGTGTCCAAAGAAGGTAGCTAGTATGCTGATGAATGTATCATCCATAGGTGAAGTCCAATGATTATTGGCAAAAGAAGATTGGGGGAAAATGTAGTTGCTCCCTTGGCACAGGTGAAGAATCACTAACCTGAAAACCATATTGTTGACCAGCTTTATGAGGCCCTTTTTGTGGACAAAAGAAGAAGTCTTATTTCATGAGCAGTTTTGGAACTTGTTCCTTTTTTCAGGCTAACACTTGAAGACTGGACTTCTAGGCCTTTTGATCAGACAGCTAGGCTTACCAGTTTCATGAGGAAACCCTATGGCCATCATCTCACCAGTGGACAGGAACCTGAAGAAAGTGTATGATACAGGAAAGATGCGGATATTCATTTCCTTTCAATCAACAGGCAATCTGCTGAGATAAAGGGAAAGCAATGTGAAATAGTTCAAACAGGTCACTGGGCATGAGTTTAAGAACATGTGATCCAGGGAGGCTGGCTGTGACAGGCATCCATTTGGTGAAGCCCATCAATCTGGATTAGTCACTGAGGTGACAAATCAAACACATAGACTGATGTGTGCCCTTTTGGGTTGTTGGCTTTGGGGATGGCATGATGGAGATGAATGTGTCAGTGATCAAAAATCTAAGGCCAGTGGGACCGTGTGTGTGTGTGTGTGTGTGTGTGTGTGTGTGTAAGTGGACGTAGATGGTGAAAGGAACATCCTAAGGCTGAAACACAGATGGTTCCAAACAAAGCTCATTGTGTAGAGGTGTTCTGAAATGGGAGATGGGAGATCTGTGTGTGGCAAACATCTTTCCCTTATTGCCCTCAATTCCCCTTTGGTGGAATGAGGAGTGTGGAGGTCATAATCCCTAAAACCCATTCAGCTCTGGCACTCTTTGCATGGATATGAGGCAAAGTCTCCAGCCTGCTCAAACAAGCATTGGATTCCTTAACACGGACACAATTCTTTTCTTTGTCCCTTCACCTGCTCCCCAAACTGCTTTGTTCTCCAAACTCCTACCAAATGTTCTTAATTCTTAAGTTGTTTTTCTGTGGACTTAGTACCCCTTGGCAGGCACATGCTCAAAGACCCTGAATTGTCTCCCTGCCCGTGTGGACTGTGGCTGGAGGCCTGTGAAATGGAGCTGAGCTGTTCTGTCTCAGTGCCCTAACTGCAAATGAGACATCTTATAATTCAAATTGAAGTTCTCCTGTGTCACTCCCTGCACTTCTTATCAAGCCCCATAATACTGAAATAAAATAGTCACTAAGTCAAGGAATAATCCAGGGCAGTAAAGTAGCTTTTATTAGGCACCTAAGGCATCAGATGCAAATAAAGTAATGAGAGGGGAAATTAATATTATTGTCTCTGTGCTCGCTGGAAAAAGTGGTGTGTGACACTTGACTGAGTAGCAATATCTTTGAAATATCTTCCTTATTCTCTTCAGCATTGTTTATGCAAGAGTCTCTGTGAATGCAATAACCAGGTTCAAATGGTCATGTGGTTGGGCAAGATAACTGGATCTAATTACTGAGAGCTCTCTGATACAAGTGTTTGAGTTGAGAATTCTGTTTTAAGAATTCCAAGGAATGTACAATTTAGGAGACACTGTATTCCAAAGAAGGACACTGAGACTTTTACTTACAGAGACATGTTTTTGCTAGCCATCCCCCACCCTATTCTACCTTCTCTAGGCGCCCAGCCCTATGCTTTCTCCATTTTGTTTTATGTTCATTTCAAACAAGCGTCACATGTCCCACAGAAGAAGATTGGGGGTGGTTATTCTGACAAGACACTCAGAAATAAGGACCTCCCTCTTCCTCTGGCATTCATTTCTTGCGTATTTCTTTTGGGTAATTAAACACAGAAAGGTCACCTAGCATCCTGGCAAGTACAGGAAATGGGAGGGAGGCAACATAAAGTAAAAACAAACAATCGCTATGAGAAAGTCAACACTGGGTTTTTGTGTTTTCTTCCAGTTTCTCTAGAAAGGGACTAGTTAAGTATTGATTATTCACCTGCCACCTACTTCCCCAAAGATTTTTGAGGCAGTCCAATAAGAGAGCATCTCAGTAACACCTGCATGCTCCTAAATTTAATTTCTTGGGAAAATAACAACGAGCCAATACAAGAATATGATTTGTGTGCTTCTCAGTTCCAGGGAAATAAAAAATTTGTCTCAGGGAAAACATCTGTATTCACTTGTTCCAGTTCTCTGTTCCACCATCCAGTCATGTTATCTTCATTTCAAGAAGGTGTTTGCTTTCCTGCCCTGCTCAGATGCATGTATCAAAACAGGTGCACCTACAAGATTTGAAGCTTTCCATTTCTTGCACCTCCTTGGCCCAGCTCAGCAAGGAGTGCAAAATATATTCCAGAGTCCCCAGCATTGAAGGAGACTGGTGTCAGAATGAACCCTCTTTCGATAGAGTGACTTCTTTAAAGGATAGCCACTGCTTCTGGATCAGTTCTTGTAGTTGATATTATGAAAGTGGTCATTTTGAAATTCTGAGTCCTTTTAATTAAACTGGGTTTTAACCACTTCTTGGGACCATATCTTGGGCTTTCTCATTCCATGGTTTTATTTATACTATTCCTTTGGCCTGAAATCCTCCCTAATTACACTGCCCGTCACAATCCTCCTCATTCTGTAAGGCTTTGTGTTGAAAGACTGCTACCTCTTGAAGCCTTTGGTATCCACTGTCATGATAAAGCTGGGTAACAAATAATCACATAGGAGTAGCAAACTATAGTAAACATTGTTCCTTGTAAGTAGAGGTCAACTGCATGGTTATTATGGTCATTTGGGTTCACCCATGTATCTGCAGGAAGTTATGTGATGACAGAAACGTCTGGTCATCTTGGCTGGGCTCTCTCACATATGAGGTGGTTGGCTGGCTGCAAGGTGGCCTAGAATAGCCTTTGCTGCGACAACTGTGCTTTCCTCCATATGACCTCTCATCATCCAGAAGGTTATCTTGGGCTTGATCTCATGATTGTGACAGTCTCTGAGAGACAGAGGAAGTGTGCAAGGAACCCTGAGGTATAGGCTCAGAACTGGCACACCATCACTTCTGTCACTTTCTTTGGCCAAAGCAAGTCATGGGCCCAACTCAGTTTGAAGGGGTGGGGAACTAGACTCTACCTCTTCTGGAAGGGACTGCAAAATCACATTGTCATAGGCATGGAGAAGAAGAATGAAAAATTGGAAATTTTTTTAGTCAATTGACCACAACTTTTCTGATAGCCTGGCTTGAAGTGGTTTTTGATTTATTTTTATTGTTTTGATAGCAATTTAAAAACAATATTATTTGGGCACTTTCTTTGTTTCCTTTAAGACCCTAATGTCAGAGGCTATGCCTCATTTATTCTTTGGGCCTCAAGTTGCTTAGTTCAGTGACTTGTCCTTCTTAAGCATTATGCATATTTAAACATAGAAACAGTCTACAAATAAAGCAAGATAGAAAATATAAGCACACAGAATTTTCAATCTGGAATGACCTCAAAAGTTCATCCCATCATTCTGTCTTGTAGTGGTATGCAGGCTGCTTTAAATAGAAAGCCAATAAAAAGCTGGTCTCAAAATGCAGTGAAGTCCCTCACCTAATCAGTGTGTGTTGCAAACATCTATGGACCCTAACACTCCAGCTTTAATTTTCCTAGTTCTTAACAGACAGAGAACAGCTATTTCCCATTTTCACCTTAGCCTTCACTGTCTGCCATTTTCTCACTATGATTCAACTACATACTTCATTGGTGACAATGACATCCACTTGGCATTCCAAGTTAAACAGAGCCTGAGTGTTAAGAAGAGTGCTTTGCACATAGTAGGTGCACCATAACTGCTATAGAGGTAGGAGATTCCTTCCATCTCAGTGTCTCGAGGTCACATCTAGTCAAGGTTTTCTATGAGAATTGCTATAGGATCCTGCAGGGAATTCTGGCTTCTCTGATGTCTTCCTTGACTTCCTTCCTGAAGTATGGCTCCCAAAGGAGTCAGTCCACCTCAGCCGTTCGAGCACACCAAGTCCCTATCTGCTTGGATCTTCCATCCAGCAGTTGGATTTAGCCGTAGTTGGATTTTCAGAAGACAAAGCTAATCCAGTGAGGGGTGGCAAGGAGTGTACTCTGCTCGGAAGAGAAAGAGAAGATTGAGTTCTATATTGATTCATTCATCTTGAGAGCTCTCCACTCTGCAGAATGGAATTCAATTAATATTTTAAGTTTTTAATGAAACTTGTTCTCACCATGACTTTTCCTGTCACCATTGATTTGACTTCTAGTTTTGTAGAACTCAGTATTAAAGGTCTTTTATAATCAGTATATGCCCTCATAGTTTTTGTTTTAAATTCCCCAGCCAAATCAATGAGAAATAAGAGGCTAGTTTTTTTCTTCCTTTCACTTAGGGAATAGTTTTTAAAGAAAGCCTTATTTAATCTATAATTCTGCACCCTTTATTGTTAAAGGTTAGTCTGTTTAACCTCAGTTTATAACACAATGTACCTTTCAGATTTTCTCTGACTCATTTTCTTTGAATCTGTCCTTGTGATGGTTAATTTTATGTGTCAACTGACTGGTTTACAGGGTGCCCAGATATTTGACTGAAGATGATTTCTGGGTGTCAGTGAGAGTGTTGCCCGATGAGATTAGCATTGGGATCTGTAGACTGAGTAAAGGCGACTGTCCTACTCAGTGCTGGTAGGCATTATCCAATCTGTTGAGTTCCTGAACAGAACAAAAAAGTGGTTGAAGGCAGAATTCCCTCTCTTTCTCTGCCTGACTGTTGGAGCTGAAACATTGGTCTTTTGCCCTTAGACGGAGACTGACACCATTGGTGCTCCCACTTCTCAGGCCTCTGGATTCGAAATGGAATTTACAACCACCAGCTTTCCTATGTCCCCAGATTGTAAATGGCAAGTTGTGGGACCTCCCAGTCTCCGCAACTGTGTGAGCCAATTCCTTATAACAAATTTTTTTATATTCATCCAATTGATTCTGTTTCTCTGGAGAATCTTGACTAATACCATCCCTTATCATGATATGACTATGGCTTTGTGACTTTAGGACAACTTGATATCGGGTCCCTTCTGGCCATTTATCTTCAACTTCCAGCATTTCCCCATCAACAGAGGTCAACAGAAGTAATCAAACTGATAGCCCTGTCTGCCTTTTTACCTTTCAGGATGGTCTACTATTCTTTATGACTTTCAAGATTCTATCTTTCCTGATTTCCTTGCAACTTAGTCTTTCCTATCAGAAGAGGACGGCTTTCCACTTTTGCCTTTGAAAAGAGCAAAAAGTATCTTTCTCTCCAAAATCATTTATTTTCTTTTCCATAGTCAGGGTCTATTTGAAATTTTATATATAGCACTCTCTTAAGACAGGCTAGAAATGGTTACCAGACCTGTAATTTAGAGTGATAAATTACTGGCTAAAATCTTTCACAATAGTTTGTTTTAAAATGTTTTAAAATGAGAGCTAAAAGGTAGCTTTAATGTAACTTTAAAAAATGGGTTTTTTTTCAATTTATTTTGAGAGACAGAGTGTGTGTGTGCATGTGAGCAGGAGGGGGACAGAGAAGGAGAGAGACAATCCCAAGCAGGTTCCACTCTGTCAGCAAAAGTTGGACATGGGGATCAAACTCACAAGCCGTGAGATCATGACCTGAGCCGAAATGAAGAGTCAGACACTTAACTGACTGAGCCACCCAGGCAATCCCAGAATGCTGTTTTGAGTACTTGGTATTCATCTAGTTACTAAGCAAGATATTGAACAAGTTTCTTTCCTATTAGGATGCAATTTTAAAGGGAAATATCTGTGGTTGTTTTTTTTGTTTTTTGTTTTTTTTTTCTCTCTGCCACTTCTGACTACTAGACTGTGGTCATTCCAAATCTTATGTCTTATCACATCCTGGGTAGTATAATCTTTATACTATCAACTTAAGTTTAGGCTCCCTTACATTTTCCCACTGTGCTTTTTCCCCTCCTAAAATGTATTTCTGTCTCATATGTGCCAGCCTTTCCCATGAACTCTCAGGCAGAGAATTTCTTTCAAATTTCTGGAATCTCAGTTTCTAACACCAATAAATAGTCCACCTATCACTCTGAGGACTTGCCGACCTTTTGCTTCTTAACCACTTGACATGTTTTTATTTTTTGTCTTTAGTTTTTACATATTTTTGCCTCAGTTCTCTGGTGTGGCTGCTTTTCACCCTGTTCAGTGCCCTGGCTACCTAATTTTGGCTCTTCAGACCCTCATCTTACCTTCCTTTTCCTTTGCAGAGGCCCCTCCACCCCCAGGCTCTTGTTCTGCTGCTTACTGCTCCTGCCCTTTCTCACCAGCGGTCTGCTCCCTGGCTAGCTGCTTGTGTCACAGCTTTTCTTAGACTCCTTTCATTTTTTTTAAGTTTATTCATTTTTGAGAGAGAGAGAGAGAGAGAGAGAGAGAGAGAGACAGAGCATGAGCAGGGGAGAGGCAGAAAGAGAGAGAGGGAGACACAGAATCCAAAGCAGGCTCCAAGCTCTGAGCTGTCAGCGCAGAGCCGGATGCGGGGCTCCAACTCACAAACCGCGAGATCAGGACCTGAGCCAAAGTCAGACGCTTAACCAACTGAGCCACCCAGGCTGTGCCCTTACCCTCCTCCTTCTCTTGCTTATACTCACTAAATTTCCCTTACCTGATTGTGCAAAACAGAATTCCCAGAAATTGGAAAGCCTCTTTACCCACCCTCCCCCAACCCCAGTCCCCATCACCACTCAATGCGGTGAAACAGTGGGAGTTCACAAGAAGTTGATTTAGTTGGACCATACTGTGAGCAATACTGGAAATGCCTCGTGGTCTCTCCCGGGTACAGTGTCCCCTCTCTACTCCCTGCTTCTCACCCTCTCTTTATGGGCGACGGGGAACCTACTATGCAAAGAGATTTGGTTAATATTTTATTTTGACAGTTTCAACTTACAGAAAAGTTACATAAATAGGAGAAGAACTTTCCATATTCTCTTGACACAGAGCCCTATTCAAGTTTTGCTAAACATCTCATCAACATCCCTTAGAGCAGGAGGTCCATACAAGGAGTATCTACTGAACCAGTTATCAGTGTCCCAGTCTTTTAACCTGGAATGTTCCCTAGCCTTCCCTAATCTCCATGACCTTGACATTCTTAAAACTGTAGTCCAGTCATTTTATGGACCTTTCATCAATGTAGGTCTTCCAGTGCTTCTTCATGATTAGGCCACAATTTATATTTTGTAGAGGGAATATCATAGATGCTGTAATAAATGTATAGTTTGAGACTATGTAAAATCCTAGTTCTCATCCAATTTTTTCCCACAAGTTTTGGCATCCTTTGGGTATGTTTTTTATTTTTTTGCCTGAATTTATTATTACTGTGATAGAAATTGCATTCATCCAATACTATCATTTCTTCTACATGGATTATTTGATTTCCTATTAAAAAAAAAAGATGTTGCCTCTCAGCTCATTAGTTTATTCATTTTTTAAATTTATATCAGTGTGGGCTCATGGCTTCCTATTTTATTCAACATGTTGTAATGCACTCCCGTATTATTATCTATCTGTTTATGCTCAAAATGTCCACCTTTGGTCACTGGAAGCCCTCATATATGTGAACCTCTGGCATGTCATGATCATTCCTCCATCATTTCCTTATTTTCTGTCATTAAAAAGATGTTCCAGACTCACCTTGTTCTTTGCCTGACCCAACCCTGGGGAATTAGTCATTTTTATTTATATGTATATATATGTCTGTATACATAATGCATATATATATATGCATATGTGTGTACATACATGCATATACACATGTTCTATATTTATTCTGTTTCTAACTACATTGAAAATTATGGGTGCTTACGGATTCTTCTGATTTCAGTACATCACAGGGTTTATTCTAGCTTTCCCCCTTTCTATACTTGTACTTCCTTTTCCTGACAGTGAGAAACTTGGCCCTGTATGTAACCAATCACCCTGTATGTAACCAATAGCCTGACCTCACCTGGCTGCTATGCTCCTTGTTGCAAGCCCAGTTACTCCTTGGGCCTGCCTCCTTCAGATCACCTCCATATTTGTGACTGCCTTAGTGTCTTTTTGATAAAAGAAATAAATAAACCAAGAAATACTTTTTAAGAAGGGAAGAGAAAAAGCAAAAGTACAGTGCTAGGAGTTTTTATCCAAACCACATTAGCTATTTCCATATCTCTTTGAATTTAGACTATCACTTCTTTACTATTTATGAAACAATCCCAAATAATTTAAAAATATATCTTCGACTGTTTTGCTCTAATATTTTTATTTTGTTGATATATGTTGCTGTTTTTACAAATAGTTACTAGTCAATTGTCTTTGAAAATAGATGGGAATATAAGACACCCAGTATAGTGCTGTGAAGAGAATAATCTGTTTTGATCAAAATCGGTTGTTAGGCTGTACAAACAAGCGTCCCCAAAATCTCAGTGGCTTAACACCACAAACACTTAGTTCTTGTTCATGCAGCATGCCCAAAGCAGGTGGGAAGATGGAGATCTCAGAGACCTAGATTGATAGAGACTTTATTTCTAAATGTACTCCTGTTGGGTGCCTGGGTGGCTCGGTCAGTTGAGCGTCTGGCTTCGGCTCAGGACATGATCTCAGGGTTCGGGAGTTCAAGCCCCACATCAGCTCTCTGCTGTCAGCAAAGGGCTAGCTTTGGATCCTCCTCTGTCTCCCTCTCTCTCTGCCCTTCCTCCACTTGTGTGCTGTCTCTTTCTTTCTTTAAAAAATAAATAAACGTTAAAAAAATGTGTTCTTGTGATTTCCATAGTTGTAGGAAGAGACTACGGTTAGTTAAGAGACTATGGTTAATTGTACACTGGCTTTTAAAGTTTCTACCAGGATGTGAAACCTATCCTTTCTGCTCACATTTCACTGGCCAAAGCAAATCACATGGTCATACTTCCCAGGAGATGGGGAACTCTATGATGTGTCTTGAAAGAAGTATGAAATATTTGGAGAAGAGCACTAATGACTCCCATAGTGTCTTTTGACAAGGGACATCAAGGCCCATACTCTGACTTTGGCTTCCCTTTTACCACCAGTCTTACCTTGCATTGTTCTATTTCTTTATCTGCAAGGAAGGAAAACCTAGGTCATGTGGTTATTACAAAAAAAATACTAAAATTGCTTTACAAAATGTAAATACGATAAGAAGCATGAAAGCATCATGACTACTCTAATAGTAATGTCCCCAAATGGCAGATAATTTCCCTGGGAGCTTCCATATCCCAGGTGCTGAGGAGGATAATCTTTAGATCTGATTATGAAAGTGGTAGGTACTCAGTGTTGATCATTTGCCCAATGCAAAAATCCATAAATAATAAAATGCAAACACCTATTATTTCAGAACAGAACACTGTTTACCTTTTGGTATTCATCTTTCCAGTATACTTTAAGTAGTTGAAATAATGCACAGTATTTTGTATTATTACATCAGTGTGCATTTGTTTTCAAGTTATAATTTGAACTTATTATGCAATATTTTTCTGTATTTTTACTTATACTTACAATTTTTTTCTCTTATAATTATGAATTTTTTAAATAGTGTTTTTCAAGCCCCACCTAATATTTCATAATTAATTAAACATTTATCTATTGTTGAGCATTTAGATGTGGCACACATGATATGCATGTTTATTTAAGTCTGCTGAAGTTGAAGGAATTCCTTGTGGCCACACTACACCAGTTCTGTGCCTTAGGTTCATGTCCATTCCCCTCTGCTCTGCTCCACATTGCAGGCCCCAGGGTCAGTTGGCTGTGGGCTGAATTGGGCTGAATTCACCTAGTGGAGGACACTAACAGAAGACTTCAGGACAGGTGGAAGAAAGACACCGGGCTATTCCCCCCCTTCTACTCTGCTTTGGATGGTTTCTCTGGCAGTAGCTATGCCTCCTCCTTGGCTTCACCTCTCACCAGATAGGATCCCCTGGACATGACCTTACCACTAAGCTCCAGTACCATCCCCACTCCTCCCTTTGTCTCTCTTGCCTGGGTATGATACTGGCTTCCTTCCCTAGTCTCCGGGTTCTCTCATTATCTCCTGATTGGTACTCAGCTGCTCCATCACTTGGGCTACCAATTCCCTGCATTAAATTCTCTCTGAAGAATGGCTGCATAGGCAGTAAATTTAGGAACACCACTGGGACTTGAAATGGATAAGAGTTCCCTCTATGATGGAAGGAGTGAGGAAAATGGATCAAGGGGTGGACATCAAGTATTGGCATTGGTGATGTTTTATTATATAAGCCTGATGGTGAGCATAAGTGCGTTCATTTTATTATTATCATTTGAACTAAGTTAAATGTGTGTGTTTGCATATATTATATACTTAGTGAAATAAATAAAACATACATGAATATATATATTTAATATATAAAATATATAATACGTAAAATGAAATACTTCTAAATCTCAGTTCATAATTAGCCAAGCTTAATTTTGAGAATAAAGGTTTTAAAATGTGTTTTTCTTACTCTATTACTGTTATAGCTGCTACAGAAAACCATGCACAGCTGCAAATATCCAGGTTTATCTACCCTTATATGAAAATTCTGTGTAGAACAATTGCAATGAAAAGCCTCCTTCTGCTCACTGCTGTGGTAGCAGGCTACTGTAGATTTTCTTACCTTCTTGGTGAAAAGAAGGTCACCTGTGGGACTCTTACTTAGGACTCAGAGGTCCTGATTCCATGGCCATTTCCTGTATCACAACATCAAGCATACCACCTGGTCACAGCAGCTGTGGATGAAATGTGTTCACTTACCATCTCCCTGGGGTTGTGCTATTTACTGTTGAATTCCTCCTTGAAGTGAACAGGCGATGAAAGATGTATCCAGGGGTCACTCCATCGGTCACTCCTTGCTGGCTTCTATTCTGCTCCCTTTGTCTCAGCCTAAATGTCTATCCTCCAGACTCTCGTCCACTCATTTTCAGGACGAAGGTGTCTTTTGAGGTCCCCCAAAATGAGAATATCAGCAGAGCCTCCGCTTTTAAACCAATTTGCCCAGACAGTGGTTTCCTCGTTTGAAATGTTTATTTCTTAACTCCTACACACTCTTATCTGCACTTTTATTTATATCAGCCACAGTTTGAAAGTCATGTCAGGTTGTTAATCATGGCCACTGACTCTCCAATTTTTGTGGCCAGGAGTCCCTCAAAACATGGCATCTTTCCAATGTCCCCAGGAACAGCCCTCCCCCAGAGTTTACCTCTTGCCACTTGTTTTCCTGTGGCATTTCCTGTGATGTGCTGGAGGGAATCATAAGAGCCAGTGAGAGCTGATTGTTAAATATTCAGGAATTTTGCAAGCCACTTGTTAAACCATTCGTAGCATGAAATAAATCATGGTGGGAGTGTTTCCACCATGGAAATAGGCAAATGCTACACAAATCAGAGCTTCCCCCCCCCCACTCCAAAAGCCAGTTTACTAGCACACCACAGCATTTGAGTAATTAAAATAAAAATAATGAAAATAAAGACATATTTTGTGAACACAGATCATCAGAAATTTTTATTATTGAGAATACTTAGAAAATGTACTTTAAAAAGTTTCAGAAAAAAAAAACACTCCAACAGGGAAACAAAAATTTTCTAAAGGAAATAAAATTGCCCAACACAGATGAGCTGATAAACTGGACTTTATAAAAACCTAAAACTCATTTTAAAATACTGTTAAGAAAATGAAAAGGTAAGCTACAAATTAGAGAACATATTCATAATATGACAAAGAGCTTGAATCTAGAAAATATAAAATCTTCTACAAACAAACAAATAGTAAAAAGACAAACAATTTAATAGTGAAATGGGGAAAAATTTGAATAAACACTTCTCAAAAGCAATATGTAAATGGCCAACAGTAACTTGAACAAACCTCAACCTTGTTATCATTAGGGAAATGAAAATTAAAGCCACAAAGAAATGCCATTCCACATTGACTAGAATGGCTGAAGTCAAATAAATGTCCAGGATGTGGCACAACTAGAGCCCTTACTGGCATAAATGAAACATGTTTCTCCACTTTGGAACACTATTTGGCAGTCCCTTATAATGTTACACACATACCTAGCCTTTGATCTTGCCATTCTACTCCTACCCAAGAGAAGTGAAAACACACCCACAAGACTTGCATAAGAATGTCTATAGTAGCTGTAGTCACAATAACCCCAACCTGGAAACTACCCAAATATCCATCCACAGGGGAAGGAATATACAAATTGTAGTACATTTATATAATAGAATACAACTCAGTTAAAAAAAAAAAAGGAAGAAATTATGCATACATGTACATATGTACATGCAATGTAACAACATGGATGAGTATTCAAAACTTTTTGAGTAAGGGGATTAGACACCAAAGGCCATGTACAGTATGTTTCTATTGATATGAAGTTCAAGAACAGACAATACTAAATTTTGCAATAAGAACAGTGTTTACCATGCAGGGGATGGAGGTGGTTGGTAGTAATTAGAAAGGGACAAAAGACAGCTCCCTGGGATGATGAAGGTTTTCTATACCTTGATTAAGGAAGTGGTTACACAGGTATATACATTTATCAGAACTCACTATCTGGATGTAAATTTAACTCAATAAGATGAAGAACAGAAAAAAAGATGACGCCAGTATAGCAACTTAAAAACACAACTTGATTTTCATCAAGTCTCAGGACACTGAAGTCACATTTTCTCTGCTTTTAAGTGGTGGAAAATATATATCAGGAGATGATATCACACAGAGTATCAGACTGTAAGACAAAAAGAGCCAAGAGAAAAAAGCAATTTAAGCTCATACCATTACACATTTAGCATGATATCACATGAAAACTCTCCACCAATCATTTGATTTCAGCTTAATGGTACCTCAGGAGTAGTAGTTTCATTGCTGGCCTTAAAAAAAGAAGTTTGGCTTGTTTACTCATATTGGTGGAAATAATAAATCTAATAAATCATCGCAGTCTCCCACACTTCTTGGCTGGTGGTAAGTTGCTGACTGACGGTGTAACCGCCAGGCTTGGCAGGCCCTGCACCCACCAGGCCTGCTAATTGCTGTACAGCCACGGGGATCTGAGAAAGAGACTAGAGGAGAGGAGTCAAGGAGTTGAGGAAGTCTGCCTAGGAATTACCTGATGGCAGAGCCAGCTAAATCAGCATGTCTGAAACCAGACGTGGTTAGTCCATCCTGCCATGCTTGGGGCTGAGGCCACCACTGTGCTCACAGAGCGAAGCGGTTTCTGTGTCCTCCATCACTAGGAAGAGCACACAGGGTCAAGGGTCATGACATCCTCCAGTCTTAGACTTCAGGGTTAGTTTTGGTTTTACTGGTAAAAGAAGATGGCTCCAGCCCATCCCCCATCTTGACTGCCACACCTTTAGTGTCCTCCTGGACATATCAGAGAATTAATTCCTCGGTGGTTCCCGTGTGTCCTGGTGTCACCTGTGAGCACTCTCTCCAAACCTGGCTCACTTTCTCAGTCCCTTTTGGCCTCTGGGGTCCTGGGACCTGTGAGCACAGCTCACTGCAGCAGGGTTTTCATCAGGCTGACCTAAATTTAAAGGTTCGTCCAGCTCTCTGGAACTGGGAAGAGGGAACACGGAAAGAGATTGTAGCACATTCTGGAGATAGACTGATACTGGCTGTGGAATATCAGAGTTGCTGAGCTCTCAGTGTTGGATTCCCCATCACGGGGAGACCTTTCATGGGAGCTGGCTCCTCAGGCTTGGCTTCCTCATCTTATCCCTGGTACTCGTGTTAGCCTTATTGAACTCCTCTGTCCCCACCCTGCTCTGCTCCTGAGGCTGGGATAGAGGAAATGAAAACCTCATTTCACACGAAAGCAAGCTCTCAATCTCACAATTGCCTTACTGTGCATAATAGTTTGGGGTTCTTTGTCTTGACAAGCCCATCCCTTGCCCTTGTCTCCCTAACAAAAACCCCTTAAATAAAAGAGTAGTGCCTGTCTGACCTCACTCATGATTTCTGCACGCATAAGAACCCTTTACCCGTTAGGCTGTAAAACTGCCTTCAGCTTCTCAAAACAGTATTTTTTCTTTCCCGTTACCTCATTTGTCTTAAGCCTTGAATTAGTTTTCCTAATACTGGTGCCATTGGGTTAGATGTTGTTGGATGCTCAAGCTTGTATGATAGGTATATACTTATCGCCATTTTGTAACTCATTTTATGGCTGTTTTTGCAGTTCTTCTCTTTCCTTTCTTTGTTCCCTCTCCTCTCTCATGGTTAGTTGGCTTTCTTTAGTGATATACATGGATTTCTTCTTATTTTTTGCATATATTACTGGTGTTTGATGTGTGGTTACCATTTGGTTTGTATGAGAAGCTCAGCATCCTACGGAACACAGCACAATGCAGGGGTAGATGACAGGGGGGAGAAGGCAGCTACTCCGTGCACTGCCTGCATGTCCTCTTGTCTGTCTGTGGAATCACTTAATTTCTCAATTTTCTGAGCACTGGAATTAGATGAGCGAGTGTCTGCCTCTATCACTTGGGGCCTTTCCTCCAGGCCAAGGAACCCCAGACACATGAACTGAAGTGAGGGGCGGCAGCCATGGGTGGCGAAGCTGCCCTCACTTGGAAGCATACAGTGAGCCCACACATCTGTATTAAATGCTTTGCAGCTGGTCAGTGGCTTTCACGCAGGCTCTCCTCTCTGGTCCTTGTGTGAGACACCTAGTGAGGGAACCAAGATTCTCCTTACTACTAAATACGGCCTCATCTGATTTTTCCTGACCACTATTTTCCAAAGGCTGGTTTCCTAAAGCAGTTTGGGAATAAGCATGGTGATTTTTTTTCGTGGAAAATAAGAAAACACCAAGGCCATTTGCTGTTAGCACCAGCGTCAGCTGCTCTTGGTTTTACACTGCGGCAAACTCTTTTTCTACAAGACTTCTGACCCATAGATGAGGCCGGAACAGAAAACAGGGTTACGCAGGCTGCCTGGCTACAGGCTGAGGCCAACTATAAACAAACCTGGATTAGCATTTTCAAACAACCTCCATAAAAAGACTAAGTATTCGGGACAGAAGAAAATACTACTAGTTGGAGCCTTCTTAGACTGCCTTTAGACATTCTCCCATACCTTTGTCCTCCATTCCAGATGCTTATAACAATATTAAATACAAAAAAGTTCAGCATGAACATGGGGCCTATGACACTCTGAGTTGACTCGCCTGCTCTTTTTTCCACTATAAAGAATAAGAAACTGGAGCTGAAAATGGAAGTGTTCACTAGCATTTTCGATACCAGTGCACCAGAGGAGACAGCCATGGCTCTTTGTTTTTTCCTTTCCCTTCCTTCTTCCTTCCTTCCTTCCTTCCTTCCTTCCTTCCTTCCTTCCTTCCTTCCTTTCTTTCTTTCTTTCTAAATAAGTAGCCCTAGGAATTGCAGCTCAGCTCAGCTCAGAGCAACTTGAAAAGCCCACCTCCAGATCCCCTACCAAGATAAGCAGCCCCCATGCTGTGATGCCCCACCAGATGACCAGATAACCTTAGCTCACGATAGGAAAAGAGGAGAGATGCTTTTACCAAAATGACATAATTTGACTCTCTGAGAAAAGGAAAAATAAAATGCTGGTTGTATTCCTTCTTCTCTCCCTTGCTTGCTACCCTGGGTGGAAGCATTAATAGGCTTCGTGCTTATTAAGGTGAAATCAAAATGAGAGAAAGACAGAGAAACTGTGTGAACAATATTCCTAGAGACCTAGAGTTTGAGGGCTTTCAGCTGGGTCATTTGCTTCAAGAAAGGCACTTCAGGGAGTGCTGGAGCCTCTTTCTGCCTTCATTTAGCATCAAAGGGAAGAAGGTGGGAAGAAGTACATAGCTAATGGAGAGGGTGTGATCCAAAATGATAGAAACTCTTCCATATTTTCACTTCAGCCAATATTTAATGTTTAGCATGTGCCCAGCACTGTGCTTGATAAGAGAACTATTAAAAAGGATTTCATCATAGCTTTCCCTCTTCACATCTCTATCATTGAATCTCTCTGAGGATGCACCAGAGCGCATCTTTGTGACGAAGGCCTTCCACTTCCTGGATTGCTGAGACAGCCTTGGATGATTCACACAGATCAGGTGCTAGCAACAGTTAAAATGTCCTGGGGCGGGTCATTGTGGCGTCTCAGCAGTGGGGTTGCTGTGGTGATTTGAAGGTCTGGCTCACCCACTCTAATTGGGAGCTGTGTATCTCTGCCTTGTCCCCCAACATCCTGCATCTGATTTGTTTGCACCACGGCGACCTCACAGAATTGCTTTCCCATATTCAATCCCAGTTTCTCCCTATGTGTCGTTACAGAATCATCTCTGCTAAGTCATTCAATGTCTTGGCAGGGGCTCAGCACACTTGAAAGCTAGGATGTGCTCGTTTCAAGTCCTTATGGTTCAGCCCTCCCTGTCTGTCAGTCAGGTGTCTCTGCTTAGTATCTGCATGTGTTATATCTATAAAGATGCCTTATTGGGAAAAAAAAATCCCTGGAAATACTCACCAGCATAATAGTCTCTTTTCCGGTAATTTGGCATTGTTTTCTGTTTAGTGAATACAAAGATTTCAGAAATATTGTGCATTTAAATTTGACTGCTGGACAGACTGACATTAAAAGGTCTGCAGGGATTCTTCCAGTTGAAAAAGAATCTGGCTATGTGATACTATCACAAGCTGCTGTAGATGGCCATGTTATCTTCGTTGCCTTTTTTAAGCCTAGCAGTGTGTGCATGCCTGTGTGTGTGTGTGTGTGTGGTTGAAAAGTTGGAATGGATATGAAACTAGACATTTTTCAGAAATTAAGCAATTACTATTTGCTGATATAATGTCAATTCATAAGTGACCTTTTAATAGCATCAGAGCAAATCACTTGGAAATTAAAAAAAATAACCACTTCACTGAGCAAGCAGATGTATTTGTTTAGGTGAAGCATCCAAGAGTTACCTAGCCCTTGCAGCTAACGCAGACTGCAAGAGACAGGGCCCCACGTGCCCATCAGCCCGCAGAGGGACTCGGAAACCTCCATCGCCTACGGCCCATGGGTTCTGACAGCGGAGTGAATCACTTCTGGGGAAGACAATGACTTGTTTACTTTTCACTGAATTGAAAATTGAAGATATTTCATAATAGAATCTGGGAAAATTTGCCAGATGTTTCATTCCACTGTGTTCTTCTGGCAGGTCTACAAGATATAATGCTGAGAAAGGCTAATAAATCAAGGTAGGTATGAAAAGCTTAGGGACAAAATTCATAAAAGCTTGAACTGCAGGAGGACACCTTTTCCCTAGCTGCTAGAATATGAAATTTCCTTACCTTTTTGTTTTTTTGGTGCTTCACAGACAAGCTAATATAAACTATAGATCTTATTTTTACACATTTCTCTCTCCTCTTTTCCTTCTTCCCTTCTTCCTTTCTGCTCCAATTTTGCCAATCTAAGACTCTCTAAACCCAGAATAGGAAAATATATCTTCTAAGCTACTTGAAGGACAATCACATGAATAAATAAGCACAGCGTTAGACATGAGGACTTTTTCACCTGGCCAAAAATAATTAACCTGGAACCAATCTTGAGATGATTTAAATCACAAGTTCATTTTGCCAGAAAAAGCACTGAGTGGAAAAGCTCTGGCTCATTTTTTTTCTCTTCCTCTTCAGATTTTTGAGGTGCTAATGAACTATGGCATTAACTAGAGGAACATTGGTATAGACTCTAAAATGGTCATCTGTTACTTTGGACACAGTCTGTGTCATAGTGACTATAGTCCCTGTTGCTGGAGATATCAATTACTGCATAACACATCATCCTAACACTTAGTGGCTTAAAACTGCAAACATTGTCTCAAATTTCTGCTGGTCTGAGGTTTGAGAGTGGTCTGGGTGGTCTAGCTCAGGATCTCTTGTGAGGTTGTGGTCAGGATGTTGACTGGGACTATAGGCAACGAAGGTTTGACTAGGGCTGGAAGATCTGCTTCCAAGATAGCGCTTCACATTGCTGTTGGCAGAAGGTTCAGTTCCTTGCAGTGGAGACCTCTCCATAGGCTGCCTGAGAGTTTTCATGGCAGGGCAACTAGCTTCCTGCAGAACAAATGCTCCAAGTGAGAAAATCAAAGAGAATTAGCATAAAGTCACAAGGCCTTCTGTGATCTAGTCTCCAAAGTCACATGGTGTGCTTTACTCTATTTGTTAGAAACAAGCACTAAGGGGTGCCTGGGTGGCTCAGTCGGTTAAGCGTCCCACTTCGGCTCAGGTCATGATCTCACGGTTCATGGGTTCGACCCCCCCCCTTCAGGCTCTGAGCTGGCTCTGTGCTGACAGCCAGCTCAGAGCCTGGAGCCTGTCTTTGGATTCTGTATCTCCCTCTCTCTCTGACCCTCCCCTGCTCGCGCTGTTTCTCTCTGTCTCTCAAAAAATAAATAAAACATTAAAAAAGAAAGAAAGAAAGAAACAAGCACTAAGTCCAGTCCACACTCAAGGGGAGGGGTATTAATCTCCATCTCTGAAAGGGAGAGGTATCACTGAATTTGTGGACATATCTTAAAATCATCTCACTGGTTGAGCAGAATTTCTAATTTGTGCAGTTGATAGGGAGATATCAATAAACAACAGACATTTTAAAAAGAAGAAGAAAAGAAAGAAAAAGAAAAGCACAGCTCTATTCCTGTCACTCTTTTTTT